>JAJJWW010019013.1:0-498504 GCA_023531295.1 Papaver armeniacum
TACAAGAATATTTAGTTGAATGTCTTTTTCTCTGATCTCATGCTTAAGAAGATTAGATTTTGTCTTTAATATTAGCATCCGTGCAGACGGAGATCTTATTGGCCTTAGGAGTTTTACCATCTCTTTATCAGTATCTTGTTTTTCATCAGAGATAGACTCAGTATTTTCGTAACTCCTGGATCATGAGACAACGAAGTAGTAACATCTTCAATATTTGAGCGTTCATACTCTTGCATAACGTTAACTGAATCAAACATAGATTCAATTTTTATAGGTTGAATCGCACCAAACACAGATTGTTATATCTTCTCGTGTTTGCATGTTCTGATACCAATTGAAAAGACGAGGGTACCCAAATACACCACAATCTTTAAAATATCCACCTATAAGTCCTCTTACCGAAAGTGATTGTCTATGGACGAAGTCGAGACAATACGACAAATTGGTATTAACACTTTGTGTGATCTTCTATGGATATATACGAGATAGAGACAATAGAACAATCAAAGTGTGATTACTTGATAATAGGTTCGGACTTAACCAAACTCTATAGGATCACTATCAAGTAATACATAGTTAACGTTTGTGTATTTTACTTTTAATTGTAATAAACAATTATAATTGCGGAAATAGAAAAGTAAAAGACACAACAATATTTTGTTAACGAGGAAACCGCAAATGCAAAAAAAACCCTGGGACCAAGTCCAGAATTGAATACTCTCAGAATTAAGCCGTTATACAAAATCTAAACCAAACTTCGTATAGTTGAGACCAAGCAACTAAACCTAATTCACTTAGTTTCTTCAGTATCCCTGCGCTTTCGACATTCAATAAGTGTACGCACTGGAACAATTCCTTTGGATCGTATTCCAAACGGTAAAGGAATAACAAATCTGTTTGGTAACAACTCTATTGATTCTTTCCAGTAAGATATCTCAAGTCATATTCAAAGGCTCTTCCGTTTAAACTAATAAACTCCTTTACCTGGTTAGATCAATCCAATCTCTATTATCTAAGTCATAAGATTCGGATTTGTAATAATCAAAATTGAACTCAAGAGAACTATTAGGTGTTACCGATATCACGCAACTAATCAATCGAATAAATCCAATTCTAGTTGTATCACATCCGATCAAGGTTTGTGCTACACAAAGATATGAGAAACCAATCAGAAATTTTCTTCGTCTTCAAATCTTCCTTAATCTTCAATTAAACCTGCACAATACCACTTGAATCTCTTGTGATCAATCACGCACAGAACGGAGTCTGTTAACAATGGATTATCACAAGATGTCTTTAGATATACAAACAGTTCTAAATATCCCGTGGACACTTCGATCTAGTTTGAGTGAATCTTATATCAAAAGAGAAGATTCTCAAGAATAAACAAACTAGGTGCAATCAAAGTTCAACAACAATTAGTCAATCAAATCAATCGAAACTAATAAGCCGTAATTATCTAGTTTCCCACCAACGGTACTCGTATAGATTCTTGATCCCACAGGAGTCTTTAAACGAGCGGTCGTAAGAGATTTCGCCTAATTAGGGTACTTTCCTCTCCGGATAGATGGCTCCACCAGAAACAACAAAAAGATGAATTTTGCCTAGCTCTTAGGATAGTATGCAAGAAATGCAAACTTAGGTATTCATAGACCAATGATGTTTGGACACCAAGGAATTTCCAAAACCGAATATTCTCAAGATATGCAATAAATGCCCAAATCGGTTTTCATAATTCCTGGAAATGCTTTGTCCAATATTTTCCGAAATCTCTCAGTAGAAAATCTCCAATCCGTAAATGCACATTACTAATTTTTATTCTCTAGAGATATGCATTTAATTGCTGGTAATTAAAGCATATAAAACTAACAACCTTAATTAAAAGATTCTTAATTTATTTTGGAGCGGGATCTCCTTGAGTAATTAAGGAATAACTTTGAACAATAAAATATAAGAGTTATTGTTCATGTTCAAAGTATGTTGACATCTTTTCTTTGTAAATCCTCTTTCATATTTACAATCTTGGAATCGATTATACCACACTTCCAAACAAGTTTAGAATTGGTTCATCTGTATTCCAAGACAATAATGTGATTGATCAGTATCAAATCACAATCATGGGTTCAATCGGTTTTACCAATCACAAGTATCGTTTCTACCTTAATATGGATTACTTGTAATCGAACACACAAGTTACCAGGACCAGTTACGTCAGTTACCAGGATCGGTTACGTCAATTACCAGGACCGGTTACCATATACACATGGTATTGCTTGTGATCGGTTACACAAGTCACTAGGATCGGTTACACCAATTACCAAGATCGGTTACACCAATTACTAGGACCGGTTACAACAATTACAAGGATCGATTACACAATTATTTTGTAATCGGTCACACCAATTACTAGGATCGGTCACACCAATTACAAATGTCGATCATACCATCTCAGGTGATTACTTAGGATCGTTTACACTAATTAATAAAAACCAGTCATATCAAATCATAAGTTAGGCACTGAGATTAGTTATACCAAGATATATAACAAGTTATGATCGGTACTGCTAAATCACACATATTGGTAATCCAAAGATATGCAATGAATAACAATACCAATAAGCCTAGCGATTTCCATTTCGATTCATAAAACAAGTTCATGAATGTACTTCCTTTAAACAAACGTAAACATTGTTTCCTAGGATGAAATCTTCACCTTTACCCATACACATAATCAAAATAGCATTCATACGATTATGTCGATGTCATATCTATGAAGTTCAAAAGATAAGCGTTATACTTCGTTTTCTAATTCCTTAATACTATGATCATATGATCATGTCTCACTACTGGAGTATAATAATCATTCACAGCTTCGCAGTTATGTTTTCAATATAGCATGACTTGAAAGATACGTTAGGAATGAAACAGTTCAAGTCAATATTACTAACCTCAAGAGGAAGGATGATGTCGTCGTTGTAGCTCGTTACTTCTTCACATTCTTCAGGTCTTCGAGTAATACTTGTATGTCTCATAACCCTAGACTTTCTAGTCTAACATATACGAAGTTGTCTCTAGTACATAATCAAGCGACTCTTAGATGAGTTTTGATTCACTAAAATATGACAACCAAACTTGACATACCAACGCTTGGTGGGTTCAACTGAGCTATGCTCTAACAACAACCTTCCCATGTTGGGTGAGACTGATCGATGGTGAAGCACTGAAATAAAAATAGACTTGCTGGTGAGCTTGCAGTTTCTGCAATATATATGTATTTTCTTGTACACCAGTTATACGTGGTGTACATAAAAGTGCACTGTTCTTTTTGTCCTTGTTATACGAGCATGTACACCACTTATATGACCACTTGGAATATTTTTAGTTATACATATGAAAAACTTGGCCTTTATCGTGATGAAATGGGTATCGTAATGGTCTTTATGACTTTTTGTAGATATATTACCTCATGTTATTGTGTGCTTGCATTAATGAGTTGGGATAAGGAAGGGTAGATTCATTTATTCTTTTTTTTTTTCTTTCCAAAAATGGCCGAGAACAAAGGTCATGACTACTCACCTGGATTATGGGAATTCTTTTTTGGGTTCCATAATTCGAAGCCGAGACGCAAAACGAAACATTGAAAAGCTATTAATTAAGGATTTCCACTCTTCTATTTGTTTCTTTTATTTTGCATCCTAGTTTTTATATTTGTTTGTTGATAAGTACATAATTATATAGTAAAATAAATCCAGATTCCTGCACGTTTAGTATTATCGCGTTTTTATTTTACTTAAACTAGAATCACTCAATGTGTGTTGCGATGTGTACATAGTTATACACATGATGAAGATTAATGTGTACATAATTATACACTTGTTTATTAGGTGCGATTTTTAGGTGCTGATCGGGATTTAAGAATAATCTTTGGTCAATGTTTAATCCTTCTACTAGTAATTATTACTTTTATACTTTTGTTTTGATTTCCAAGTTTCAATTCGGCATGCAAATTTGATAATGGTAGACTAGAATTTATATGAGCAGGTGAAAAACTGTCATTGGATAGCAATTCGAGATGTGTTGTTCCAGAAGATTGATATGGGTTGTATGCAAATGATTGCTTGGATACTGACTTGGTAATCACATATCCTCATTTTCTTTTTATCCATGTTAGTTGTTGAATACATACTTGGCAATTATATATCTGATCCTTTAAATTTTCTTGAAACATGTCTATTGTTCTTTTCAACTATCTCAGTTGCTTGGGCTGACTACATCTTGTAAAAACTACAGTATGTTGAATTACCATTACAAAACTAAATAGTTGCCAACTTCTGTGTTATGTGGAAAAGTAAATACATTGCGAATTGAACAAAAGAATAAGTAAAAGAACATTTAACCTTAAGACTGAAAATGAAAAGATTATCTAGATGAATATTAAAGCATAAATCTGCAAAAGAAGCCTGAAAACACTTAATTTTAACTCAGTTGTCTATGATTATTAATGTCCTCGTATTGACAGGGTGATAGTAGGTCAATTAATGTTTGCACGAGACTAGTCAAAGACTGTTTTGAGGTTCATTGGACCAGAGTTTTGTGCTTGTATTAGAGTAATGTGGTAGAGTTGAACACTTAATGCTATTGGTCCACAATCTGTTGTGGGTGGCGTATGTACTGACTATATTTGAATGTTTTCTTCAGTGACCGAGCTGCTCCAGCTATTGATTTAAAATTATGCACACTGCTCCTAAAATATGGAAAGATGTAAAGTTTCTGGAGATATGATCCCTGCAAGACATGCTGAAGAACATTATCTCGATGCTCATGCTCCGGTATGTTGATTTGCAAAAAAAAATAAAATATTTTAGTGTTTTAAAGTCGAGATTTTTTTTTTAACTGTTTAAACTGATGCTTCGATTAAGATAATTTTAATGATCGATTCAGTGTGCATCTACCTTACAACAATCTGCAATGAGAAAATAACTATGTTACTTTTTTGTTCTATTTAGAACTTTTGTATCTTCAAAGCATCCGACTTGTCCTATATCAACTCTCATTGTTATACTGTTTTGTAGATTGTGTCTTTAAGTCGGTTGAAAAGTTAATATTTAGATACTCCACCAGTTATTAGTTGGTACTTGTGTTGCTTAAATAGTTAAACTGTACATAATTGTACACATGTTTATTTTTAATGTGCACATAGTTGTACACATGTTGATTTTCAATGTGCACATAATGTACACCTTTTGATTCTTAATGTGTACATAATTGTACACATGTTAATTTTTGATGTGTAGATTACGGTTTACAATAGAACAAGTGTGGCAGTGAATTTAGTCATAGGAGCTCAAGGTTACTTGTGGATCATTTAGTTAGTCCTAAGAAATGCTCGGTTAATATTGTGGATCAGTTACTTAATCTCTTTTATTCTTTTTAATCCAGGGGAGAAAAGTTAGGTTATGAGACCGAGGCATTTGCAATCTACGATGTTATGAGGTCAGTACCAGTTTGGATTTTATTTTATTTTTAATCATTCACTTTGTCTTAGCTCTTGATAACTGAACTCGAGAACTTTTCATACATATGGTGCAATGAAATATTTTTCCACTAAACTCTTTACTTGTAACTCCCATTGAGAAGTTTCATGTGAGATTACTTAGATTAACTTCTTATCTAGGATATATGCCCAATCTTGTGTTTTTTTTTTTCTTTTTGTTAGTGCACTTTTTATGTGTAGACGATCCAAGTTGTATGTGTATAAACTTTTGCACCTTGTTTTATCTCATGAATATATGGCATGTTTTGTGTATACAGATGTTAGATTTTCTGGATTTTGTACATGTGTACATGGTTGTACACCATTATCCTGTCTCATTGATATATATATGGCATGTTTTATGGGTTTGTATGTGGATTTTCATGATTTTTGTAGATGTGTACATGGTTGTACACCAATGTCCTGTCTTATTAATATATGGAATGTTCTATGGGTATGGATGTTGGATTCTCAGAATTTTATTAGACGTGTACATCGTTGTACACCATTGTCCCGTCTCATTGATCTATAACATGTTTTATAGGTTTGAATGTTGGATTTTCAGGATTTTTGTAGTTGTATACATAGTTGTACACCATTGTCATATCTTGTGGATATATGTGCCATGTTTTATGAGTATGGATGTTGGATTTTCAGATTTTTTTTTAGATGTGCACATAGTTGTACAAAGTGTAATTCCCATGAAATAAATCTATTTGTGAGTATGAATGGTTGATTTGTTCTATGTTTTTAGGTGTGTATATATTGTGCTCTCTCAAAAATATAAAAAACTAATTTTTGAAGAAACCCTAAGTTGTTGTTTTTCGATGTCATAAGATGATTTTAATAGCATGTTTGTTGTGTGTTCAGGTACTTTTCGAGGGAGCTTAAAAAAGTGTAGAAGAACAGTGAACAGGTTTTATAGATGGACAATTTTCTGGATTTTCTGATTTTTATAGCATGCTTGGTTTGTGTTTAGGTACTTGCTATGTGTTAGATTTTAGAAGCATGCTTGTTAGTGGTGCTTAGGTGTGGTGTACAAACTGTTGCACCTTGTCTTGTCTTTGAATTTTTTGGATTTTTGTAGATGTGTACATGTTTGTACACCAGTGTAAACTAAGATTTTTAAAAAACGAAAATTATATAGTCATATGGGTACTCTTTTTGTAGATCTCGGAAAGAGCTTTCCGAATATATAAAGTTTGCGAATTTTTGACAAACGGTTCAAAAAATAAATTGGTTTTTTAATTGTTTTTATATTATCTAAAATCACTGACGTTATTATGAGTCAATTTGGACTAAATTGTAAATCAGGAAGGTTATATGTGTATTTTCCATATTTTAAATAACTTTTGAACTAAACTGTACCTAGTTAACTCTGGATGGACTAATCTGTACTTTTTGACGCGTTTTTGGACTATATTGTTTTTTCCCCTACTCTGAATCATCACTGACGAAATATAGCATCACATTTAAGAGTACGCCATTTGTTAGGGAAGATGGATGTCAAATGCATACTTTGTAAAGAATTATACTAGATGGACGAGAGGCTTGCAAAGTCATCTTACAAGAATACTTTTTTCGGTTCATTCTGTCTCGAAGGAAAAATAAAACTACCCACTAGAGGGAACCTCCCAAGGAGCTACTAGAACCATACGAGGGAACCCATGCTCTAGCGTGGCTCTAGATATTCAAAGTTTTTGAAAAATATTTAGATTTAAAGTTACTGCCGTCTTCTAACCCATATAAGTATGTGTTAGAGCACTTCTCGGTTTAACTCGCGAGGTTGCTATCTCAAGCTTGTTTGTCAAGTTTAGTTGCCAAAACTATAAGTCTTGATTTCTAGTCTACTTATAGCTAAGTCTCGGACTAGGATAGAAATTGTAGTTGAGCTCTAGACTCCACGGCGTTCATCATGCAAAGATGAAGAACTACTTAAGGAACTGGTGGATCTTCATCGACAAAAAGGTATGTGGAGACTTGAACTTATCAATCACTCAAAAGTCTATCTACTCTATCTCCTATCTTGAGACAAAAGTTGTATTGCTATATTGGACTTCAATTATACACATTTGCTATTTCGAGCCGAGTTTATCTCGCTTATCTATTTCTCGAAATATGTGTTGGTAAGCTTTCACTTTGGCCAAGTTCATCTTTAATCGTGACGAAACTCATGTTGATTATTTCAATTACTTGAAAATCGCTTTGATGAAAAATAGTTTGTGAATAAAAACTATATAACATCCTCTAAGAATGTTTCAGTGATTGAAATGAGAGTTTAGAATATATAACCATGTTTGGATATAAACATTGTATGTGTATTCATACTTGTGTAAGTCCAAAATCCTTGAACCAAAGTATGCATACTTTTGCTTATTCAGTATGATCGGAGCTAAGTCCGCGTACCTGTACGCGTACCGTCGGAAGTTCACATCCCGTAAATTTCTGCTGGAGTTTTTGAACTGAAAACAAGCTCAGTCCGGGTACTTAAGTATGTGTACAGGTATGCGTACTTAAGTGGGTTATTTTCTAAAAAACAGTTTAATTCGTGAACTAAGACATTTATAAATTAAGGAATGCAATCTTTGCAAACCGTGGTTATAATGTTCATGAATCGATTCGAGAGAATCAAAACTTTTTTTGCTTCGATTGTGTCTTGTATACTTCTATGAGATCTAAGTAATTGCACAACTCTCTAACTAGTTCTTTTGAGTCATTTGAACTAGTTATGATGAAGATGAATAAGGTTGATATGAAAGTGATCATATGACTAACCATTGGTTAACTACTGTTGAACCAACGACTTGTACACATTTAGGTACGGTTACTCAAACCTAAATGAAGTTACATTTCATGTGTGTATAACAAGCTAAGTGCGATCTAACGATTGAAATATATTAGCTTGAATCTAATCAGGTTTTCATCTAACGGTGAATATTGAATGCTTTGTTACTAAGGTAACTTAGAAACCCTGATTTGGAGACTATATAAATGAGAACTCTAGCAACCGGGAAACCTAATCCCCACACTTCCTGTGTGATACTAGTTGTGTAAGCTAGAGTCGATTCTACTTCAACCTTAGGTTTCTATCGAGACCCTGTAGGTTAACGACATAAAGACTTCATTGGGATTGTGAAGCCAGACCCAACAATTTTCTCTGTAGTTGCGTGATATGATCTTGTTGTTTCTATCGTATTGAGTATAATTGTAAAATTGGCTCGAGATTAATTTCTCTGATAGGCAAGATAGAAAAGTAGTCACAAACATCTTCGTCTCATCGTTTGTGATTCCACAATATCTTGTTTTGCTAGTCGATTAATATTATTGTGAGGTGATTAATATTTATAGGCTGTTCTTCGGGAATATAAATCAGGTATATCAATTCGTTCTTGTTCACCATGATTTATCAAAAGACGGAACAAAACTCGTAGGTAGTTCTGTGGGAGACAGATTTATCTATTCCTGTAGACATTTCTGTGGGATACAGATTTGTTTATTAAAGTCTCCGACTTTGGGTCGTAGCAACACTTAGTTGTGGGTGAGATCAGCTAAGGGAATCAAGTGCGTAGTATCCTGCTGGGATCAGAGACGTAAGGAGCGCAACTGTACCTTGGATCAGTGTGAGATTGATTGGGGTTCAACTACGGTCCGGACCGAAGTTAGTTTGTAGTAGGCTAGTGTCTCGTAGCGGCTTAATACAAAGTGTGTGTTCAATTTGGACTAGGTCCGGGGTTTTTCGCATTTGCGGTTTCCTCGTTAACAAAACTTCTGGTGTCTGTGTTATTTCTTTTCCGCATTATATTTTGTTATATAATTGAAATATCACAGGTTGTGCGTTGAATCGATCATTTGGTAAATCCAACCTTTGGTTGTTGATTGAAATTGATTGATCCTTGAACATTGGTGTTTGGTACCGTTCAAGTTATCTCTCTTGTATTCAATCAGGCTCGCATATTTGTATTTGTTTGAGTAAGGATTGAATCAAGAAATTGAGATATAACTCCTTGTTGATGGTGGATTTTCGTTCAAGGTTAAATTTGTAAAAAACCAGAAAAATCATGCGCTGACATCTTGTAAAAGATAAAGCCATTTATAAGTGTTGGATATTCCCTCACTTAATTCACCAAGAATGGATCATGTAGCAACAATCCCTTCTTGTGAATTTCATATCACCTTGTATTTCTGTACTCATTATCGGTGTGGCATGACGATCGAGTGTTACTCTTATAGAGTAACACGAACCTCCAAGCACTATAATGAATCATTATCAGTGTGGCATGAGACTGAGTGTTACTCATATATAGAGTAACACGAACCTCCAAGCACTATAATGAAACCATGTACGAAATACCCGTACATGCTGATGCTCGGTGTGTTATATTAGCCCGAGCCCCTCTCGGTGTGTTATACTAGCCCGATTGAGCCCCTCTCGGTGTGTTATACTAGCCCGATTGAGCATCCGGACTTGACCAGTATAGTCTCCAGGATATGATCCGATTGCAGTCATCCAACTCCATAAGCATGATTGGGTGACCACGGATCAATTCCATCACCCCAAGCATGGTATGGAAAACCCACGGCCTTAGCTTGCCAAAAGAAAACCGTTCATACCAAGCAATATGACGGAAAACCCTAAATTAGGGTTTGCGGCATATTACATATGTTGCAAAGTAGTCTCAACCATCCATCTTCGCAGTATAGATGGAGGGTCTAGATGTAGACTCAAAGGGCCCGAGCATGTCAACACGATCACCGTGAGACCGCCTACACACTTGACCAATCGGTCAAGACCAACAATGTTTGGCCGTGACAAAATCGTCACCCAAACAAGAGGTGGCGCACGACTTTGAAAGCCAAATTAGGGTTTCAAGCCATCACGCGCGTCCATCTTCTCCGGTACGAATGGAGGATCACAGATTAGATTAAGCAGGTCCCGGTCATACCAGCATGATCACCGTGGGCCCATCTATCTCCTCATGCGGTCGGCCAAGGCATATCATGCCCGGCTAATCCAAAACGCCCGCCCAAACATGCGTGGTTACACTTCCCAAATTGCAAATTGATCTCGACCACTCAACTTCGCCGGATGATTTGAATGGCTTAGATCACGTTTTCATGGGATAATCAGGTATAGGTGTGAACACCACCCTACCACCTACACGCTGGAGTGATCGACCAAGACCGACCAAGGATGGTTGTCTTGGAACACGTGCGGGAATATCACGCGGTTATCAACTCCTTTGCGGTAAGAAATTTCTGCCAAGAAACCGATCTCAACCACTCAACTGTGCTGGTCAATTTGAGTGGCCTAGATCGCGCCTTCTTGGGAAAGTGAGACATGGACGTGTACACCGGCATGCCATCAACATGCATGACCGGTCGGTCCTCTCCAAAGCCCTTCCCATGCTTGGTTTCGACCAAGCTGAAGAGTGATGCGTGCGCACCTCTTCAAAAACCCTAGTATTCATTAACGGTCGCAGATGAGTGTCTCAAACATCATCTCATCCGTTCAACTTCACCGACTTGGTTATACAACCCCGGTCGGGAGTTATTTGGTTAGTGAGGCGTCATTACCCATCACTTTACCACACCACAATGCAAAGACTGCATAAAATACACACGATACTTCACAAGTATCGACTTTCTCGAATAACGCAGTTATTCAATTCAAAGATTACATGCTATCTTTCGTGGATCCACGATCCGCACATTCCGAACATCAATCATGTCACAAGGGGGGGATACTTACTGGGGTATTGGTCTGGCGGTTTACAGCGTGCAGCGTGCAACGCGCCATCACAAGAACGTGTCAGGAAGTCATGGACGGTTAGAGATGAACTGGAGAAGTGGGCAAGACTGGTCGTGTATCACCAACGCACAACTCCACTACTCCATCATTCCACTTCCTCCACTTCCCACGAGAGACGTGAATAAGGCTCAATGACTTGTATAAATAGGTTCTCCGCCCTATTTCACACAACAACACAAGTTCAGACGAGACAGAAAATCAACACCTGTGAGCCTCCTTACATTAACCGTAAGCTTCGCTCACTTTTTCGCCACAAGTCATAAGCAAGCCAACACCTTCACAATCTCAACACCTTCTTCGCTTCCCTCCCTAAGATCAACCCCATCTCCTTCACTTTGTGACCGAAACAAGTCCGGAACGGCCATTTCTTGGTTTAGGCCGGACTTGCACAGCATTGATCTCTCGAATCTACAAGCACTCATCGCAAGTGCATTTGTTTAGGGTTTAGATTCATTCCTCATCCACACCCCAAATTACCAAATTCTGCAGGAGTAGTTTTCACCCATAAACAATTGGCGACCACATGGGAGATTGATCTATCGGTTGCACAAAAAATTGAATTCTCAATTTTTCGGTTTCCATCTCACAATGTATCCTAAAACCACGGTGGTTCGTGTATCATGGGAAGCATGGCTAGAATGCTGGAGGATGTCTTGGCAAGTCAAGTCGGTATCACCAGAAGGCAGAGCGAGACATTTCTCCTTTTGAATGATATAGCAACACAATTACAAGAAGGATCGGCAGGCATCTACTCAAGCAGTGCAAGAAATGCTAAATCCTTAGTCAGGAGTCACACCTTTACCGGTGGAGAGACAAAAAGAGCGCGTAACCGCAGGTGACTCAGGAAAGATGAACAACATGGTCCAGTCAACAATGAAGAACCGAGGCAACTTCACAGAGGAGAGGACTTGTCCGGAGTACTACAACGTCTACCGAATAAAGAAATGGAGCCTGCAGCTTACGGATCCCCTTTGGAAGATTTATATCTCAAGACCCTTGTCTAAGCCGTGAAGAAATGCTTGAGGAAGGAGAGATCAATCAAGGAACACGTGAGTACAGAGGATGGGAACGTTCAATTCGATCACTCAGCAGTGATATTACAACACCTCCCATCACCAGAGCCGGAGCAGGCTGCAAGTCCCGGCATCTCATCAAGTGTAACGCCTCCGTAGTCACCGAGCAACAACTTCCACTCCTTCATCGGGACGAGGAACGGAGGGGCGAGAGGAGGACCATCTCCCATTACCATTGACTTGATGGAAAAGTGGTAGGCCCAAGATTGTCTAAAATGGTTATAAAGTGCACGGGTCGTGATGTAGCATCGGGCACGTACGGGTCGAACCACGAGACTTGTGGTGCCCTTTATGTGATCTAAGGCTTGCTACTTAACCAAATTTCAAGTGACAGAGTAACAAAATATCAGAGGAGTTATCAAATCCACTCTAGTTCCAGTTATGAGCTTCAACTAAATTGAGAACTCGCTACCATATACCTAAGGAGTTTCACCGGGTGGATGATCAATTATCACTAAAACGTGAGCATTACATGGATATGAGGCCATTGAGATGTTTAAATTGAATTTCTCTTAAACTTTAAGCATGCAAAAACACATCAACTCGTTTCCCTTCTATTTATACCAACACAAACCCCAAACCCTAGTTCTTGATAAAACATCAATTAAAAATGAAATAAACTCACCCAACTCGCGTGATGGCTCTACTCAATCAGAACATGCGTGGTGGTTGGTGATGAAACCCTAACCCTATTTATCTTTAACCTAGCTTCTAGGTTGAATAGAAGCTATAAAAAGATAAATACTCACTTTTCTTAAGACATTAACGTCGATGGGGTGATCGATTTCCACATGACCTTGCGGGAGCAACGGTATTGGAGTGATTCGATGTTGAGCGGAAGCAAAGAAACTTCGAGCCAACAAGGAATGAATTCGGGATAAATGCCCATTTCTTGTAGATGAGTCGCTACTTGAAGGTACTTTTCTCGCTCCATAGATACTTGCCTCCGATGGCACGGACTTTATTTAGTACCTAAAAACACAAAATTAATTAATATAAATATTTATTCTTGAAAACAAATGGAGCGCAAAAGATGATTAAATCAAAGAAGCGACAGCCTTTAAACCCTAGGTGTCCCTAGTGGACGAGTTGTAGTCTCGTGAGGGTTTACAAGATGAGTCTCAAGCCTCCAAGAAGCTATGAGGACATAGAGTTTCGCGCATGCTAGTACCGTGGAAGTTAGGCATTCTCATCCTTAAGTGCCGAGCGAGAAGTAACCATACCATATGAAAGAATTCGGATTCGATTGTGATCATAAGTCATTAGGATTTTATGATAATTGCACTGGAGGCTCCCGCGCACGTTGTAGGTAAGAAGGATAACCTTGGAGACTCCACAAAAGTGTGGACAAAAGAATCCTCTAAGGAAGGAAATCAACGATCTTGACGAACTTCCAACTTCACAAAACTTAATAATTTTTTTTTTTTTTTTTTTTTTTTTTTTTTTTTTTATGTACATGAAACGAAAATAATAACACAACAATTTTTTTTTTTTTTTTTTTTTTTTTTTTTTTTTTTTTTTTTTTTTTTTATCAGTTACAATAAAAGTCAATAGTTTCGAATTGACGTACGGTGACACACACTCTAAAAGCTTTTCTAGAAAGTTATGTTAAATCCAACTTTAACGCTCTAATCAACTAAGGAAACGTTTTCCGCACTTCTAACTTTTGTTATTTCTACGTGATTCTCTATGTAAACATAGCTAGAAGCATGCTAGTGACTCTAAAATCTCTAAAAGTTGGAGGTTTTTATTTGCAAAAATTTTTTGAATTTTTTTTTTTTTTTTTTTTTTTTTTTTGAACACAAAAGGTGAAATAAAAGACTAAAAACTCTAAATGCAAATGCGAAAAGAGAAAAGGGAAGAGATTACCTTTGAGGCGGGAGCAAGGTTGAGGCAAAAATCCAACATTCTCAAGTGGTGATTATATCGGATTAGCACAAAAAAAAATGCACAAGAAGACTCAATCGATTCAAGAAAGAAAAATTAACAAGTCCTACAAAAATTTACTAACAATCCTAAAGAGTTGAGGGTCAACCCAATAGAAAATATGTACAAACATTAACAAATATAACATGAAAATGGGCTTTGGATTGTTTGGGATTTGGTTTCAATGGGATTCATTTGGTTTTGTTGGAAAAGTTTGGTTTATTTGGGAGGCCCAGGTTGCTGTGGGCTCAATTTGGTTTGTTTGGGATTTGCTGTTTGAAACCCAGGATTTGTACCCGGATTTGGGCTGAAGGTTGTGTGGTTGCAGCCCAAGTGGTTGTGCAAAGCCTAGGTTGAGTTCAAGTGAAAGTGGAAAGTTTATGCAAAGTTCGGGCTTTTTCCTTGGCTTCCCGGGGTTGGTTTAGCTGCTCCAATTGCTTTCACACCTCGAAGATGTGTCTAAAATCAGCAGAGGAGAAGAAAGAGAAAGTGAGGAGAAGAGAATGGGTCTGGCGATGGGGTGTATAGGGTTAGGTAGATAGGGTGTTGAGCGGGCACAAGAAAGTGTCGATGAGAGGGCTGCACCGAGCGTAGGATCTTGCGGGAGAAATCTCAACGGCTGAGAAAGGTAAGCGGTATTGGAGTGATTCGATGTTGAGCGGAAGCAGCAAACTTCGATGCGCATGAGGGAGCGACCGTAGGATGTAACTAGATGCGATCTCAACGGCTCAGATAATCGGGCTCGGATCCGGTCTAGCTCAAGCCCATTTCTTGTAGATGAGTCGCTACTTGTTGGGTTGCAACCGTTGCGCGCGGACTTTGGCTCTCGCTCCATAGATACTTGCCTCCGATTCTTCGCTCTTTTGGCTCCTCGGTTCCAGGACTTTATTTAGTACCTATAACTGGGATAATATCTGATTCCTAAGCGCAAAAGATGATTAAAGTGCCAATAAAAAGGTGTATAAATATGCACTATTTGGCACTCATCAAAAAGCAGGAAGTTCTTGTCAAGACTCAAACGGATATGGCCGCAACTCGGAAAGAGGTACTCACTTTTCTTAAGACATTAACTGATCGATTTCCACATGACCCGCAACAGCCCCTGGAGCCAACAAGGAATGAATTCAACGCACCGGAGAAGGTACTTCAATGGCACGGACCTACATGGACTCTCGATCAAAGAAGTGTATATGAGCGGTCCTGTCATGGAGGCTCCTACACGGGACCGATCCTCACAACGATCTTCCTCAAGTCAATAGTTTCATTATGAACCAGAGGCCAGGGTGGATCGGGAAGCGGTTTCTCTAGTGGAAAGTTTATGCAAACTTTCACACCTCTCTCAAGAACGCACGGAGACGTTTTGCTGCAATCAACCAGAGGAGGGTTACGACCGTGACCTACATGTCACCGCACGCATCAAGGATTCAGAGTTCAAGATGGCCCTTATCTACACAGGAGCGTCTTCGAATGTGATTACTCTAAAGACTCTCGGGGCATACAAGGTTCTCCCCGGGAAAGGTCGTACGGAATCCTACCACAATGACGGACTTCGAGGGAAACCAAACCAGCACATACTGGGAGAAACTCCGCGGGAAAGAATCGGACAAGTTCGTTGCATCCCACTCCCCACGTGGGCGTCAATTCAGAAGAAGACCGGCTTGCATCATTGAGGGCTAGTACCCACGATGCATCTTTGCCGACGAAGCATTCTTCTCCATCCCGTGAAGCCACGACCCAAGTTCACACGAAGAGGGAACGAACTTTTGTGGTGAGTCATGACCATAAAGGGAAAACGGTATACCGACACTCTTGCCATTATGAATTAGCGGGGAGATCGTTACAAAAGTATCTCCACCCAATGGAATGCTACAACAGCAACAAACCACAAGAGCAAGTGCTAGATGCTCCATAACAGCTGCAAGAGGGCACCAACTCCACAACTGATGAGATTGAAATCGTTGAGGAATCTCCTAGGCCTATCTCCATCAGCTCAACCTTGTGTACGGATAAATGCACGAAGCTCGTGGAACTTTTCAAAGAGTATCAGGACATGTTCGCTTGGAGATATGAAGAAATGCCGGATTTAGATGAAAATTGGTCATCCACCATCTACATGTCATACCTGGATCCAAGTCGGTTAAACGGTTGCAGTTCGAGACACGAGGAAAATGGATAGATCGGGTGCTTTGCATAGACTTCGAAACTTGAATGTGCTGCTCCAAAAAATAATCCTCCTCTACCTGACATCGACATGTTAGTAGATGCAAACCGCGGACACAACATGTTCTCCTCCATGGATGGATGCAGTGGCTACAACCAGATAAGAATGTACGAGCATGATGCAAGTAAGATATCTTTTCGAACTCCTCTCGGAAAATTTTATTATACCATACCGCCATTTGGTTTAAGGAATACCGGTGCAACGTATCAACGCTCTATGACGGTAATCTTCCACGGAGCCGATACCTCAAGGGAGCAGCCTCAAGAAGATAACGAACCACACTTGGGGACCGAGGCTCGGCATGAAGTTCCTTCACCGTCATGGGTCAATGAATTCTTCAACATGAGAGATGTGGTCAGTCAAGAAACATGGAATTCGCAAGGGTAAATTGAATCGAAGAAGGAAACACTTCAACACTCCCTCTAGCGTAAGCCGCTTCAATGGTCTATTCAAGAGCCGCCTCAATGCTCTCTCCGGACCCCTTTTCGCTTCATAATCCTACTTCAACACTCTCTCCAGATCCACCTCAACGTTCGCACTGTAAGCCACTTTAACATCCTCTCAAGTCGTTTCAACACTCAAGCTACATCAACAATCTACGCTCTGGTCAAGTTATCTTTGATGTACTCATTGCTCAACATACGTCTCATCCATCCTTCATGAGGACCCAGCGGAGCATGAGAAACCCTGAAGTCGATAAGAGGAGGGCTATTCTGTGGAACGGATATTTTCATATAGTTGGAAGGGCGCGGTGAACAACTCATCATCAATGTTCGACATATCCTTGAAGCTGCCAACACTTCCTGACTTGGTACCCGCATTATCTCCAGAAGACATCTCAACGGGGATTCTTTTCTTCCACAATGAAATAAAAGGCAGGAGTTAGGACTTGTATGAAAGCACATGAGAGATGTAGTCACACACGGCAAGACACAACTCACATCGGAGCACACAAAACCGGCCCGGCTCAAATTCGGTACGGATTTCAAGACTGGGTATTAGTTTCAAGTCCGGTGCAAGTTTGATCTGGTATTGATTTCAAGTCGTGCAAGTTTCGATCGTATTGATTTCAAGTCGTGCAAGTTTCGATCGGGTATTGATTTCAAGTCGGGTGCAAGTTTGATGATGGTATTGATTTCAAGTCGTGCAAGTTTCAGTCGGTATTGATTTCAAGTCAAGTGCAAGTTACAAGTCCCGGTATTGCTCAAGCTTCAAGTCCGGTATTGATCAAGTGACGAGTCCTAATATCACTCAAGTTTCAAGTTTGGTATTGCTTAATATTCAAGTCCGGTATTGATCAAGTCAAGTCCGGTATTGCTCAAGTTTCAAGACCGGTGTTGGTCAAGGGCATGAGGCTGGTATAAAGTTGACATTCGGTCGAGGCATACACGATATGGGACCCACGCTCAATCAAGCATATATGGCGGGACCACATTTATTTGCACAACACGGTTCTCTCATGTCATGGGAATCATGTTCACGAAATTCAAGCCCACGTTCGATCAAGCAGCGCAAAGAGCCCCACCAACGAAGCGAGTGCTGTGAGTCCATCGATTAGGCACAACCCCACGATCGAGCGGAGCAAGCACGGAGCGGGCCCTCGACCAAGCAGACATAGAAAGGTCGATCGAAGCAGGCAAAGAACATCATACTAGGGGAACGCTCTCCTATATGCCTTTTAAACGTAACATACTCCAAGGACAGGATAACCGGTCTCTCCCTGGTAACATCTAACTTTGCCTCATAAGTTTTATCTTTAACTGTCACCATCTCATGCCTACCACACAATAGTGTAACCATTATGTGCTAGGCGGGGGACTTAATGTTGATGGTGGATTTTCGTTCAAGGTTAAATTTGTAAAAAACCGAGAAAAATCATGCGCCGACATCTTGTAAAAGATAAAGCCATTTATAAGTGTTGGATATTCCCTCACTTAATTCACCAAGAATGGATCATGTAGCAACAATCCCTTCTTGTGAATTTCATATCGCCTTGTATTTCTGTACTCATTATCGGTGTGGCATGACGATCGAGTGTTACTCTTATAGAGTAACACGAACCTCCAAGCACTATAATGAATCATTATCGATGTGGCATGAGACTGAGTGTTACTCATATATAGAGTAACACGAACCTTCAAGCACTATAATGAAACCATGTACGAAATACCCGTACAGGCTGATGCTCGGTGTGTTATATTAGCCCGAGCCCCTCTCGGTGTGTTATACTAGCCCGATTGAGCCCCTCTCGGTGTGTTATACTAGCCCGATTGAGCATCCGGACTTGACTGTATAGTCTCGGGATATGATCGATTGCAGTCATCCAACTCCATAAGCATGATTGGGTGACCACGATCAATTCCATCACCCCAAGCATGGTATGGAATACCCACGGCCTTAGCTTGCCAAAAGAAAACCGTTCATACCAAGCATTATGACGGAAAACCCTAAATTAGGGTTTGCGGCATATTACATATGTTGCAAAGTAGTCTCAACCATCCATCTTCGCAGGTATAGATGGAGGGTCTAGATGTAGACTCAAAGGGCCCAGAGCATGTCAACACGATCACCGTGAGACCGCCTACACACTTGACCAATCGGTCAAGACCAACAATGTTTGGCCGTGACAAAATCGTCACCCAAACAAGAGGTGGCGCACGGCTTTGAAAGCCAAATTAGGGTTTCAAGCCATCACGCGCGTCCATCTTCTCCGGTACGAATGGAGGGTCACAGATTAGATTAAGCAGGTCCGGTCATACCAGCATGATCACCGTGGGCCCATCTATCTCCTCATGTGGTCGGCCAAGGCATATCATGCCCGGCTAATCCAAAACGCCCGCCCAAACATGCGTGGTTACACTTCCCAAATTGCAAATTGATCTCGACCACTCAACTTCACCGGATGATTTGAATGGCTTAGATCACGTTTTCATGGGATAATCAGGTATAGGTGTGAACACCAGCCTACCACCTACACGCTGGAGTGATCGACCAAGACCGACCAAGGATGGTTGTCTTGGAACGCGTGCGGGAATATCACGCGGTTATCAACTCCTTTGCGGTAAGAAATTTCTGCCGCAAACCGATCTCAACCACTCAACTATGCCGGTCAATTTGAGTGGCCTAGATCGCGCCTTCTTGGGAAAGTGAGACATGGACGTGTACACCGGCATGCCATCAACATGCACGACCGGTCGGTCCTCTCCAAAGCCCTTCCCATGCTTGGTTTCGACCAAGCTGAAGAGTGATGCTTGCGCACCTCTTCAAAAACCCTAGTATTCATTAACGGTCGCAGATGAGTGTCTCAAACATCATCTCATCCGTTCAACTTCACCGACTTGGTTATACAACCTGGTCGAGTTATTTGGTTAGTGAGGCGTCATTACCCATCACTTTACCACACCACAATGCGCACTCGTGCATAAAATACACACGATACTTCACAAGTATCGACTTTTCGAATAACGCAGTTATTCAATTCAAGATTACATGCTATCTTTCGTGGATCCACAATCCGCACATTCCGGACATCAATCATGTCACAAACTGGGGATACTTATCGGGGTATTGGTGCGGCGGTTTTACGGCGTGCAGCGTGCAACGCGCCATCACAAGAACGTGTGAGGAAGTCATGGACGGTTAGAGATGAACTGGAGAAGTGGGCAAGACTGGTCGTGTATCACCAACGCACAACTCCACTACTCCATCATTCCACTTCCTCCACTTCCCACGAGAGACGTGAATAAGGCTCAATGACTTGTATAAATAGGTTCTCCGCCCTATTTCACACAACAACACAAGTTAGACGAGACAGAAAATCAACACCCAGAGCCTCCTTACATTAACCGTAAGCCTGCTCACTTTTCTGCCACAAGTTATAAGCAAGCCAACACCTTCACAATCTCAACACCTTCTTCGCTTCCCTCCCTAAGATCAACCCCATCGCGCAGTGCATTTGTTTAGGGTTTAGATTCATTCCTCATCCACACCCCAAATTACCAAATTCTGCAGGAGTAGTTTTCACCCATAAACACTCCTTGATATAATTTTTTTTAAGATTGAGTCTGACTGTCTAGTTAATTCTCTTAAAAGTATATTGGAGTTAGTCCATACAGATTGCTAAGCGAAATATTGGGTGAGGTTGTTGTACCCCCACTTTTTGAATTGGTATCAGAGCAGGAAATCACGTTTAAAGACCTTATAAGTATGTGTTTGTAGTGATCTGACTATATGGACGACAGTAATCTCTCTGATAACGCAACATCAGTTCAGAGTTCCCCTGAGATGTTTCAAAATCCTGAGACATCCAAGAAATCTCATGTAGCTGCCTCTGTGTCTGAATCTGCCTTCAAGTGGTAAAAGTATCTTGATGAACAGTTGGATGATCTTTCAGATGAGAGTGATTCAGAAGAAGGACAAAGTATTGATGAGGAAGTCTCTCAGTAAATCAATCTCTTTGATCATGCTTTAAAAAAATAGAAGTCAACAGTTTGCTTGGGTAAATATTTGGCACCTTTCTGTCAAGAAAATAGAAAGATGAGAAAACTCATTAAAGGTTATGATTGTGGGTATAAACTATTACAATCTACCGTTAAAGATCGAGAAGAAGATTTACGCTCAAAAAGGTCTGAATGTGATAATCTTCTTCGAAATCTCTTTGTGTTGAAAGAAAGACTTGCGGAATCTGAGGCAAGATATGACTCTCAGCAAAAAATGTCTTAATGACAGAGAACTCGGTTTTCTCGCCAGAGAAAAATCTTTGAAGAATGATCTCGCTGCTGCCCTTGATAAGGTTGTTGATGGTGGTTTTTAGTTCAGGGCTAAAAATGTAAAACCCTATGTTTAGTGCGCCGTCTGCAAAAGGACTGAGCCATTTAAAAGTAATGAGTGCCCGGGCCTCTCTAATCACATATGTATTGAGCAACTCAGTATATTTATTAAGAGTGGTGCATGTAGCAACAATCCCAAACATTCTGTAAACTCTCGCCTACATTACTCATTAGTGTATGGTTTATTAAGCAAATACCTATGCTATGTTACCAAGTTGAACCCTTAGTATTGATATGACATGACAATTAGTGTTCACTCGCAGCTGAGTAGCACGAATTTCCCGAAGTATCAAAATTAAGGTCTGCATGAAAATGCTCAATCAGAAGACGCGCTAACTGCTCTCTGAGAATAAAAGAATTTTGTGTCAACACACAAAATTTGTTAAATTTTTTCAATTTTATGATAGCTCACAAGATTCAAATTTTGGCTTTAACTAATTTGCAAAAATTAGGTCTTTCACACCCTGCGCAATATCTCAAACCCTATTGGTCAAGGCCAAGCCTAGGAAATGTAGGAAATTGATCCCCCATGGACTAGTGGGAGCAAAATCCTACCCAAAATCAGAAAACAAGAATTGAAAGAGGAGCTGCGGGAAGTAGGAGCAACAACAAAGGAGGTGTGGCCATGCCATAGGCTAGCTAGTCCGCCCTAGCATGCACCACCTGCAGATGGCCACGCACCATGTTGCTTGTCGGCCCTCCTCTTTCCCATCGACCAATCACATCGCTTTAAATACGCCACGCGCACTAGAGATGTGGCCACGCCCCATGTTTGTCTGACCCTCTTTCCTATCGACCAATCAGGTTGTTTCAAACTCGCCACGGCGCCAAAACCTAGCTTGGCCACGGCGCCAAAATCTATCTTGGCCACGACGCCAAGTCCTAACTTTGGCCACGGCGCCAAATCCTAGCCTTGGCTATGCTGCCAAGCCCTAACTGTAGTTGCAGGATTTCCCACACTACACCCCTCACTCAAATCTGTTTAATCAATCCATTGGGAGATGAACAATGATGTGTTTTATTAATTGTTTCTTGAAAGGTCTACAAAGAAATATAGAGCAAAGCTAAAGAAATTACAATCTCTCTTTTCTTTCTCTCTCCTAATGACTTGTTTCACAATTCAAAAAGACCTCCCCCTTACAACAGACTTACTCGACCCTTTATATAGGGTATTACATAGTGGGTGTGACTATCTTGTCCCTTATTTTCGGAATCGTCTCGCGAGTACTCGCGAATATACAACTGTTTGCCTTCGCAACACTCTTAAATCTCGCCAAGTCTTTCATACTTTCCTCATGTTCTAACTACCGTCATCTATTACGTCATTTATCTACCTCCATGCGACTCCTTCGCGACGCAGTCGTTTATTAATCTCGTGAAGTATTTTTGTCGCGATATTGGGGTCCTACATCTTGCCTCTTCTCATGTCTTCTCTGCGAAGAAGAGAATGTCATGAGAACCAATATTTTAAAGTGCCGCAATCGCTTATCTTTATCTTGCGATTGTTTATTTTCACTCGTTTTGTTTATGTACGGAATTTATTACGGTGTTTCTTCTTCCACTCTTTTCTTGACACGTCTCTTTCAACCGATTATTCTTAACCATTCACGTCCCTTCTCTCATTAAATGCATTTGTTTTCTCGAGAACTCTCTTCTCTATATATAGTTTTCTCCTCTTTCTCTTCTTTCTTTTTATTTTCCCTCTCGCAACTTTTCTTCATTTTTCTCCTTCCGCAATTTGCGCTTCACTCTTGCTTCCTTTTCAATTCTTCACTCCTCCCTTCATTCCTATACTACGATAATGGCTTCACTTGGTCGTACATACGCTCCTCATTTTACCGATATTCAAAAGAAATTACGGGAAAAGGGTTTCACTTTATCTACCATTCCACATCAAGAATCCTCATCTATGCTTTCTGCAAAATTGTTTTCTGATCATCAATGTGATGATCAAAAAATTATAGTCTCGCTAGGTCAACTTCTCGCAGGGCTCCAAATTCCTTTATATAATCCCGAAATACCATTATTTTATGAGAATCTTGCTCACGAGAAATTCTCGCGGGCTATTTATCAATTGAACGGCGATTGTATTCGCCTAATGCTTGAGTTCGCCTCTCGTGGTGCCGGTAAAGGATCTTTATATCCTGACAATGTTAGAAATCCCCAATTTGCGAATTTACCAATAGTTACCGAGAAGTATACTGTGGATAATTTCTTTGCAAATTATTCAGTCATAACTATGAGAAACGATAAATCTCATTTGGGGTGTTCGATTGAAGAAAAATGATAACGTTGATGCGACAAACCGCTTATGCAAGATATTGACCGGGCATTCGGGTAAAAATAATATCCTCGCTACTCCAAAGATGAAAAGTGGTGGGTTGTACCTCTCTTTCGAGTGGACCTTATATCGCAGCTCACATGCACTCCCAGCCCAATCTCGCGAATTATCATCCTTGGGAATTTAAGTGGCCTGAGAAGACAAAAGAGGTATATACATATCATTCATTTTAGATTTGCTTCGCTATGTCTTCCATTTCTTGCCTTCCTTAACTTTTTAGAAAAATTTTAGGTCACCAGAATGAGAAAGAAATACAAAGAGAATCCTCAGCCAAATATCCTGGCGATACTTCGATCACTCACGGATGAAGTAAGAAACATTTTCTTTTGTTATTTTAAACAATATTGTTGCCTCTGTTTCTTATCTTTATTCGTGTGTGAAGATTGGTGTTGAAGAAGTTGAAATCGCAAAGATTAATGATGGGGAAGTCAAGGCTGCGAAGGCTAAAGGCAAGAACAAGGCCATTTCTCGCAAGGACAAATCTTGGCCCATCCTCCAAAAGACGGAGACTCCAACCTCCTTCACATTCTAACTCCCAATCTAGCGAGAATTCGGAAGATGAAAATGAGATTGGCACCTCTTACGCTAAGGGAAGTCATTGGATACTTCGCTATGGAGCTTTTATCTAATGTCTTTACCGATTCTATGCAAGGTTTTGGCGATAGCAACTTGTCCGCTACTTGCGAAACTATCGCTAAGATCCGTGATGCCCGTTGTTGGAGGATATCGAGTCTTTTCGTGGAGTTTCTCGAACAATAACACCCAGCCTTTTAAATGCTCTCAATGCTTTGGTATGTTCACACCTCTTTACCTCTTTGTGACTCCGCTCTTATCTTTAATTATTTCTCTATATTTTTTTTTTTTTTACAGTCTGGGAGAGCTGCTTTTGTTGCTGCCTCAGACCTTGAGAGAAGACCCAACAACCTTGAAAAGAAGAACTTGCAATTGAACAAGAAGATTCGAGAACTAGAAATTGGGGCTGCGTCATCTCGCGAGAAGGATGAACGGATTAAACAACTGGAGGCTGAACTTACTTCTCAACAAGATAGAGTATCTACTCTTGAAAGCGCAAATAAGCAACTTTATGGTATAACAATTTTTATTCCTCAGATTTCTTTTATTTTACCATTTACTTTTCTTTGCCTAATTTACTATTTTCATGAGACATATATAATCTCTCTGAAGAGTCCATTCTTCTTCATTCATTTCCCGAGCCCATGGATGATGATGTACTCCTTGCTCGCCTCAATGAATCTCTAAGTAGTTCTTCAAATGATGCTAACCTTCTTTCATTAAAGGATCTTCAATCCAAACATCATCTCTTAAAAATCGAGCATAGATCTAGTTTAAATTTTGCTAATCTTTTTAAACGAAAGTACGTTGACTCAAGAAGAAGACCAAAACTTTAAGGAAGAAATTTAGTGATCTCATAGATGAGAAAGATCGCATTACTAACGAGAGGTGCACAGGCATTAGCAAAATTTCAAAAATCTCTCCTTGATGTGCAAATTGAGCGAGATGAACTCCTTCGTCAGAATACCATGCTTAGCGAGCGAGAAGACCAAATTCGTTCACTTTTTGTCATAAATAATGATGATGAATTTGCACGGGCTGCGAAGGTTTTAGATAACGCTAGAAATAACTTAGGTGTTGATGTTAGTCTTCGCACCGAGCAAACTACCTTAATCAAGGATATGATCTTTGAAAGAGAAGGTTGTTTGTTATACTTCTTTACTTTTTTGTTATTTTTCCTTTTGTATTATTAAAATTAATTCATTTCCTCATGTTTTCGAGAATCGAAAAGAGATTTGGGACAAGGATTGGAGAGCTTGAAATCGAAAAAAGAGCGTCTTGCAAAAGATCTCTCTCTTCGCAAGAATAGATATTCTAAATTGAAGCAGCAATTCCAAACTACAGTGGCGAATTTTAATAATGATGCTGTTCGTTTTTGCAATCAAGCTATGGAAATAGTTTGTAAGGATCACAACATCCCTCTTCATTCATATCCCTTTCTCATTTGAAGAAGTTCCCGAGAACTTGCCTGTCTCGAGATGTTTACGATAGTGAAGCTAATGAAGAAGAAGAATCGACGACGAGAGTGATGGAACCAAAGAATCGAGATGAAGAAGAAGAAACCCAAGAATCGAGATGAAGAAGAAGAACCAAAGCAAAGAAATAACTTCTCTTTCTTCTTTGATTTCTTGTAATATCTCGTATACATATATCTTTGACTATTGAATGTAAACTTCAACTTTTGCTCCCTTTGTTCGGATATATTAATCAAACAACCCTTCTTTATAATTATAACTTCACACTTGCCCGCCTCTGTTCATAAGATATAATCAACTTTGCGAGTTAAATAATATAATCATTCTCGCGAGATATATATATCATTTTTTTTTTTTTTTTTTTTTTTTTGACATTATCACCGCGACAAGATCGCAAGATATCTTCATGGATTAAGAAATCTATTTATCTTGCCTTATCATTATTTGTGTGGTCTTATTATGCCTTCCTAAGTAAAGGTCTTATTTTGCCACCCCTCATTGCGACAAGATCGCAGGCCGTCTTTATACTTTCATATAATGACCCATTGACCTTGTCTTATCATTTTTTTAGTATTTTTGCCTTTGTAGGACATTATATTTGCGACAATATGGCAAGTTTAAATGTTCTTGCGACCACAAAATCCCGGCACATTGTCGTCTTTGCGACGAAATCGCAGGACGTTCTTACATTTTCATGTAAAAACCCATTGATCTCGTCTTACCCTCGCGTTAGTATTATTGCCTCTGCGGGATTATTGCACAAATATGACAAGCCTAAATTCTCTTGCGAGAATAAAGCCTCATGACATTTGCGTCTTTTGACACTTATCAGCTCCCTAATGGAGGGTGCCGCCCTTATCTTCTCCCTGGTTGCCCCTTCAAGGAGGCGTACATCGGCCATACAAGGCTAGCTCCTCCCATCCAGTCTTAACAACAACCAGTTGTTTTCGCAGACCTCTTATCCCTTATACCTATATGGTTTATGGTTACGAGACTGCACCCTAAGTGGAGTTTTCTTCGGGCCGAAAAGCATGTGCCAAGACTTGTCAAGAGTGGTAAGGAAGTTCCATGCTCCCCGCACTCTTGACTCAACCGTGTACCTCGGCGCCTTGGTCATACACTGACTCCTTGGAAGAGACCCTCGGGCGTCCAACCAGGGGATAACCGTCTATATATAGTTGGAAATCCAAGGTATCTCCCCGGATAGGCTTTCATGGGCCCCAAATCTCCATGACCCGGGTTTCGGGAGCGGTGTAACCTTCCACCCGAGCCATGTTAAGAGATACCCCTTATATGACGTACTTTAGGTCTTACATTTGCCTCTTGCGAAATATCATTCGCGAACTAGGGTGTACGCCATAAAGGTTTGTCCCATTCACTCACTCATTCATTTTATCAATTTATTCAATCATTTGTCTGCGAAGTTATCGCACAATCTCAGTTCCATTATTCAATAGATTTGTATACATTCTTCATGGCGAGATTCTCGCACAATTTTTCCGCAACCATCATCTCTGCCTCTTATCCTTATCATGCTTTCATCATTAAATTGTTATCTTTTCTCACAATTATTCATTTTTTACACCTTTTATTCTTATTTCCTTACGCCTCCGCATCGGTCCACCATTTCAATGTCTCCTTTGCATCATGATACTCGATTGCTTTTGTGCGAGTCACTTGCAGACATTTCTTCTTCTTTTGTTTCTATGGCATCTACCATTAATCTTTCTTTTCTTTGTTCATCTGTACATTCTTCCTCCAACCTTTCTTTTTCTTTGTTCTCTCTTCGCAGACTCTCTACATCCACCTCATAACACTTTTGCCCCTCTATCCAATCTCCTTTTATAATTCCGACACCGCTAGGATGTGGAAATTTTATGCACTGATGGTATGTCGATGCTATGCCCAGAATTTGATGAAGCCATGGTCTTCCAATCAATGCATTGTAGGGAGATTCCACATCAACTACGCAAAACAAAATATCAGTCGATAACCCCTGCAAGGGTATCCTCATGTGCACTTCTCCTTTGGGCTTGTTCGCGGTACCGTTGAAACCATATATTTTGTATGTTGAAGGGATCAAGTCTTCATCTCTTCCCCCATAGTTTTGTAAGTATGATAGAAAAGAATGTTGACTGAACTGCCAGTATCAATCAATATTCTATTGATTGCCCAACAATTTTCCGCTTCATCATCTTCGCCATCAATGGGTTTTGGATTAATTTCCAGCTTCACAACCAGTGGGCTATCATGTACTTCTCTTCCTTTGGGTACTTCTTCAGCTGAGAAAGAAATAATCTGCAGTTGCCATTCTTTTAGCTGCGATGTCTTCGCAACATTCATCACTTCTTTATCATCAGCATCTCTCGCGAAAACTCTACTAAGTACATTGTCATGAAAATCTTCAATAGTGCGGTATGAGTGTACAATGGAGTTGCAAAACAAATTTTTAGCCTTTGCCCCAACTTCTATAACGAATGTTTCTTTTCCCTTTGCCGGTGGGGTGGTAAATGTTGAACTTTCTCTTCTTCTTTTAAAAAGTGATTTAGTTTCCCTTGATCGATCATTCTTAGGATAATTCTCTTGATGTTTCTGCGAGTCATTTGTTAGGTGCCCATGAAAGCGATGGTAAGAACAGAACTCATGACTTCTATCTCCAGGTGGTGGCTCACTTCCCATGTTCCATGGTGTTGGTATATTTTCCATCAAAAGTATTGCTTCCCATATCTTTTCCACACTGGCATTCAATGGCGGCATTTTAATTTCCTCCCACACTACTCTGCGATTTTTGTCCTCTATTATAATTCGCCTCTGGCCTCCATAAGTCTCTTGCGAATTATACCTTTGACCTCCATAGGTTTCTTGTGGTTGATCAAGTCTTTGAATTTTATTGTTTCCGCCACGGTTGTAGAAATTTCTTTCTCTTTCAAACTCTTCCCGATCGCGACTTCCCATAGCTACTAACTTTGGTTCTATATCAATTGCTTTTCTTTCTTGTTGACCTTGCGATGTGCTCGCCATTGTGTGTATTAGTTGAGGTAATAAACTTCCATTCGCAACATTAGAATTTGTGCTTGCCACTGGGTAAGATTCCATCTCGTTCTGTCTTTCTTCTAAAGCAATATATTCCTCCTGGAGCTCTCGTAATTCAGTCATTGTAATTGTATTCTTAACTCGAAAACTTTGAACATATAATAGATTGGTTGCGAACATAGCATTTATGAATGACAGTATGAGGTATCTTTCATCTACCCCGCCGGCCATCTCTTTGCACATCGTCTTCCATCGACGGTTAAATGTCTCAAACTCTCGCCAATTCTTTGTTTCGGTCCAAATACATCTTCAATGCCGGTCGCGAAGAGTTGTTACTTATATACGCCCCCAAGAATATAGCCTGTAAATGATTGAATGATGTGATCGTATTCCTTGGTAAACCCTCAAACCATTTCAATGCTTCTCCTGTTAAACTTGACGCAAAATATTTGCATAATATAGCGTCATGGTTTTCCCATTGTAGCATACATCTCACATAAGCCTTGATGTGTTGTACTGCACAAGTGGATCCATCAAAAATGCTGGTTAACGCTGGTAAGTTGCATTTTGGGGGTATTCCTCCTAACTGCACTTCTAATGTAAAAGGATTTTTCGCAGCCTCCGCGATAGCTTCATCTAACTGCCTTCTCCCTCCTCCTTCTCTTCTGTTGTTCAATATTCCTCTCATCTCTGCCAATTCTGCGAGAATTTGTTCATTTGCCTCGAATCGAATTGATCGGTCTCTTTAAGTGCTTCTCTCCTTCTTCGTTCGTGTCTACTTTTTTGTATTCTTTCGTATTTTTCGTTAATGTCTCCATCATTGCGATTTCGCTCACGCCTCCTCTCTCGATTATCATGGTTATTCTGCCGGATCGCTTCTTCTAATTCCCGATTTTCCATTTCTGCTCTCAATCTCTCTCTCTCGCGAGCTAGACGTGCTTGCTCAATGTAATGCTTTTCAATATCATCTTCAATTTCCTTTTGTTTCCTTTGTGTTTCTCTCCCATGTAGTGCTCTTCTTCTTTCCTCCTGATTTTCTTCATTAATTGGGTTATTCTGTCATCGAGGCTGCCTATCTTCTTGATTTCCATCATCGTGGTTGTTTACCAAAATATAACGATTTTCTATTAGTTCTCTCTCTTCGCGACCTCCTTCGCCATGACTTAACTCTCTTTCCAAATTTTCTTCATTAATGTTTTCTACAGGCAATGTTCTCCTCCCATTTTCTCTATTCGATACTGATCTCGATCTGTTACTACTTCTTGACCTTTTGTTTTGCAGCCTCCTATTTTCCATCCTCAACTCGTGGTTTTGCCTTGTTAGATTCGCGCGTTCTTCTGCTTCTAACCGCCTTTCTTCGTGTATTGTTTGTCTCAGCGCTTCTAATGCCGCGATTTCTTCATTTCCACGAATTGTTTCTCCCATCTCTTCTCGATTTCTTTCCTCCTGTCTATTATTCATCAATTGTTGTACTTCTTCTCTTTCTTCCGTAGAATCTGATCTCCATGTATGTACGCTCACTCTATCATAATCGATTACTCTGTTTAGTGCTGGTTGAATTGGTGGTTGAGTTGATGGTTGAATTGGTGGTTGAGTTGATGGTTGAATTGGTGGTTGAATTGGATCTTCTTCTCCATTTCTTGCATTTATCCTTGATGGTTCACCTACTTCATTTCTTCTTTCTCCCACTAATCTTCCACTTCTCCTTATGATTGTTGGTTGTTCTGATGCATTCTTTCTCCTAGCCATTTCTTAATTTTAGTAACTTGTTAAAAATTATTCAAGATTTCTTTCTTGTTATCCCTAATTCTTCCAATTCACAAGGTTGATCTTCTTCAATCCCTGTTTCTAGCGCATATGTAGTTGCAGGATTTCCCACACTACACCCCTCACTCAAATCATTTAATCAATCCATTGGGAGATGAACAATGATGTGTTTTATTAATTGTTTCTTGAAAGGTCTACAAAGAAATATAGAGCAAAGCTAAAGAAATTAAAATCTCTCTTTTCTTTCTCTCTCCTAATGACTTGTTTTACAATTCAAAAAGACCTCCCCCTTACAACAGACTTACTCGACCCTTTATATAGGGTATTACATAGTGGGTGTGACTATCTTGTCCCTTATTTTCGGAATCGTCTCGCGAGTACTCGCGAATATACAACTGTTTGCCTTCGCAACACTCTTAAATCTCGCCAAGTCTTTCATACTTTCCTCATGTTCTAACTACCGTCATCTATTACGTCATTTATCTACATCCATGCGACTCCTTCGCGACGCAGTCGTTTATTAATCTCGTGAAGTATTGCTGTCGCGATATTCTGGTCCTACACTAACTTTGGCCACGACGCCAAATCCTATCCTTGGACATGCCTCCAAGCCCTAACTTTGGCCACGGTGCCAAATCCTAGCCTTGGCCATGCCGCCAAGCCCTAACTTTGGCCACGACGCCAAATCCTAGCTTTGGCCATGCCACCATGCCACAGGAGCGGCTATGCCACCACGCCACAGGGGCGGCTATGCCACCACGCCACAGGGGCGGCTATGCCACTACGCCGCGGCTATGCCACTATACCATTAACATGCGCCAATGAGATGTGGCCATAATTAACGGTCACCTTTTCTCATAAACTGCAATCTCGGCCGTCCAACTTCGCCACGGAGTTAACCGGCCCATAATAAGTCTCAGGTTCACACGCCATTCTCCTGCGGCAAGTCTCCTGACTTACTTGCCACATATGGCTATCCGCCACCTAGTTGGCGTACAATTAATCAGAATAATTAGGTATTGCATACAAGACCCACTCAACAATCTGCTGCATATTTTCCACGAAAATACTCGAGACATAAAACATGTCACAAACTGGGGGATACTCATCAGGGTATTGGTCTGGCGGTTTACAGTATGCGGCGTGCAACACTCCCATTATAAGAAAGTGTCAGGAAAGCGGGCAGTTAGTGGCGGCAAGAAGTAGTGGGTGTAAACTAACCCGTTTCCTCCATAGTGGGGATGTGGTTTCTAGCATTTACACATTACCCCACTTCTCCATCACTCAACTACTCCCACTTCCTACGAGATCAGGGTGCGTTCAATTATGACTTGTATAAATAGGTTTCTACCTATTTCGACCAAACGCAACAGTTTTGGTTAACAACAACGCAAGTATCTAGAAAAACACCAAAGAAATGATAGCTTACATTCCGCAAGCCAGTTCCACATTCTGATACAAGTCATAAAACAGCCAGAACTTCAGAATTAACCATTCGGGTCTCAATACCTTCTTCGCTTCCCTCCATAAGACCAACCCTTCTCCTTCACTTTGTGACCGAAGCAAGACTGGAACGGCCATTTCTTGGTTTAGGCCAGGATTGTACAGATTGATCTCTCGAATCTAAAGTACTCCCGTGCAGTGCATTTGTTTAAGGTTTAGATTCGTTTCTCATCAACACACCCAAATTTACCAAAACCAGCAGAAACAGTTTTTACCCCAAAACAACTGGCGACCACAGTGGGAGATTAATCTCTCGGTTGCGAAGCCAATTTCTCAATTTTCATTTGAATCTTCCCAAACTCAAGATGGTGGATCTTAGGTCTAAATTCAATCATTAACCAGAATTCACTTCAATCACCAATCCCAACTTTCCGCTTCATGAGTTACCCCGGCCATCCGAAACACTTCCAAAGCTGCAAATGCTTGAAATCCAATCACTATGAAAGGTATGGAAAAATATTAGAAGAAGTTGTCACAAATCAAGATGATATTGTCAAGCTGCAAAACGAGACGTTTTGTCTCTTAGAAAGTATGGCAAACCGGCTGTAGCAAGAGCCATCAAACATTCGCTCGGAGAACGCCACCAAATTTCAGAGATGGCACAAAAATGTTGAATCCTTGTCTGAAGTCTGTGCCTCCGCCAACGACGATGCAGACAGAGTATGTGGACGTATCGAACGAGAGCAAAAGGGAATGACCAACACCAATATACCGTCCGCAAGCACAGTCAACACATCCCATGGCGTTACATCCTTTAGCACCAACACCGGCGGCGCATGAAACATTCCCTCTGGCGTGACGCCTCCTATCACCATAGCCAGAGCCGCTGTCACCCTTCCTAATGTTTCTTCGAGCGTAATTCCCCCAATTGCTACCAGAGCTACTGCCACTCCTCCATCAGAACGAGAGGCTGGAGGAGCCAGAGGAAGCCAACCCCCTATTACCACTGTTGATTTGATGGAAAGACAAAAGTTCTCGTAAGGCTCAGACATGGCTACAACTTAGAAATAAGTACTTATTTTCCTCAAGATACTAACGGAGCGGATACCGCAAGAGTCACATCAACCCCATATAGAGCTGACAAGGAATACTTTTAACACCCGGCGCAAGCACTTCAGCAGGACGCGCCTTTATAGATGAAGAGGCTCGCGTTGCTCCTGAACGCCCAGTAGAAAGGAATCAGCAATCCAATTTCATCACATGTGAGGATCGGGAACGACTTCCCCAAAATCGAGGCAAAGAAAATCAACAATCCTCCTGAGTTCACAGAGACCCTCTTCCCGTCAGGATCCGCATGATTTCTGGGGACTCCGTCCACAAAATCGTACAGTCTATGATGGATCATTTATGTGAGATTCTGGATTTCTCCAAGGCACAACATCAAGACATATTTGCAGACCTCAACCGCACTGTATCAGGAAAGCAATTATTTCCATCCAGGGAAGCCGTTCCCAAACCCCAACCTCTCCTGGAAAGCACGATTGATAGATGAAACTAGGGACTCCTAACCACTGCTCACTTGAAGGATATCGAGTTTGACAGCATGCAGATTGACGCGGCCTCCGACCTCTACATTGTAACTGTCAATACTCTGAGAGTTGCAAGGGAAAATCAAACAGAAGAAGCGTATTCTTTTCCATGAGGAGAAAACATGACTTGCCGACCATCACTATTTGTGTGCCGTCTTCCCATCCACCATATCGTATCAACTCGTTTTCCGAAGTCAAAGGTTAATGGCGCCCTCACTGAAGTTCTCTCCAAAAGCCGCTTCAACATTCGCATCAGCAGCCGCTTCCACGTTCTCTCCAGATGCCGCTCTGCTTCAACATTCGCTCCAGGTACCGCTTCAACGTTCTCTCCAGAAGCCGCTCCGCTTAAACGTTCTCTCCAGAAGCCGCTCCGCCTCAACGTTCGCTCCAAAAGCCGCTTCAACGTTCGCTCTAGGAGCCGCTTCAACTTTCACTCCAGCAGCCGCTCCGCCTCAACGTTTGCTCCAGGAGCCGCTTCAACATTCTCTCCAGAAGCCGCTCCGCTTCAACGTTCTCTCTCCAGAAGCCGCTCTGCTTCAACGATTCCCTCCAAGAGCCACTTCAACGTTCCCTCCAGGAGCCGGTTCAATGTTCGCTCCAGCAGCCGCTTCAACGTCCTCTCCAGGAGCCGAATCCGCTTCAACGCCTCCTTCCCGCCAAGGATCGTGCCACAGCCGCCACTCCTTCCTACTAAGGATCGTGCCGCAGCCGTCACTCCTTCCTGCCAAGGATCGTGCCATAGCCGCCACTCCTTCTTGCCAAGGTTCGTGCCCGTAGCCGCCACTCTTCCTGTCAAGGATTATAATCCCAGCCAGCCAAGCTGCTGCCAAGAACCTTTGCTGCTCGTTTGTTGATACCATCCAGAGCTTCACTATAGCAAAAACCACTACCAAGGTAATCCGTACTTCTCCATATTTTAGTTTCACATGGAAGAAGTAATAGAGTCACCAGTACGGATGCAATATGGTGATATATTTATCATGGTCAACCCACCGGCCATACAAGATAGAAACATGTAAACCACACTTGGGGACTGAGGCTCTACACGGAATCCCTTCACTGTCAAAGCTGAGAAGACACGGTCAACCAAAAAGTCATAGCCACGACGAGGTCATATACTCTTCAAAGGTGTAGCGCAAGGATATCATCACCTCTCTGTCTGGAAGGTGCCTGCAACACTTTACGAGGCCGCGACGGATACCAAGCCTACTCAGAGAAAACAACTTCAGTAACTAAAGAGAAGTGCGACTGGGGGCTGCTCATCACAGTCTATCCCCGACAACAATCTAACTTCATAGACGCGGCGGAAACATTTTTCTTGAAGAAACAGGGGGATCCACGATTAACAACATAATTCTCTCACTTCTACCTCTTCGTTATTCAGACTATTTCGTCCATGTGATGTTCCAAGCATCCCAGCATCGCATCCAGGAGAGTATAATAAGCTTGTATCAACTCCCATAGGCGTGGATTCAAGGTGATACAATCAAAGTAGGCTACACTTGGGGACTGAATCCTCCTTCAGGTTTAGAAGTTTAAACGCAGTCACCACCTTACCAGCAAATGCAGCAGAAGCACATCTTCCACGAGAAAATAGGCTCATGATAATTACACATGGGGACTACCAGCATGGGATGCCTTCACTTCCCTCAACCAGGTTATTTCTGATGTCAACATCGTCACTGTCGAAGCTTTACAAGACGCATGAATTTCTCACATGAAGCCATGCACGTGCATCGAAGACTCCAAAAGTACGCCGCAGAGAAATTCACATATCCGGCCACGCCATTGGATCTATGACCAGACAGAAGTGTAACTGGGGACTGCTCATCGCATCCCATTCGATACAATAGTCCAAGATTAAGAAGATGTTTCAAAGGATGTCGCTTGAAATGAAGTTCTTGAAGACTTGATAGCAGCACGTCGGCAACGGAACGCCTCCCAGCTCGTCTACTTCATCCAACGGCTCCGGAAGATTCGACCATACAAGCATCCACAACATATCATCATCGCAATCAGAAAGGCAAGAATAAGCCTTTCAAACACCGGCTTAGCAGTCCAGACACCAAATAACTTAAAGTCAAGGACGGATCAACAACGCATCTAGTGCAATGGAGTTTGGTAAATTTTGAAATCCAATAGAGAGGATATATGCTCATTCTTCTGAAGTCAGAACCTTATTACACATTCTGGAGAAGATCGATGAATCTGTTGGGTGGTTACATGCGCAAAATAGAAAAGAGCGCATATCTTCAGTTCTCTTGGATCGCCTTGCTGCTGATTATAACTATTGGAGATTGCTTTGTTGCCATTGACGCCGCTAACAAAGAAAGTCATTCACACCGAGCTAAATGTCCAAGTTTAATCAACTACTCATGGATATTACACTCACAGCTAAAATACGAAGACAAGATGAACTTACCTTACCGCTGACGATTGGCACGCCTATGATCGAGCTGCTACAAACGAACACAAGAAGCAGACGAGCGAATAATAAAAGGGAGGATGTTAGCATGCCCTTTTATATGCATAGCACTTTTGGAATTCGAATAGAGGAGGTTTTCCTTTTGGACCATACACGAAAGAAGGTAGCTGGGCCCGCGGCGCCAACGCTCCGTGGCACCAACCTCCATGACCGAACCAGCCGCTCAACCTGCAATACTCCGTAGCCAAGCTAGTTGCTCAACCTGCAACGCTCCGTGGCCAAGCTAGCAGCGCGCCAGTACAAAGATCACCAGCCGCTCGTACTTGCTGCCAAAGGTCGGTCGAACTTTTCCTGGTAACCTCTACATGTCTTGCCTTTTCGATGTTTAGCTTTGTATGTCACCCTCTGGTGCTTACCCCACAACAATGTCACAGTTACATGCTAAGCAGGGGACTTAATGTTGATGGTGGTTTTTAGTTCAGGGCTAAAAATTTAAAACCCTATGTTTAATTCACCGTCTACAAAAGGACTGAGCCATTTAAAAGTAATGAGTACCCGGGCCTCTCTAATCACACATGTATTGAGCAACTCAGTATATTTATTCAGAATGGTGCATGTAGCAACAATCCCAAGCATTCTGTAAACTCTCGCCTACATTACTCATTAGTGTATGGTTTATTAAGTATTTTCCTATGCTATGTTCCCCAGCTGAACCCTTAGTATTGGTATGACATGATAATTAGTGTTCACTCGCAGCTGAGTACCACGAATTTCCCTAAGTATCAAAATTAAGGTCTGCATGAAAATGCTCAATCAGAAGACGCGCTAACTGCTCTCTGAGAATAAAAGAATTTTGTGTCAACACACAAAATTTGTTAAATTTGTTCAATTTTATGATAGCTCACAAGATTCAAATTTTGGCTTTAAATAATTTGCAAAAATTAGGTCTTTCGCACCCTGCGCAATATCTCAAACCCTATTGGTCAAGGCCAAGCCTAGGAAAACTAGGGAATTTGTTAGAGCATTTCTCGGTCAAACTCGCATGCGTTGCTATCTTAAGCATGTTTGTCAATGTTAGTGATCAAAACTATAAGCCTTGATTTCTAGCCTATTTATAGATGTCTCGGACTAGGACATAAATAGTGTAGCTTAAATCTCTCGACGTTCATCTCTTGAAGACGAAGAACTACTAAGGGGAGCTTGTGGAACTTCTTCAACAAAAGGTATGTGGATACTTGAACTTATCTATCACTTGGAAAGTCTATTTCTACTATCTCCTATATTGAGACATAAGTCGTGTTACGAGATAGTTTTCTTTATACACATTTGAGACTTCGATCTGAGTATATCTCATTTACATATTTCTTGAAATATGTGTTGGTAAGCTTTCGCTTCGACCAAGTTCATCTTATATCATGAGAAAATTTCCGAGTAACATCTTACATAATCTCGGTGACATTGTAACAAACAGGTGGTAACATAGATGTTTTGCCGATACTACTGAATAGTGAAATGTAAAGATCCTAAGCTAAGGCAAACGGTGATAGAATGGTGGTACTAGGGTCTTTGAATCCACCTTAACCTACACTATGTTCTCACTCACAATATTATTCTTGTCTTTATGACAAATGGAGGAGAGGTGTCAACTCGCTTCCATGTCTAAGATGATTCTCCATTTGCTAGATTAATCACAACTAATGTATCTTTCCCAAGTATTACCCTGTCCGATTAAAGTACAAGTAATCCGAGGATTGAATCAATCTAATTAGGTTTGAGTTGCAACATAATCACCACAGGGTTATTCTAACTACAGTGCATCCATGGCGTTGGCATACACTGTGAGAGCAAAGCAATGACATGCTTAGATTAAAATCTATCTGAGGAAATATTTAAGCATTCAAGAACAATACATGATTATGAAAAAACACAGTTGCAAGTTAGGGTTTCATCTCAAACCCTAGCAACTAAATTAAAACAGAAATAAACCTAATTGACAGCACTGGCTAATCCAGGCGTGCCTGAAAACATGTTCTTCACTCTCTATTTATACAAGCACTGACCCAAAATTCCCAAACCCTAATTTGATATTAAAATAGAAATTTAATGAAAATAAAATGAACCCATACTACGATTCGCGTGTGAATCGAGCTTTCCTCTCGCTCCTCTAGCTTTCGAGACATCCTACCCTTGATTTGTTGTAACCCTAGTTTCGATTGTCTTAACCCTAGCTTCTAAGGAAGAAGCTAATGATGGAGACAAGTCAAAACGAGGGTGGCGGAGTAGGTGGTTGTGTTGTGTCAGGAGATGATGGAGTTGGTGGTGTAGGTGGGCTGCGGAGACGGTAAGGAGATGGTCGGGGGGGGAGGGGATGGTCGAGTTGCAGAGGTAGGGGGAGAAGAAAGAGAGAGAGGGAGAGAAATGGGTTGGTTCGATTAGGGTATAGGGTGTGGGTCTTTTTGCTGTGAAAGCGGTGCATCGGGGAAGATGAGACGCTGCACCGAGCGTTGGATCTAAATTTGGAGAAATCTCAACTACTGAGAAAGGTAAGCGGTATTGGAGTGATTCGATGTTAAGCGGAAGCAGCAAACTTCGATGCGCATGAGGGAGCGATCGTAGGATGTAACTAGATGCGATCTCAACGGCTCAGGTTAATCGGGCTCGGATCCGGGTCTAGCTCAAGCCCATTTCTTGTAGATGAGTCGCTACTTGTTGGGTTGCAATTGTTGCGCGCGCGGGCTTTGGCTCTCTGCTCCATAGATACTTGCCTCCGATTCTTCGCTCTTTTGGCTCTCGGTTTCTCTAGGACTTTATTTAGTACCTAAAAATACAAAATTAATTAATACAAATATTTATTCTTGAAAACAAAGAAAACACGAGAACTGGGATAATATCGATTCTTGAGCACAAAAGATGAGTAAAATGCCAATAAAAAGGTGTATAAATATGCACTATTTGGCACTCATCAAATACCCCCAAACCTGAATTTTACTTGTCCTCAAGTGAAACGAGAAATAAAGAAATCCTAACTATACCACCGTCGTAGGTCTCTCGAATGCATTTAGCGTATGCACTAAGCCTTTAAACCCCTAGGTGTCCCTAGTGGACGAGTTATAGTCTCGTGAGGGTTTACCGAGAGGTGTACCCACAAAACCTTCTCCAACTTCGAGTGTAAAAGAGTCTCAAGCCTCCAAGAAGCTATGAGGACATAGAGTTTCTGCATGCTAGTAACAGAAGTTAGAACTAACGAAGAACGCATTCTCATCCTTAAGAGTTGAGCGAGAAGTAACCATACCATATGAAAGAATTCGGATTCGATTGTGATCATAAGCCTCGACACGCCTCACCATTAGGGTTTTATGATAATTGCACTCAAAAAGATCGCTTTTTAGTCTCTCATGTGCAGCGGGAATAAAGAGAGAAATCCGCACACGTTGTAGGTAAGAAGGATAACCTTCCGAAATAAAATCGGAGACTCCACGAAGTGTGGACAAAAAGAATCTTTTTCTAATGATCTCTAAGAAGGGAAAATCAACCATTAGTAAGGGTGGGAGTACTCACTTACCTTCTCACCCGATCGGTAATTAATATCACTCTCTCATAAGAAACCATAGAAACGTCTTCAATCTTCGGTCTTCAACTGTTGATGACGAACTTCTGAACTTTACAAAAACTTGAATAATTAATTTTTTTTTTTTTTTTTTTTTTTTTAAGTTACAATAAAACGATAAACTCAATTTTTCACAAACTTCATTAATTCTCATCCTATTTTCTTTCTTTTCTTTGTTGCATAAAAACCTTGGACTATCTCAACTTTTCTTTCAATATTCGATTCTCGCCTCAGGTTCGACGATGATGTGTTTCTATGGGTCTTGGCTGATTGAGAGAGAGAATGATGCTAACTACAAATCGGTATTTAGAAGGAGTTTTCATCTTTAGACGTCACCCTCATGATTGACAAAAACTAGCACTCAAGAGATCAAAAGTAGTGCTGAAAATGGTGCGAAGTTGGGTAGCTCACCATTCCTACCGGAATTTACGTACGGTGACACACACTCTAATGACTTTTCTAGAAAGTTGCAAAAAATTGAAGGTTGGTGCCTCACTTGATGTAAATTGGGTAGTCTCCACTATGGGTGATCACAATTCTACTACCGAATATCTAAACAAAGACCTAATTCGCCCTCCCAGGTATGGTTAAATCCAACTTTAACGCTCTAATCAACTAAGGAACCCGATTGCGTTCTCCAGGTACTTCCAAGTTCTGTTATTTCGGTCAGAATCTCTATGTAAACATAGCTAAAAGCATGCTAGTGACTCTAAAATCTCTAAAAGTTGGAGGTTTTTATTTGCAAAAAGTTTTGAATTTTTTTTTTTTTTTTTTTTTTTTTTTTTTTTTTGAAAATAAAAGGTGAAAAATAAAAGACTAAAAACTCTAAATGCAAAATAAAAACTAAAAACTCTAAATGCAAATGCACCCCCAAACCTAAATCAAACATTGTCCTCAATGTGTCTACATATAGAAAAAAAAATTAAGCAATCACATACCAAGAGAACTATGCTGATAAGAGAAAAAGGGAAGAGATTACTGGGATGCTCATGGGAGGGCAAGGTTGAGCTTCATTAATCAAGGCAAAATCCAACATTCTCAGTGGTGATCATATCGGATTAGCACAAAAAATGCACAAGAAGACTCAACCGATTCAAGAAAAGAAAATTTAACAAGTCCTAAAAAGTTGAGGGTTAACCCAAAAAATAATGTACAGAAACATCAACATGAAAATGGGATTTGGTTTATGTGGGAATTTGGTTTGTTTGGGATTTGGTTTCAATGGGATTCATTTGGTTTTGTTGGGAAAGTTTGGTTTAGTTGGGAGGCCCGGTTGCTTGTGGGCTCAATTTGGTTTGTTTGGGATTTCTTTGTTTGAAAAAGTCTGCCCCACTTGGTTGCACGGCCAGGGTGTGTAGCTTAGTCTTTTGCACGGCCCGGCTAGATAGGCCAAGTTATGTGGGCTCGGTGGGTGCAAAGCTCGGCTTTGAGGGCTGTTAGCCCACTATGATTGTGGGCCTGGTTGTGCCGCGTGCAAGCCCAATGGGTGGGCTCGGTTGTGTGCATGTTATTGCAACCAAAGCGGTGGGTTTAGTTAGCCCAGGTGATGGTTGGGTTTCAGTGGGCTGGTTCACTCACAGAGCCCAGGTTGGGTTAGCTCAGTGGACTGGGTTTCAGTTGAGTTCAGTGTGTGCAGAGGTTGGTGCATCCCTGGTCAGGTTTTTTGTGCAGGGTTTCAGCACAAATTTGAGTTTGCACAGAGCAAGGCAAACTCAGCTGGGACACAGCAAAGCAAATGCACTGGGCAGCTTTAATTTGGGTGGAGGTTGGCAGCTCAAGCACAACCTGGGTAGTTTGCACACACAGCTTAGACCCAGCACTGGTTAGGTGGTCACAGCACAGCTGTGAGCTCGGCAAAGACACGAGCAAAGTTAGACACATGATAAAACAAGCATATTATTACTTAGCACAAAGACATGGTAGCTCGGAGAAACCAACACAAGGAAATACCAACTCACAAAAGAATGATACGGCACTAGGTTGTGTGCATGTCGCAAGCAAAAGACAAGCACAATTTGCGGCTTTGCAACAGACACAAAGACACAAACCTTAGTTTAACAGGCGGTGCTCAATAATTTCAGTCTCACATGCGGGGCAAATTTGGAGAATGCTCACAAACATCTATCTCAGGTGCAAGCAAGACTTAGCATGGAAACTAGTTTATATTTCAATGATTTCCAGGGCATGCTCAGGTTATACACAATCAATATTTTCAACACAGTGGTGGCTTACATGTATGCTCTGAGGCTCACTAGCCTGTGGTGGAGCTCGGGGGAAGATTGAGGTTTAGGTGAGCTCAGGGCAGATTAGCTCACATGTATGCTATGAAAGCAGTTTCATACAAGCAATACACAGGGTCTCACACAAGCACAGGGCAGATGCTCAGCAAATTTGGCTTCCAAGTTATGACCCAACACTTGCAGCTTCAGGGGCTGTGGTTAATAGCTCAGGCTGAGGTTATCATGCATTGAAGCCAAGGTATGCAAAAATAGGGTGTCACAGGTTAAGCACACAGGTTGCACATAAAGATTCAGAGTAGATGGTTGATTGTAAGCTCAGATTAAGGTTTGCCAGAGTAAGGCTTGCCAAATGGGTTATGCACAGCTAACTTATCATGTGAAAGGGGCCTAGCATGTGACAGTTCTTAGCTCATGCATGGGATGTCAACAGGGTTTGTTCAACCACCTGGTTTTCACAGGTGACAGCTCAAGCTTGTAGCTTCAGGGGCTAGCAAGTGAGCAGGGTCTGGCATTCAACACAAATTGCAGGCTTGAAAGCACAGGCTATGCTCAAGGTTGGTTATCTAAGTTCAAGCATGCATAAGGGGTTCAACAGACCACACAGATTCACAGGCTTTTCACCAGGTCTTTCACAACACCACACAACACAACACTCGGGGTTACACAGCACAGGCCTTGGTTAACCAAGTTGCAAGGACCGGGCAACTAGTTTATCATTCAGCTATGAGGCACAAAAGCATTCAGCTGCGAAGGGGCCACTCACCTGAATTCGATAAGTTGCAGTGGCTGCTCAAGGCATTGCACCTTTTTCTCCCACTCCCTGGGTTTGCTCAGCAGCACAGCAGCACAGCGACACACGGGTGGTTCCTGCTAGCTCAACAAGGAATTAGATTCTCAAAATTTCACAGCTCAAGACACAATAATGTGCATTCATTCAATGGCTGCGCACATATGACAAGAGCACACAACTGATGCTAACTACGGCTAAATGAGCTAAAGCTACACTAACGACAATGCAGATGATTTAAGATGAGACGATTATAATGCAACAGATGGCTAAGGTATGCTCAAGATGCAAATGTAGATGCGGATGCACTAAGTTACAGATGCAAAGCTATATAAAAAAAAAAATGAAACTAAGTGATACTAAGACAGGATTAACAGCAACAATGTAAAATGAATATGTACAAGGGTGAATCAGTAAAGCAAGCACAAAAATCAGCAGGGCACACCCAAGTCCCCGGCAGCGGCGCCAAAAACTTGGTAGGCCTGGAAAGTGTATGAATTTATGACCTACGTGTAATACCGCAAGTGCACGGCGTCTATTGGAGACGCGGCAAGTACGGGTCGATCCCACAAGGACTTGTGGTGCTCTTATGTGATCTAAGGCTTTCTTCAACTGAATCTCAGTGACATTGTAACAAACAGGTGGTAACATAGATGTTTTGCCGATACGGCTGAATAGTGAAATGTAAAGATCCTAAGCTAAGGCAAACAGTGATAGAATGGTGGTACTAGGGTCTTTGAATCCACCTTAACCTACACTATGTTCTCGACTCACAATATTATTCTTGTCTTTATGACAAATGGAGGAGAGGTGTCAACTCGCTCTATGTCTAAGATGATTCTCCATTTGCTAGATTAATCACAACTAATGTATCTTTCCCAAGTATTACCTGTCCGATTAAAGTACAAGTAATCCCGAGGATTGAATCAATCTAATTAGGTTTGAGTTGCAACATAATCACCACGGGGTTATTCTAACTACGGTGCATCCATGGCGTTGGCATGCATTTGTGAGAGCAAAGCAATGACATGCTTAGATTAAAATCTATACGAGGAAATATTTAAGCATTCAAGAACAATACATGATTATGAAAAAACACGGTTGCAAGTTAGGGTTTCATCTCAAACCCTAGCAACTAAAGTAAAACAGAAATAAACCTAATTGACAGCACTGGCTAATCCAGGCGTGCCTGAAAACATGTTCTTCACTCTCTATTTATACAAGCACTGACCCAAAATTCCCAAACCCTAATTTGATATTAAAATAGAAATTTAATGAAAATAAAATGAACCCATACTCTGATTCGCGTGTGAATCGAGCTTTCCTCTGCTCCTCTAGCTCTGAGACATCCTACCCTTGATTTGTTGTAACCCTAGTTTCGATTGTCTTAACCCTAGCTTCTAAGGAAGAAGCTAATGATGGAGACAAGTCAAAACGAGGGTGGCGGAGTAGGTGGTTGTGTTGTGTCAGGAGATGATGGAGTTGGTGGTGTAGGTGGCTGCGGCAGGAGACGGTGGCAGGAGATGGTCGGGGGGGAGGGGATGGTCGAGTTGCAGAGGTAGGGGGAGAAGAAAGAGAGAGATGGAGAGAAATGGGTTGGTTCGATTAGGGTATAGGGTGTGGGTCTTTTTGCTGTGAAGCAGGTGCATCAGGGGAAGATGAGAACGCTGCACCGAGCGTTGGATCTAGCTGGAGAAATCTCAACGGCTGAGAAAGGTAAGCGGTATTGGAGTGATTCGATGTTAAGCGGAAGCAGCAAACTTCGATGCGCATGAGGGAGCGACCGTAGGAGGTTTGTGTGATACAATCATTTGGTGTAAGACTAGGAAGGTTTCAATAATGATTATTTCAATATATTGAAAATTGCTTTGATGTTAATAGTGTGTGAAAACGGCTATTGACATTATAGAAGAATTTTTCAATGATTGAAATAAAGAGTTGATGATGTAACCATCTTTGGATATAAGCATATATAGTGTGTTCGCACATTAGTGTATAAGTCCATAAACCGGGAGCCAAGAGTATGCATTGTGTATACGGAAATGGTGAAGGAGACAGGTTAAGTATGCGTACATGTACTCATACTGGCGGAAGTTCTCAAACCGAGAATTTCTACTGAGTTTGGTTTTGGCAAAACTCTTAACTAGTCACCTTAAGTATGCGTAAAAATACGCATACTGGCGGAAGATTTTGAACCGAAAATTTCTGATGAGTTTGGAAACTTTACAAACTCAAAAACCGGTTGCTTAAGTACGCATACTGATGGTTTATTTTCAATGATGTTGTAGTAATAAGGGGGTTGTCGTTCACTCGGACTTGATGGGATTGATTTTAAGAATTAATAAAAGAAAATAAAAGAAAAATATATACAAAAATTGTCACAGGATGAAGAGATGTGCTGGGACTCAGGATTCGGCCAAACTCATAACGAAAGGTTCAAATATTAATTCTTTTAACAATTATCGCTCAACAAATAAAAACATGGACTCTTATTTTTGCCAAGATAGATTCTCAAAAGATTGGTTGTAAATCCTAAGCATGATGTATCAAAACATTTAAGCTAAGCATACATCATCAAATTAAATGACAACCATATTTCAATTAAAATTAATGCAAAAGTCTTAAAAAGAATTAAATAATTTTACCCATGTATGAAATTCGTCTTCCTCCGTCGTCCCAGTAATGGGGTTTAGCTCATCATGTTGGAAACACGCTCAAAATATGATTTTATTGCTCAAAGGTGCTTACAAATGATGAAAAGGAGAGATATCAAATAAAAACCGGGTTTGTAACAGATATAAGTGTTACAAACCGAATTGTTACAGAGAACGATAAAAATTAACTGTTGCTGTTACTATTTCTTTAAGTCTGCCTCCAATATGCGACCCACAAAAGCGAGTCGTTAGCACTGTTGAAGAACGACGGTCTTTGGCCGTCTGTTCTTCGTGTTCTTGGTGTAACAGCAGCAGAAAACTATTCTGCCACTCGATTGATTTTCACTCTGTTGTGCTCCAAAACCTCCCCAAACTCTCCATCTCCTCTCTTGGAATATCCCTTCAGTATTTATACCTCTCTGCAGCAAGAAAATCACTGCAATAACTCCGGTGTAATTCTCATTACTCGGTATTGAAAGAAAATATTCCGAGAATATTTTCTTCCTAGATTTAATTCCTCACGCTGCTATATGTTGTTTACACACTCCAAACTCACTAAAACACGTCCTATAATTAGATGAACACGCTGTAGACTCGTGTTGTCCCATGAAATCTTCCCAAAATAGAAATTCCGAGAATATTTTCATGGGAAAATATCAGCCCTGAGTTCCTTGATTGGTGATTATCTAGCCAAATTGGAGCGGATTCAGCACCCATACCATTCCTGTCTAGCCCATTAGAACAAAACCAAGTGATTTCAGCCATTGAATCTCCCTAAAACTGCTCCAAATTCGCAACCTAAATTCTGCCAGTCAAATAACTCTTTTCCCGCCAAATTTCATTTTTCAAACGGAGAGGATGAAGTGCCCCTTATCCTGTGATGGGGTGCCGATAGCAATTAGTGTACCCCTTATCAAATGAGGTACCCCTTATCCAAAATTGGGAGTCCGAATAACACGTGTCCTCCGGATGCCAAAATCAACTTTTTCGAGCCGAATTTTCCAAAAATCTTTATTTCCAAAAAATACCTACAAACACACAAAACACCATATAAGGACAAAAACGAGTACTAACAATACGAAACATTGAGGACAAATTAGACACATAAATGCGTCTATCAAATACCCCCAAACTTATTATTTGCTAGTCCTCGAGCAAATTTATTCTAGAAAATAAAAATCATTTGAACCCCTAGGTGGCCCTAGTGGCGGAGTGTTGTCTCCGGAGGGTTTACCGAGAGGTGTACCCACAAAACCTTTACTCAGGACCACGGCTATCTACGAGAACCTTGGAAGGCACTAAAGAATCTCCTTGGTTGGCATACTTATTGACTACGGGAGGAAGTACCCTGATGCGAAATTCCAATTGTTGTACACGAGTTTGCACTCAAGCATACTAAAATTCATATAAAGTGACAGAGCTCTACTTAGATAGTTTCTAGACATCATAAACCGGAGTCAACCAATCACATGGAAAGATTAAGAAGATGGATGTAGAGAAAAACATAGATGTTGACTAAGGTGAACCTATCCTAATGGACTGAGATACTGGTCTGGACTAATATCAACACACTGGCAAATACAAGGGAACCAGTGGTCGATAATCCTAACTCTAGGTCAACTCAACTGGCATATACAAGGGTACCAGTGGTCGACTTTATTGTATTTATTCCGGTTGGTCTAGTGGTCTGGACTCTTTTTTTTTTGTATCTCAGTTACTCTATTTCACCCTAGCAATATGGCGAAACTATCATGTTTTCTTTTCTAACACCTGAGCTCTGTGTTTTTATGAATAGACTCTTCTAGACGTTTCCATCTAATCAGATTGGTTCCTCAACTCCTACAACCAACATGTTTCCATCCACTTAGATTAGTTAGTGCCAACCTTAATAAGCATAAATTACTAGTCTCTGGAGTTTATTTGTTGCAACTAAAAAGTTTCTCCCATACCCCCAAACTTAAATCTAACATTGTCCTCAATGTTCTAAAGATGAAATTAAAAGCATGAACAATGAGAAACTGTTACCATTTGAAGCAAAAGAGTTAAGGAAAGATATTACCGTGTTGCATGAGCATGGGTTACCTCCCAAGAAGTGCTAAGTTTAAAGTGTTTAGCCAGACATCAGAAGGAATTAGTCACCTCATAGAATCATAAAGTAATAGCCGGAATAACTGCGGATCACCAAAACCGAATAGGGATATCACAAGTATCTACAACATCCCAAGAAAATTAGCAAATAAAGCACACCCTTGTCTAGTTTCCTGTTTAAGACAACTACAAATAGTTGTGGTTTAGGTTCAGGTTCTATAACTGGGTCTAGATAACATATTTTCATGGGTTGCATTTCCTCAAAAGTTAGATCCGAATGTTCAGGTCCTAGAGTCTGGAAAAACTCGAATAAGAACTTAGAAGCACATAACATTAACCTGAATAACTGGGGATCCTCTAAGTCAATCAGATTTGACTCACACAGTTGACCACGGTGGTGGTCATTCATAGAAAAATGTGTCGACCCTAATCTCCTAAAGTAATTAGGTTTAGTCTCAAAACTTAATAACTGACACATTTGTAACTCATATGTTCCCACAATTGAAATAAAAGTTTCTGGTGGGAAAACAAAGTCAATTTTGGTATCATAGCCTGGGTTAACCACATCAACCAGAGGATGGGTTTCTAACAACTGAACTTCTTCCTGGACATTATTAGGTTCGGGAGAGCTAGCATGAAGGTAATCTGGCACAATGGTTGAGGCACGTATATCAAGTCCCAAGTGAGGGATCTCTGTAAGAGCTAAAGGTAAGGCATAAGGAGAATGATAATCACCCCCAAACTTAGAATTTTGGGTGTCTCTAGAAAGACTAGCTACAATTTCCCTAATTTCTAGATCATCGGAATCCTGAAAATGGTCAATTGCTTCTTCTAGGTTATACTCAGGTGATGCATCCTCACTCAAGAAATTGAGAAGATGTTACGTAGGTGTTATGTTTTGAATCGGTCTAACGAATCGATCCTCAAGGATTCTGAGGAAAACCTACGTATAAAGTCACTTGAATGTGATAATCTTTATCAAAAGTACTTTTCGTTGGAAGAGAAACTTGCAGAATCTGAAGCAAGGTTTAACTCTCAACAAATTAGTTTTGATGACAGAGAAAGGGCTTTTCTCGCTCGAGAAAAACGTCTTGAGGCTGATTTAATTGCTGCTCTGGATAAAATCAAGATGTTGGAAGATGACTTGAAAAAGTTTAATACTAGTTCAAGCAAATTAACCAATATGCTAGGAGCAAGTAAAAATCATCGTGATACACGAGGATTGGGCTATAAGGGAATATATGCTCCAAGTATTAGCAAAGAGGTAAAATTTGTCAAGGCTAGTGATTCTTCTCAACAAATGGTTTCCACTGGTGGCAAAAGTGAAATACCTTCACCGGCAGTTAAAGTTAAAAATTGCAAAGTATATCAACCTCCAAAGTCAGCACACACGGATCGAGGTAAGAACATTCCTTATGTTTGCCACTATTGCGGAAATAAAGGTCACCTGGAAAGGAGATGTCGTTTCCGTATAAGGAATGAGAAACTTCGTGATGTTCTTGTTTGGGCATCATAAGAAGTATTGAAACCAAGATCATATGTTAAGACTAATCCCCTTAACGTTACAGGTTGTAACTGTCCAACCTTTGGGCAAATGAATCAGTGCTGTGATAATCCTAGTTTTACCTATAAACGTCATACGAATCCTTTTCACAATCGTAATGGTTATCAAAAGGATAACTTCGTAAAGACGAAGACAAGATCCGATGCTCCCAATTGGAGAAAGACTAACTTGCAAAAGAATAGTCAATCCAATTCTTTTCCGAGAATTCTAGAAGAGAGTAATGGGAAGAAGATTTCGGTTGTTCCTAAACGCACTCAGAAGTGGGTACCAAAGAAATCCAATGATGCTTTGTGTGTGAAAAGGAATGATCTTCCAGAAAATTCCATGACTATGGAGAAGGCAGTATCCATGATGTTGGAACTTAACAAGTTTTTTGGAAATATGGAATTGGATGTGAAAGGTTCTAAAAGCGATCTCTTTCATGATAATCCAAAGGTCACTTGGGGTGAGCAAGACATTGTTCACCCCAACACAACTTGATTGTGTTGTAAGTGCATCCTCACCAAGGAATGCCCTGCTATGTATACGGTGAGGGAAGCATGAGAATTGGGGCACACAGATTATGTTTGGTAAGGTTGTAGAATTCAACTAGATTCTTCTAAAAAAGTATGTCTATAAACCTGAGCAAGATTTGTGTTTTTATTTGCTTAGAGTACTTATAATGATCCATGTTGTTAGAGCACTGCTCGGTCGAACTCGCATGCGTTGCTATCTCAAGCATGTTTGTCAATGTTAGTGATCAAAACTATAAGTCTTGATTTCTAGTCCACTATAGCTAAGTCTCGGACTAGGATAGAAAGTGTAGTTGAGCTCAAGAACTCCATGGCGGTCATCATACAAGACGAAGAACTACTCAAGGAACTGGTGGAACTTCATCGACTAAAAGGTATGTGGAGACTTTAACTTATCTATCACTCAAAAGTCTATCTACTCTATCTCCTATCTTGAGACAAAAGTCGTTTTGCTATATAGACTTTGATTATACACATTTGCTATTTTGAGCCTAGTTTATCTCGCTTATCTATTTCTTGAAATATGTGTTGGTAAGCTTTCTCTTTGGCCAAGTTCATCTTTACCTAGTGACGATAGTCATGTTATGTTTCAATCACTTGAAAATGGCTTTGACGAAAAAATGGTTTGTGAATAACAACTATATAACGTCCTCTAAGAATGTTTCAATGATTGAAATGAGAGTTTAGATTATATAACCATTGTTGGATATAAGCATTGTGTGGTAACACATACATGTATAAGTCCTTATTCCTTGAACCAAAGTCTGCGTACTTTGCTGCTTAGGAAACCGGAACAGAGTCCGCGAACCCAGTCCGCGTACTGTCGGAGGTTCTCTTCCCGAGAAAATCTGCTGGAGTTTGTGAATTATTTACAAACTTATTCCGGGTACTTAAGTCCGCGTACCTAGTCCGCGTACTTAGGTTGGTTATTTTCTAAAAACGATTATTCATGAACTTATACTTATATTAACTAAGGAATGCAAGTTTGCAAACCGTGGCTATAAAGTTCATGAATCGATTCGAGTGAATCAATTTTTTTTTCTTCGATTGTGTCTTGTATACTTCTATAAGATCTAAGCAATTGAACAACTCTCTAACTAGTTCATTTGAGTCATTTGGACTAGTTATGGTAAAGAAGAATATGGTTAATATGAAAGTGCTCATATGGCTAACCATTTGGTTAACTATTGTTGAACCAACGAATGTACATGTTTGGGTACGGTTACACAAACCTAAAAATGTGCACTTCATTTTTGTGTAACAAGCTAAGTTTTCGATCTAACGGTTGAAAGATATTAGCTTGAATCTAATCAGGTTCTCATCTAACAGTGAATATTGAATGCTTTGTTACTAAGCTAACATTGATTGCAAACCCTGATTTGAAAGACTATATAAAGGAGAACTCTAGCAACTGGGAAACCCAATCCCCACACCTCCTGTGTGATACTAGTTGTATAAGCTAGAGTCGATTCTACTTTAACCTTAGGTTTCTATCGAGACCCTGTAGGTTAACGACTTGAAGACTTCATTCGGATTGTGAAGCTAGACCGATACTACTTTCTTGTAGTTGTGTGGTCTGATCTTGATGTTTCTATCGTATTGAGTACAATCGTAACGATTGATATCTCCGATAGGCAAGATATAAAAGTAATCACAAACATCTTCGACTCATCATTTGTGATTCCACAATATCTTGTTTTGCCGCGTCAATTAAGATTATTGTGAGGTGATTGATAATACTAGGTTATTCTTTGGGAATATAAGTCCGGGTTATCAATTGGTTCCTGTTCACCTTGATTTATCAAAAGACGGAACAAAACTCGTAGGTATTTCTGTGGGAGACAGATTTATCTATTACCGTAGACTTTTCTGTGTGATACATATTTGTTTATTAAAGTCTTCGACTTTGGGTCGTAGCAACTCTTAGTTGTGGGTGAGATCAGCTAAGGGAATCAAGTGCGTAGTATCCTGCTGGGATCAGAGACGCAAGGAGCGTAACTGTACCTTGGATTAGTATGAGATTGATTGGGATTCAACTACAGTCCAGACCGAAGTTAGTTCGTAGTAGGCTAGTGTCTGTAGCGGCTTAATAAAGTGTGTGTTCAATCTGGACTAGGTCCCGGGGTTTTTCTGCATTTGCGGTTTCCTCGTTAACAAAACTTCTGGTGTCTGTGTTATTTCTTTTCCGCATTATATTTTGTTATATAATTGAAATATCACAGGTTGTGCGTTAAGATCAATCAATTAGAATATCCAACCTTGGGTTGTTGATTTACATTGATTGACACTTGAACATTGGTCTTTGGTACCGTTCAAGTTAATTTCTCTTGTATTCAATTTGACTCACAGATTTCTATTTGCTTGAGTAAGTATTGAATCGAGAAATCGAGATATAACTCTTTGATATACTTTTTATTAAGATTGAGTTTGACTGTCTAGTTGATTCTCTTAAAAGTATATTGGAGTTAGTCCATACAGATTTCTAATCGAAATATTGGGTGTGGTTGTTGTACCCCCGCTTTTTAAATTGGTATCAGAGTAGGCAAACACGTTTAAAGACCTTACAAGTCTGTGTTTGTAGCGATCTGACTCTATGGACAGGAATTATATCTCCATAAACATACCACCAGTCTTCGATGGCTCAAACTACTTATGGTTGAAAATTGCTATGCATGTTTTTCTTCAATCTCGTGATTTTCAAACATGGGTACGTGTGGTTAGTGGCTATGATCCTCCGGTTAATACATAAGGCGATGTATCTATACCGAAGGATATTGGTAGACAGCCTAGAAGAAGTTCTTGATGTAAAGCAAAATTCTGACGGCTTAAATGCTATCATATATGCCATTACCCCAGACCTTTAGTACCATGTGACTATGTGCGCAAAGTCTAAGGAAGCCTGGGATATCTTAGAACCGTATTTGAAGGAAATACCAGTGAGAAAGAAGCTAGGCTTCAAAACCTAAATTCTGATTGGGAAAACCTTCGTATGACAGATGAACAAACGTTTGATGAGTTTAATCACAAAGTGTCTAAAATTGTTAATACATCTTTTGCATTGGGTAAGACTATTCTTGAAAAGGACATTGTGATGAAAATTCTCAGATCGCTGCCATCTAGATACGACTCTAAGAAGCATGCTATCTGTTTGTGGCTGAAAACCGTTTCTGCTGATTTCGATAATTTCGTGTGAGTGCGGATGAGAAACAAATCTAAACCCAAAACAATGTACTGCACATGAGTATTTTTGATTCGAGAGATCAATCTGTACAATCCTGGCCTAAACCAAGAAATGACCGTTCCAGGCTTGCTTCGGTCACAAAGTGAAGGAGAAGGATTGGTATTAGGGAGGGAAGCGAAGAAAGTGTTGAGGCCAGAATAATTGATTCTGGAAGTGTGGGTGTTTTGCGACTTGTATCCGAAAGTTGAACTGGCGAAGTGAATGGAAAGCTACCAGGTGATTTCTGGATGTGTATTGTTCTCCTGACCAAAACTTGTCTTTTGGTGGAAGTAGGTGAAACCTATTTATACAAGTCGTAATAAAACGTACCCTGGCCTCGTAAGAAGTGGAAGCGGTTGAGTGGTGGAAAAGTGGTAACGGGTAACGCCTGGAATTGATGTTTCCATAATGAAGATGTGTTTCACCACATATTTCTTGCCATTACTAACCGCCTCACCTTTATGACACTTTCTTGTCACGGGCGTATTACACTCCGCACGCTGTAAACCGCCAGACCAATACCCTGATGAGCATCCCCCAGTTTGTGACATGTTTTGATGTCTCGAGTGTTTTCATTGGAAAACGTATAGCATGTTGCTATGTGTGGCAAGTTAAAATAGAGAGGCTTGCTGGTTCAGTGACGACCTTCGACGACCGAGATTTTGCATCTCGGGAGGAAGGGTGGTCGTTGATCGTGGCTACCTTTTGTTGGTAGCCAGTGGCATGGCCGTGGTGTTGGCATGGCTTGCGCATGCCTTTGGCGCGGCCAAATTTGGGTTTGGTACAAACCGTGGAATTTCGGTATTGCGGCCAAAAGGTTGCCACAAGTCGTTTGGTTTGGTGGAAAGCTTGTACAGCTGAGATCTGCATCTCAGGAGGAAGGGTAGCCGTTGATCATGACTACCTTTCGTTGGTAGCCGGTGGCGTGGTCGAAAGCTAAAATTGGCACCGTGGACGGATTTGGTAGCAACTTGCCCAAATTAAGGTTTGGCGTGTTGAAACCCTAATTAGTGTGTGTAGTATGCGTGTGGCATGTTTGGCGCGTTTCGGAAGTTGACGCGTTTTTGGGAAGCCAGCGTGTTTTGGGAAGCTAGCGTGTTTTGGGAAGCTAGCGTGTTTTGGGAAACTAGCGTGTTTTGGGAAGCTAGCGTAGTATAGCGACCTCTTTTGAGGCCGTGGCAGGTTTGGAGCAACCTGATTGGTCGACGGGAAGTGGGCAAGCATTCTAGGGCGTGGCCACACTTCCAACGCGCGGTGGCGGATTTGAAGCGTCCTGATTGGTCGATGGAAAGAGGGTCGGCATGCTAGGGCGCGGCCGCACTTTTAGTGCGCTATGGCGGATTTGGTTGCCTAGCTTGGTTAAGCACGGTTTCGACCAACGGGGTCTAGTATACTGCACGAGGCGCGAAACCCTAATTTTGCAAACTAGTCGGGTTTATGAGTTCTTTGTGAGTCATCACAATAATTGGCTGGATTTTGTATACCGCCACACAAAATTTTTATCTACAGAATGCAGTGTGCTTTCTGTCTGAGTATTTCGTGCAATGGCCTTAACTTTGGTACTTGGAGGTTCATGCTACTCCGTTGCGAGTAAACATAAATCCACCATGCCATACCGATTTAAGGGTTCTGCTGGGGAACATAGCACATGAAAGTACTCAGTGAGTCTAGTATTGGCGAGGTGCCAGATTTTACAAAGTGTTATGGATAGAAGTATATTGAGCGGCTCAATAAGTGTGTCGGTGGAGAGGTTAGTACTCGCAGCATCGCTTCCTTGCAGAGTGACATCACATCTGATGCAAGGTTTTACGATTTTAACCCTAAGCTAAAAACCACCATCAACATTAAGTCCCCTGCTTAGCACGTAACAGTGGCATTGTTGCGGGGTAAGCATGAGATGGTGACAGGCGAGAGTAAGATCGAGAGAGAAATATGTAAAGAGATCGCCAAGGAAATTCAACTAACCTTTAGTGGAAGGCATGAGAAATCCGTGATCCTTGTGTTATATTCATCTTGGCCATGGGTCGTTGGTACCGCTAGATGGAAGTAGCGGATGGGCGTCTAGCCGAAGTAGAGGATGGCGTGGCTAACTTGGCATGACAGTGGAGCATTGGCGTAGTGATAGCTTGACTCAGGCGCGGAAGACTTGGGCGCGACTTGGACGCGGAGATGGCTTGGACGCGGAGCCATTGGCTTGGCTCGGAGCTATTGGCTTGGCGCGGAGATGGCTCGGCTTGGGCGTGGCTTGGCTTGGCTTGGCACGGCTTGGGCGCAACTCGGCTTGGCGCAGCTTGGGCGCGACTTGGACGCGGCTTGGCTTGGCGCGACTCGGCTTGGCGCGGCTTGGGCGCGACTCGGCTTGGCGCGGCTTGGATGCGGACCTGTTTGGCTTGGCTTGGGAAGCGGGCTGTTGGCGTTGCTAGATTGGTAAAGGTGGGGCCACGGAGCATTGGTGTAGTGTTGGCCTGGCCGTGGAAATTAGCATCATGGAACGCCAACACCGCGGGCCCGGCTGCCTTCTTTCGTGCGCGTCCAAAAGAGAAACCTTTCTCTAGTCGAACTCCAAAAACACCATGCCTATAAAAGGCATTGCCCATCTTCCTTACTTTCACATTGTTTGCTTTGTTTCCACATCTTGGTGTTAGCAACAAAGGTTTGGATCAGCGGAGAGAGCAGCAGCAAAAGTAGGCGAGCGTATTTTAGGTATGTTTCTCGATGTTTCTTCTAGGAACAGTGATGATGGCACTGAAACTTTGGCTACCAAGCGATGATGATGGCGCTGATGGTTTCAGTCCGTGGAACGGTGTAAATGGTACTTGGAAGGCTTACTGGCTAGATCACGGAATACTGGAGCGTTGGCGCTAATTTAAACATGGAGCACTGGAGCCATCGAGAGTTGGCTTGACCACAGAGTGATGGAGCCATGGAGAGTTGGCTTGACTACGGAGTGCTGGAGCCGTGGAGAGTTGCAGGTTGAGCTACTGGTGTTCCTCGTACTGGCGCGCTACTGGTTCGGTCATGGAGCGGAGATATTGGCACACTACTTGTTCGGCTATGGAGCATGAGCGTGGTGCGCCCAGTCATCTATTCCCGTTCATGGAGCAGTAAGGAATCCTTATTCTTTTCAAACCCTAGAAACTGCGTTCGTATGAAAAGGGGTATCGACCCTCTTCTGTTTTTGTTGTTCGTCCAGCTCCGTGCTTTCATATGTAGTATCTGGCTCCTCTTCGTCATTTGTTAGCGGTGGTAGAGCGAGCATTAATGGTAACAAAGCAATCTTCAATAGTTATCAGCAGCAAGGCGAGCCAGGAGAACTCGAGGTGGGTGCTCTCGCATGTATCCACCCAACATTACCATCGATCTTCTCCAGAATGTGTAATAAGGTTGTGACTCCAGAAGAATGAGTATCTAACCTCTCCGGTGGATTTCAAAATTTACCAAACTCCATTGCACTCTTGGGATGGATGGATGAATGAAATAATGTCAGGGCTAATCTTGGAGATTGTGGTTGCGCTGTTGGTTCATCCTTGACTTTATGTTATTTGGTACCTAGACTTTCTGATTGTGATGATGATATGTTGTGGATGCTTGCATGGTCGAAATCTTCTGGAGTCATTGGGTGGAGTAGACGAGTTGAGAGACGTTCCGTTGCCGATGTGCTGTTATCAAGTCTTCAAGGACTTCGTTCCAAACGACATCCTTTGAATCATCTTCTGAATCTTAGACCATCGCATGGAGTGCGGTGAGCAGTCCCCATTTATACTTCCGTTAGATCTGATGGCGTGGCCGAATATGTGAATGTATCTCTGTGGTGTGCTTTTGGGGTCTTTGATGCACGTGTACAGCTTCATGTTTAGAAATTCTTGCGGCTCGTAAAACTTCGACAGTGATGATGTTGAAATCGGAAATAGCCTGGTTGAGAGCAGTGAAAGCATCCCATTCTGGTAGTCCCCATGTGTAATTATCCTGAACCTATTTCTTCATGGAAGATGTGCTTCTGTTGCATTCACTGGTAAGGTGGTGACTGCGTTTAAGCTTCTAAACATGAAGGAGGCTTCAGTCCCCATGTGTAGCCTACTTTAACTGCATCGCCTTGAATCCACGCCTATGGGATTTGGTATAATCTTATCATACTCTCCTGGATGTGATGCTGGGATGCTTGGAATATCACATGGACGAAACATTCTAGATAACGAAGAAGTAGAAGTGAGAGAGTCATGTCGTTAATAGTGGCTCCCTCTGTCTCTTCAAGAAAAATATTTCCGCCGCGTCTATGGAGTTATCTCATGAATCTTTGATTGTTGTCGGGGATGGACTGTGATGAGCAGCCCCCAGTCGCACTTCTCTTTAGTTACTGAAGTTGTTTTCTCTGAGTAGGCTTGGAATCCGTCGCGGCCTCGTAAAGTGTTGCAGGCGTCTTCTAGACAGAGAGGTGATGATATTCTTACGCTACACTTTGAAGGGTGGATGACCTTGTCGTGGCTATGACTTTTGGTTGACCGTGTCTTCTGAGCTTTGACAGTGAAGGGATTTCGTGTAGAGCCTCAGTCCCCAAGTGTGGTTTACATATTTATATGTAGTAATTGTTGATACGGTAAAGCTCTGACTGGTATCAATAAAAGAGCAGCAACAGTTCTTGGAAGCAGTCGTGATCAGAAGAGATTTGGAAGGAAGGAGTATGGCGGCTACGACACGATCTTTGGCAGGAAGAAGTAGCGTTGAAGCGGCTTCGGATCCTGGAGAGGACGTTGAGGCTTATGGAGCAAAACGCTGAAGCTTCGGCTTGGGATCTTAGAGCAGCTTATGGAGAGAATGCTGAAGCGGAGTGGCTGCTGGCTCCGGAAGCGGAGCGGCTTTCCGAGAGAATGTTGAAGCGGTTTCCAGAGTGAAACATTGAAGCAGAGCGGCTTCTCGAGAGAATGTCGAAGCGGAGCGGCTTCTGGCTCTGGAAGCGGAGCGGCTTCCCGAGAGAATGTTGAAGCGGAGCGGCTTCTGGCTCTGGAAGCGGAGCGGCTTCCCGAGAGAATGTTGAAGCGGTTTCCAGAGCGAAACGTTGAAGCGGATCCTGGAGAGAACTTCAGTGAGGGCACCATTAACCCTTGACTTCGAAAAACGAATTGATACGATATGGTATATGGGAAGACGTCACAAATAGTACTGGTCGGCAAGTAGTGTTTTTCTCCTCATGGGAAAGAATACGCTTCTTCTTTTTGATTTTCCCTTGCAACTCTCAGAGCCTTGACGGTTACAATGTTGAAGTCGGAGGCCGCGTCAATCAGCATGCTGTCAAACTCGACATCCTTCAAGTGAACAGTGGTTAGGAGTCCCCAGTTCCATCTATCAATCGTGCTTTCCAAGAGAGGTTGGGGTTCGGGAATGGCTTCCTTGGATGGAAATAACTGCTTTCCTGATGCACTGCGGTTGAGGGCTGAAAATATGTCTTGACGCTGCGCCGTGGAGAAATACAGAATCTCACATAAATGTTTCATCATAGACTGCACAATTTTGTGGGCGAAGTCCCCAGAAATCATGCAGCTCCTGACGGGAAGAGGTTCTCTGTGAACTCAGGAGGGTTGCTGATTTTTTTTGCCCCGATTTTAGAGAAGTCGTTCATGATCTTCACGTGTGATGAAATTGGATTATTGATTCTTTTCTACTTGGCGTTTAGGAGCAACGCGAGCCTCTTTATCTATAAAGGCGCATCCTGCTGAAGTGCTTGCGCTAGATGTTAAAAAGGGGTGGACGTGACTCTTGTGGTAGCCGCTTGTTAGTGTCTTGAGGAAAATAGGTATGTCTTTCTGAGTTATAGCCATGTATGTCTAAGCCATACGAGAACCTTTTGTCTTTTCCATCAAATCAAAAGTGGTAAGGGGAGGTTGGCTTCCTCTGGCTCCTCCAGTCTCTCGTCCCGGTGATGGAGTAGTAGCGGTTCTGGTGACGGCTGGAGGTTTCAGATTTGTAGAAACGTTGAGAGCGGCGGCAGCGGTTCTGGCTCTGGTGATCGGCGGTGTAACGCCTGAAGGAACGTTTTCCGCGCCGTTGTTATTGGCAGGTAGCGTATTAATGCCACTTGAAGGAGCGTTAGTACCGAGGATGATTTCAGCGCTAGTGTTCTCAGGGTTTGTTGCTGATCCGGACCGTTTCCGAGGATGTAATCGCGAGCCGGGAGTTCCACCGGGACACGTGCGTAAACTTTGAGTTCAACGCTCCCTAGTTCGTTGATGGTTTTACCGAGATCCAAAAGTTGCAGGTTGAGGTGACCGAAGGCCCCTCCACGGATGTGATCAATCAACATGAAGCGGAAATCGGAAGGTTGTCCAAAAAGTTGAAGCAAGGCGGCTCTCCAAAGCACGAAGGAGGTCTTCTCTAAGAAGAGCAAGCCATTGATGAATGATTTTCCTTGAACATCTTCTGTCTTCTAGACCTCTTTTGCTTAGGTTTTTTTTTTTTTGAAAGGAAAACGAAACGCCTAGTTTATGGTTTGGTTTTCTGGTTTTTGGATTAATAGATGATTGTTACCTATGAGGGTTTTGGATTATTCTTTGGAATGAATTTTGGAATAATGCCGTTTTGATTATGACTGTTAGTAGCACAAATATTCCAGGAGAGTCATGGAACCGTGAATGTTTTATGATGGTAGAAAGTATGGGATGAGATTTTTGGGGATAACATGGTTGTCGGTTTCCAATGTAAAAACCTGAAGTAGTAGATTGCATACTCTGTCTAACAAGACTTACTCGCATTTAGGGTCTCCCAACAAAATTGATCTTCCGGCGTATGTCTGAGCTTCATGAGCGACGCCGTTGTGTTCGTGAGAAGTCCCCAGTCCTTCCTCATTGTGTGATAACTAACAACTGAGCCATTGAACCCCGTGCGATCGTTTGCTTCTACCATCTTGATGTCTGGGTTGAAGAATGAAACTTGGAATTGGAAATTGATATTGTAACTGAGAGATTAATCTCCCACTGTGGTCGCCAATTGTTTGTGGGTGAAAACCGTTTCTGCTAATTTCGGTAATTTCGTGTGAGTGCGGATGAGAAACAAATCTAAACCCAAAAAAATGTACTGCACGGGAGTACTTTTGATTCAAGAGATCAATCTGTACAATCCTGGCCTAAACCAAGAAATGGCCGTTCCAGGATTGCTTCGGTCACAAAGTGAAGGAGAAGGGTTGGTCTTAGGGAGGAAGCGAAGAAAGTGTTGAGGCCAGAATAGTTGATTCGGAAGTGTGGGTGTTTTGCGACTTGTATCCGAAAGTTGAACTGGCGAGCTGAATGGAAAGCTACCAGGTGATTTGTGGATGTGTATTGTTCTCCTGACCAAAAGTTGTCTTTTGGTGGAAGTAGGTGAAACCTATTTATACAAGTCGTAATAAAACGTACCCTGGCCTCGTAAGAAGAGGAAGCGGTTGAGTGGTGGAAAAGTGGTAACGGGTAACGCCTGGAATTGATGTTTCCATAATGAAGATGTGTTTCACCACTTATTTCTTGCCATTACTAACCGCCTCACCTTTGTAACGGGTGTATTGCACGCCGCACGGTGTAAACCGCCATACCAATACCCTGATGAGCATCCCCCAGTTTGTGACATGTTTTGATGTCTCGAGTGTTTTCATTGGAAAACGTGTATCATGTTGCTATGTGTGGCAAGTTAAAATAGAGAGGCTTGCCGGTTCAGTGACGACCTTCGACGGACGAGATTTTGCATCTCGGGAGGAAGGGTGGCTGTTGATCGTGGCTACCTTTCGTTGGTAGCCAGTGGCGTGGCCGTGGTGTTGGGATGGCTTGCGCATGCCTTTGGCGCGGCCAAATTAGGGTTTGGCACAAACCGTGGAATTTCGGTATTGCGGCCAAAAGGTTGCCACAAGTCTTTTGGTTTGGTGGCAAGATTGTACGGCTAAGATCTGCATCTCAGGAGGAAGGGTAGCCGTTGATCGTGGCTACCTTTCGTTGGTAGCCAGTGGCGTGGCCAAAAGCTAAAATTGGCACTGTGGACGGATTTGGTATCAACTTTCCCAAATTAAGGTTTGGCGTGTTGAAACCCTAGTTAGTGCGTGTAGTATGCGTGTGGCATGTTTGGCGCATTTTGGAAATTGGCGCGTTTTTGGGAAGCCAGCGTGTTTTGGGAAGCTAGCGTGTTTTGGGAAACTAGCGTGTTTTAGGAAGCTAGCGTAGTATAGCGACCTCTTTTGAGGCCGTGGCAGGTTTGGAGCAACCTGATTGTTCGACGGGAAGTGGGGCCATCATGCTAGGGCGTGGCCACACTTTCAACGCGCGGTGGCGGATTTGAAGCGTCCTGATTGGTCGATGGAAAGAGAGCCGGCATGCTAGGGCGCGGCCTCACTTTTAGTGCGCTGTGGCGGATTTGGTTGCCTAGCTTGGTTAAGCACGGTTTCGACCAACGGGGTCTAGTATACTGCGCTAGGCGCGAAACCCTAATTTTGCAAACTAGTCGGGTTTATGAGTTCTTTGTAAGTTATCACAATAATTGGCTGGATTTTGTATACTGCCACACAAAATCTTTGTCTACAGAATGCAGTGTGCTTTCTGTCTGAGTATTTCGTGCAATGGCCTTAACTTTGGTACTTGGAGGTTCATGCTACTCCGCTGCGAGTGAACATGAATCCGTCATGCCATACGGATTTAAGGGTTCTGCTGGGGAACATAGCACAGGAAAGTACTCATTGAGTCTAGTATTGGCGAGGTGCCATAATTTACAGAGTGTTATGGATATAAGTATATTGAGCGGCTCAATAAGTGTGTCGGTGGAGAGGTTAGTACTCGCAGCACCGCTTCCTTGCAGAGTGACGTCACATCTGATGCAGGGTTTTACGATTTTAACCCTAAGCTAAAAACCACCATCAACACCATCGTTGAAGGAAATAATCTCGCAACGCTTTCCATAAATACTCTGGTTGGGAAGCTAAATATCTTTGATCATGAGCATACGAGTCTAGTAAGGATGTTGCTTTCAAATCACTAAAGAACACTAAATTACTTGATAATAATAAAAGTGTTTATATCTCTGAAGATGATCTTTATGAGGCTGATTCATCAGATGAAGATCTTGACAAGTCAGTCTCTTTGATCACAAGACAATTTAGGGATCTTCTTTTGAAGAGAAGTAATCGGTTTTCCAGAGATAAATCCAAGTCGTCGGATAAACCTCATACTCGTGTTCCTCCTAAAAATAGGGATATTGATGAAATTGATGACGAGGATTTGCCTCAGTGCTTTAAGTGTAAAGGTTTTGGTCATTTTGCAAATGAGTGTCCAAATTGAAAGAAATACACTGGGAACAAAGATCTTGCTGCAACTCTTGATGAAATATCTGACAATTATGATTCTAATGAAGACGAAAAATCAAGTGTTGCACTTCTTTGTGAAAATATCAATTTTGATAACTGTAGCAATGCATACATCAATCTTGACATTCTTTCAGAAGAAAACTCAACTAATCTGGAAGATAAAATTGACCTTTCTATTGGAAACTCTGTGTATAATATTTCAGGTTCGACTATGTGACTAGCAACTTGCACATCTCAGATGCCTGAATTATATCCAAGATTGACGTGCTCATACTGTTCACTCAAAGGTCATGAACTATCAAAGTGTTACAAGTACAAACACAAATTGAGACATGTCAACAAACTTCAGCGAAGAGCAAATCGATTAGCAAACACGATTAAGCTCGCTTAGAAGACCGCTGAGGTATGTAAGATTTTATCTTCGTCTAAGAAGTTAGTTTTCAAGGACAAAACAAGACTATTAGAGAAGAAAATATGGTCAAATCGTTTTGATAGACAGAGGTCTGTGGATTCCTCTCAACAGGAACATGGTGGACAAATTATTGTTCACCGCAACACAACTTGATTGTGTTGATTTGTTACAAGTACAAACACAAATTGAGACATGTCAACAAACTTCAGCGAAGCGCAAATCGATTAGCAAACACGATTAAGCTCGCTCAGAAGACCGCTGGGGTATGTAAGATTTTATCTTCGTCTAAGAAGTTAGTTTTCAAGGACAAAACAAGACTATTAGAGAAGAAAATATGGTCAAATCGTTTTGATAGACAAAGGTCTGTGGATTCCTCTCAAGAGGAACATGGTGGACAAATTATTGTTCACCGCAACACAACTTGATTGTGTTGATTTGCTGATCATGTCTCATGTGCATAATCAAAAGAGACAAGATTGTGTACCTCTCAGGCTTTAGGAAAAGTTTGTTTTCTTGTTTTCTTAGTTTTCTTTTTTTGGAATTCTCTAAAGGAGGGTTATTCTCGACAATTATACTCTCTCTAGGGTTCATAGTTGTGCGTGCACGAACCTGATAAAGGTTGCGTAACCCTACATTCCTTTTTCCTTCCCTGAAACTTGTTTTATCTTAAGACTACTTATTGAGTTGTGATTTCCTCTCACAAACCCATACGTTTATGGATACTCCAAGCATTATGTCTTCTGATGGAAAAGATGTTAATATGATTGTCAAGCCATCAATCATGAAGAAAAAAGAGAAATCTCCATTATCTCCGACATTCAAAAGAAAAAGAAAGAATGTGAGGAAGCCTAGAGCTGTTCCTTCAAATTCTCAGATGTTTTTTGATGTTCTTGAAGTGTTGAAGGAGACACAAAAGGAGATTCAACAAATAAAGGCTTTTGTGTTTAAGACTCATGAGATTCAGAAGGCCCTGGTTTGACATCAGTCAAGAAGGTTTATTGATATTAACTCCTATCTTCATGAACTTTATGTCCCAATGGCTGTTGACGACAAGGAGTTCGGGGACGATAAAGAATTCTTCAAAGGTCTTAACATCTAGTAAATCTTCGGATAAGAATTTTATTTTCTTGTTTTGTTTAGAAGAATAACTAGAGTTTGGAATAGCCATTATTGTGATTACACATACCTATGTCCAACATTTTCATCTTCATGTTTTTAGGTTTATTTGTTTAAATTCTAAAATTGTTTGGAAGATGATGTTTGCAGTATAAATCTTTATGGTTTTATATATTGCAATTTGTTATGGGATATGTGTGTTTGCGTCCGTGAACTATGATTGTACCATACCTTGTCAAAAGTTAAGTCTTTCATATGTCGATATGCTTGTATTGATAAAAGAATTAATGAACTTTTTACATCACAAAAGTTAAAGCCTTTTATGTCATGTTTTGATAAAAAGAAAGGATAAAACTTTTGTTTACAAGGATTATTTCTATTGTATGTCATTGTGCAAATAGTGATGAGAAATAGAATGAATCTTTGCTTATTCCGCAGTATTGATATTCCCTAATCCATAATTTTATGTAAAAACTGTGCGGCTCCGTAAGTTCTCTTATGTGAGCATTTCTGATTGAATTAATCATGGGTTCTCTTGCGGTTAATTTAATTGAGATTTTTGGATACAAATTCATATTCGTATGTGATTTGTTATGTCCAAAGAAATCCTTCTTTTCTTATGAAATTAAGGTCGCTCTTGTTGTTCTTTCGGGAATGACATTTTATGGGGGAGAGTTCTTAATTGAACTTGTGCTTAATTGCCAAATCTTTGTGGGGAGTGCGGCTGTGGAATATTATAGGAGTTATCTTGTATCTTTATAAACTCCTTGATGAAAGCATTTAGCTTCGGCTATATGATTGCATCTAAATAAGTTGATATGTGCTTACTTTTGGTCATGAAATGTCTCTTTGGAAATTTTATTAGGATCCCGTTTTCGTACCTTTGCCAATTTTATTGACAAAAAGGGGGAGAATTAATGTGTAGTTCACACTACAAATACATATGGTTTTTACAGATCATTATGTAAGGGGGAGTGGTTTCCATGTGAGATGGAGTATTGACTAAGGGGGAGTGATACATATCACCATAGTATTGTTGTCGAAGTTGTGATACAATTGAACTTTGATGTTTTGTAATAATACTATGACACTGTATAACAATGATTGAGAATTTTTGTTTTCTCATTGTTATAGCTACGGATTTTCAACAACGATGATGCTGCATTGAATATCTTTGGAATCATTGGAGTACTTGGAAGTGACAAATATTTAGAGTAATGTTGAAGAACCAAGGATATCATTATGTAGGGGAGGGGGGAGAAGCTGCAAAGTTTATTTATTTTATATTCCATATGTATTGATAGTTTTGTCACTAAAATTGACAAATGGGGAGATTGTTAGAGCACTGCTCGGTCGAACTCGCAAGCGTTGCTATCTCAAGCTTGTTTGTCAAGTTTAGTTTCCAAAACTGTAAGTCTTGATTTCTAGTCTACTTATAGCTAAGTCTCGGACTAGGATAGAAAGTGTAGTTGAGCTCTATACTCCACGACGTTCATCATGCAAAGACGAAGAACTACTCAAGGAACTGTTGAATCTTCATCGACAAAAAGGTATGTGGAAACTTGAATTTATCTATCACTCAAAAGTCTATATACTCTATATCCTATCTTGATACAAAAGTCGTATTTTCCTCCCATTTAGCGCTTGGTTTAAAGTCGTCAGCCCGACTTGCAAGACGAATTTCCCATACACCAATAATCTGAAAAATTGGGGATCCTTCCATGTAACCTGTTTTGCAAATAGTAACTTCACACAAACATTAGTACAATAAAGCAAAAGTGAAGCTATAGCCCAATAGAAGTTTCCCCCACACTTATTCTTGTCCACACTTGGAAGTGTATAAAGAACATAAAATTCAGGAACTTCTATGGTTTCTTCTTTGCAAACTTGCATAGTATGAGAATCAAATGTTTCTAATGGCGGATATCGAGAAATAAAGTCCTTCAACAATATTCTCGAAGCACATATATTCAAGTTAATAAGAGGTAAAGGAGAAGAATCAATGTGCAAAGGGTTAGACAAACCTATCACAATCTTTTGTGTTATGGTATCCTCTTCATCCTTATAGAATTCAAGTGAATCACTTACCTCATGTATATCGTGGTCCTCTATCAAACCTTGCAAGCATTCTTCGTCCGTTTCTGCCTTAACCAAAGTCTCGACATCAACATCATCATTACAATCATTTGCAAGCTCAATTGGGTCTTCCACAATAGTGATCAAATCGGTTCCATTCTCAACATACTCCTCATTGTTGATAGGCACATACTCTTTTGCGGCTCCAAATTTCGCTATAAGGAACTTTTTTATAACACTCAAAAATGCATCATCTTCAAGCTCCACCCTTTGAATAGGCTCTTGATCATTATAAAGATCAATGCTTGAGTAATCTACACAAGTGTCAACATAGTCCTCTTTGTCTTCATCTTGATCCCAAAAAGACTTTGTTGTACACCTTTGGGAAATGTCACTATGAATTGCTTCGACCGATGTATCTTCATAATCATCTTCAATTTCATAGTTAACATAAAGTTGGTCGTCACTGAATTCAGTGTTGCTAGTCTCAAACTCATCCATTTGAATAGGTGAATGATCATTATTAAGATCAAGAGTTGAGTTAACCACACAATTATCAATGAAAGACCCCAAAGGTTGGCCTTTCTCAACATTAGCATCAATCAAATATTCATCACAAACCACAGGCACATTAGAATAGTTATTGCATTTAAAGCAAAGTTCTTCCTCATACATTTCTTCTTTGATTTGATCAATACCTCTTTGTAAGTTAGCAATACCTTCACGAAGTTCTTGGAGTTGCTCTTCTGTAGCCTCTTTATCTTTTTGAAACTCTTGTTGTACAAAGTTGGAAATTTTGTCTAGAAAGTCAGAGACTTTTTTTTCATGAGCATAAGAATCCTCCAATCCTTGTGGTTATTCACACACGTACCCGCCATAAGGTTGTTGAGGAAAGCCATAAGGTTCCATGGAATATTGGTCATAACCAATGAATTGGTTTTGATTATACCACTGGAATTGGTAGTTGACGTACTGTTGAGGTTGTTGAAAACCGTATCCATTCATGTAGTATGCTCCTTCCATGAGAAACAAGTACCTGAAATAAGATTCTCAAACCAAGGTTAAAAACCAGAAAATAAGAAATGTAAAAAAATAAAAACAAAACAAAAATAAGAAACCAAAAACAATAACAACCCGCTGCCGTGCCAAAATTTGATCGCTGTCGTAGGCGTCAAAAATAATTACACTTTCTTATTACTCAAAATATATTATGAAGTAAGGGCAAGAAAGGATTGTTCCCACAGAGAGGACTTAGGTTGTCAATATGTTTTGGTTCCTAAAGGTAACAAGGGGGGTTTTCTGATTTTTATAAACTAAAAGTAAAATAAAAGCAAAACAAAGAAATAAACAAATCAAATCAAACAAGGAAAGATATTGGTTAAGGATTTTGCTTTCATTCACTAACATGTTCTTGTCTTAATAACTAGAATTGATATTTAATCTCTCATTATCAAAGGTCCTAGAATACCTTGATCGCAAGAATATCCCGCTAATTCTCTCTTGTCATCAACGAACACATTAAAAGATGCGAGTATGAGTTCTATCTAAGAGAACAACCTAACGTGTAAAAGCACTAATCAAGTTTAATTCCCTAGATGCATTAAGTTCTATGAAATCAGGCCAATCAAAGAAATCAAACGTGGAAAACGCACTAATTCAATTTAACAAAGGTCATGGTTCACATATGATTATTAGGATATATCCTATACTCTCAACTGAAATTTAGACCTCAAATCAAGCCCATAATTCAGAGCCCAACAGGTCCGTTTGAAATGCCTATCAGTTTTGTGAAACTGACAAGCAAATTGAGCCTGCACTATCACCACCAGTTCACGGTGGCAGGTTGTCAGCCGACGCAAAGATAATTTAAGTTCTTTCACTTCACAATTATAAATAATAGTACAGTAATAAGAACATATTCGTTCCACAAGGAGATATGGGTTGTTATTCGTAATTGAAAACTGAAGTAACCTGGGAGATATTTTTTATTTTGGTCTAAAATAATTAAACTAGTAATAATAGCGAAGAATGAATATAGAGAATCAATAAGTTGAGAATACTGGTTAAGGGTTCATCATCAATCATAATACATGCACTTCGACTAATAACTGGTGTTGTCACTCAATCATTCATTATCAAGAGTCCTAAAGTACCCCATCGAGAGCATACTCCGGTAAATTCCTTATGTCATCACATACCATAACGATGAATATATGAATAGTACTTAGCGAACAACCTAATGCAACGTGCTATTAGGTTTAATCCTCCAAGTGCTTTAAGTTCTAAGAATTAGACTAATCCATGTAATAGAAATACTACGAGTAAACTATTTAACATAGGTCAAGCTTCTACTTGCAATCACACAAAGGTTTTGAATACAATTGGTAATCACAAAATGCTACTTATGACAAGGGTTATCAACAATTACGTATCTCAAAACCATACCCTAGCTTTAGAAATGCATTCATGCTCATTTAATGGCGCTCCTAAACAAACAATCATACAATCATAAACGATAATAAATGGTATAACAAGACAATAACAATTTGATTGAGATAACAAAACTAATATATTAATTTAGTAGCATGTTTATGATATCCGACTACATCCTTAACCAATATGAGGTGATTAGCTACTCATGGATTTCTTAAAACCCATGAAAAATAATAAAAGAGAATAGGTAAAGCAAACCCTAGGTTGTAGAAAAATCTCCAACTCCAAGCCCTAGCTCTCGTTCTTCTCCTCTCCAAAAATATGATAAAAGATATCCCTAAAAGATGAGTAGAGTTTCTCTGTTATAGTCGCGTGTAAATCAGCTCCTCTCAGCCAATGGGCTGCGTCAAGTGTGCCAAAAGCCCAGCCCCAAAATCATAACTAGCTTGTCAGTTTGCCAGAACTGACAAACATATATCTTTTCTTCCAATTCCCACGGACAGACATCCTTCTGTGAAAGATTAAAGTTACGGGAGTTTAATCTTTTCTCCGCCAAAATCACGGACAGATAACACCCCGTGAGTTTTAAATTCTCCTGGATTTTCTTTCCTGGCCACAGCCATCCACGGACAGTCTCCCATCCGTGAGAATTCCTTTTCCCTGAGTTTCTTGAACTCTCACTGCCAAATCTAACTCAGCCATTCCTCTCTGTTCTCATATCGAGCAACAACCAACATAACCTATTTCCATTATATTCTCATCACCAATTTCCGGTAATGGCAGCAACACTAACAGCTCCAGTACTCAAGATTCCATGGCAGCATTCATCCCTTGTTTTATCTCGAGCTTCTATCAACCAGACTCAACCCATGCTCGATGGCAGTAGTTTCAGTCATCTCTTTCGTCACCAGCACTGCCAATCCATTGCCGATGCTTCATCACTGCAGCATCACTATCGAGCTGAAACTCCATCGTCAGTCAGTCCACATCGATCAACTCTCCATCTCCTCTGTCATCATTCGCAACTATCCTCCAGGACCTCCATAGCTCGAGTTCTTCCATCACAACATAACACCAGCGCAACTCACTGGTCCAACCCAAGCTGCACCTTCCCTGTTGTCATCACTGTCATAATCAATACATCTTTCTGTTGTCATCAATGGCAGCGAACCAATTTGAACTCTAGTACTTCTCTGCCATCACCGTAATCAGCAATGACCACAGCTTGACTCTCATTCTCGTCTTCTCAGCTCAGCGAAAAACAACACCGTTCGTCAACCTCCACCAGCGTTACCAGCAAACTCAACTCCATTACTGATGGTTCAGCCAAACTCGAGCTCTTTCTTGTTCACCTTCTCGAGTATCATCGTTTGTCATCACCATAGAACCACGTCCCTGACTTGCTAACCCTCGACCACTGAATAATAAGCCATCGCAGATGCAGCAACATCTCTTTTTCAGTTTCCAACAGCAGCCATCAAACCTTGGTTATTAACCACAGGCCATGAACGTAACTCAGTTGTAAAATCCAAGTTTCCCCCAAGTAAAATACCGGACCGTCCCTTAGTAGTTCCTATGAAACATGGCTAGCCCATAACAGAATGGATGCCCCTTATCAATTCTGTGCATTCTCAAACTTCCACAAATTCGGCTTGCTTCAATCGCGCATAACTTTTTCATACGAGGTCAGAATGACTCCATTCTTTCGCCATTCTCTTCGTCTTTCCGTCCTCTTCAAGGTGATGCAAAGAAATCCCATATTTGAACAAGTTCCACTTCCTTTTGGTCAAGATATCCTCAAACACCTAAGAAACTCAAAACAAACAAAATCAAAGCATAATGATACAAAAACTACCAAGAAAGCAAAGCATTTGAGTACCTAACTAGTGCAAATATTGCACCTATCAAATTCCCCCACACTTTCCTTTTGCTAGTCCTCGAGCAAACTACAAAAATAAAATAAGGTACAACAACTCCATGTCGTCGAGGATACTGGTTGCACTTAGCATGTGCAACGGGCCTTTAAACCCCTAGGTGTCCCTAGTGGACGAGTTATAGTCTCGTGATGGTTTACTAGACATATACCCACAAAACCTACTCCAAATTCAAAGCGTTCCATCTTCCCAAGCATCCAAAGAGCTATGAGGACATAGAGTTTCTACATGCTAGTAATAAGAAGTTAGAAACACCAAAGAACATATTCTCATTCTTAATGTTGAGTGAGAAATAACCACACCATAATGAGAGAACGCGTGTTTGAGAGCGATCAATAAGCATTTCGCCTCGACTTCTGCCTCACTTAAAAGGATTTTATGATAATTGCACTCAATAAGACGGCTTTTTTATGGGTCTCACATGTGTGTAGGTAGGAATGAAGAGAGAATCCTACACACGTTGAATGGTGGGAAGGAAACCTTCCGAATTATTTCTGGAGACTCCACAAAATAGTGGAAATTAAAAGACTTTTTCTGATGATCTCTTAGAAAGGAAATCAACCATTATTATTAAAAATAGAGGATGAGAGTACTTACCACCTTCACATCTGATTGCAATGATGATAACACCACTCTCACAACATCTAATAGAAACGTAGTCTTCACTCGGCTCGTCTTCTTCATCTTCTTGGTCTTCGTCTTCGGTCTTCAATTGTTGATAATAAATTCTTGAACTTCGTAGAACTTTGACAATTTTTAACTCTTTTTCTTCAATTTCTTGTTTCTTGAAACTTCTTCATAAATTTTTCTTCTTCCCATGGTTTTATTAAATGAATACAAAGAAAATACAAACCAAAATAATACAAAGAATTCCTCTTGTCTTTTTTTTTTTTTTTTTTTTTGACAAGAGAAATAACTACAAACTGAAAATAAAACAAACAATGAAATTGTTATGGCCATGGGATAAGTACTTTACTGCTTGATTCTTCACAACTTGTATTGTCTTCGTCTCATAAACTTCAATATAATTCTCATCTTTTGATTTTCTTCGCTCTTGCAAATAAGTCTTCAACTTGAATATAGAATTCCGCTCCTTATGTGTAAGTCTTCAACATGTATATAAAAATCTGCCCATTGTATGTTGCTTTACTTGGATATGAAATTTGCTCTTCCTTAGACTGTTGCTTGTAAACCTCAAACGTCTTCAACTTTCCTTGTAGATTTTGATGTCGCTCCCTTGTTGATGATGGTTGTGTTTCTATGGACCTGTTGTTGGCGAGAGAGAGAATGGTGCTAACTGCAAATCAAACTACAAGTAGGTGGTTTTCATCTATAGACGTCACCCTCATGATTGACAAAATTAGCACTCAAGAGATCAAAAATAGTGCTTCTATTGGTGGGAGGTTGGGTAGCTCACCATTCTACCCGGAATTAACGTACGGTGACACACACTCAAAAGAAAGCTCTTTAGTCAACTACAAAAAAGAATTTGGTCTGGTGCCTCTGTTGATTTGAAAATAGGTAGTCTCCACTAATGATTGATCAACAACTCTAATAATGCATTTCCCTCTGCTCCTAATCTGCATCACTGGCATGATTAAATCCATTATTTAACACTCTAACAAGCAAGAAATCTGAAAGTAGTTCCCTAACACTTCCAAGTTCAGTTATGTCGGTCAGAATCTCTATGTACATACCTAGAAGGATGCTAGTGACTCTAAAATCTCTAAAAGTTGGTTTTTTTTTTTTTTTTTTTTTTTTTTTTAAATTTTTTTTTTTATGCAAATATATACAAAAGTTTGAAAAATCTAGGCAAAAAGCTAAAAACTCTATATGCAAAATACTCCCCCACACTTAAACTTCACATTGTCCTCAATGTGCAAAACTGAAAATTCTGAATTCTGACGTAGCAGAAGATAAAACACGAAAACTGTACAAATTGGTAAGGAATTTGGCAAAATACTATTCACGAAAGTTGTTCGCCTACGTCTTTTATACACAATGTCAAAAGGGCACAGTGTTTAGATAAACTTTCTGACAGTTATGGTCTCTCAACTGAACTACGCGCAGTCTGAATTTTTTTGACGAAAAGGTATTCGTCATGATTTTCTTCTAAAATAGATTCCGGACTCAATGAAATTAAACATGGGGATGCAAATATGATATGAAAACAATAAAAACAAAAATTAAAAGGGTTTAAGATACAAAACCTATGGGTTGCCTCCCATTAAGCGCTTAGTTTAACGTCTTTAGCTCGACTTGGCATTCGCCTATTACTCCTCCAGAGGGAGTGCATCAACAAGGTTGATCTCTTACACAACTTCAGATGTGAGCGACTCATAATACGGTTTCAATCGATGTCCATTCACCTTTAGCTCCTTTCCCGTTTCTAAACTTCGAATGTCTACTGCACCATGAGGAAAAACGTGAAGCACAATAAAAGGACCTATCCAACGAGAACGTAATTTACCAGGAAATAAAGTAAGATGAGAATTAAATAGCAAAACTTTCTGTCCAACACGGAAGTGTTTTCTAGAAATCATCTTATCATGAAAAGTCTTTGTTTTCTCCTTGTAAATACGCGAACTTTCATACGCATCATTACGGATCTCTTCCAGTTCACTTAGTTGAAGTTTTCGTTGATTACCAGCCCCAACCATCTCCATGTTGCATTATTGAATAGCCCAAAAAGCCTTATGCTCGATTTCAACAGGAAGATGACAAGCTTTACCATACACAAGTCTATAAGGAGACATCCCAATAGGAGTCTTGTATGCAGTCCTATACGCCCATAAAGCGTCGTCGAGTCGTAAACTACAATCCTTTCGTGTAGGATTTACTGTTTTCTCCAAAATAGACTTCACTTCTCGATTAGAGACTTCTGCTTGCCCATTTGTTTGTGGATGATATGCTGTAGCAATCTTGTGAGATATGTTGTACTTTTTCAACAAGCCTTGAAAGAACTTGTTTCGAAAGTGCGATCCTCCATCACTGACTATGGCTCTTGGAGTTCCAAATCTTGCAAAAATATACTCTTTAACAAAATATGTAACCACTTTAGAATCATTAGTAGGGGTGGCCTTAGCTTCCACCCATTTCGAGACATAATCAACAGCTAAAAGGATATAATATTTACCAAAAGAATTAATAAAAGGCCCCATAAAATCAATTCCCCAAACATCGAATATTTCAACAAAGAGTATGGGAGTTTGTGGCATTTGATTTCGAGCACCTAGATTGCCCGTTCTCTGGCATCGATCACAAGTAGTGCAAAATATATATGCATCTTTAAATAAAGTTGGCCAATAGAATCCACTCTCAAGTACCTTGAGTGCGGTTCTTTTAGACCCAAAGTGTCCTCCACAAGCATATGAATGGCAAAAAGAAAATATAGAATTGAATTCAGATTCAGGTACGCACCTTCGTATAACTTGGTCTGAACAATGTTTCCATAGGTATGGATCATCCCATATATATTGATAACCTAATCTCTTAAGTTTGTCCCTCTCAGCACAAGACAAATTCTTTGGGATTTGTTTAGACACTAAATAATTCACAATATCAGCGTACCATGGTTACAAACGCAATTGAGAAAAGTTGCTCATCCGGGAAGCTTTCACGCAACGGGATAGCTTCTTCGTCTATAGTAAGACGACTCAAGTGATCCGCAACAGTGTTCTCAATGCCTTTCTTGTCTTTAATTTCGAGATCAAACTCTTGTAAGAGTAATATCCATCGAATGAGCCTTAGTTGCGCCTCCTTTTTTGCAAGTAAGTACCTAAGTGCTGCATGATCAGAAAACACAACAACTTTTGTACCAATTAAGTAAGAACGAAATTTTTCCAATGCAAAAACGATTGCTAATAACTCTTTTTCCGTGGTCGTGTAATTTTGTTGAGCATCATTCAACGTTCTGGAAGCATAATAAATGGCATGAGGTAGCTTCCCAGTACGCTGGCCCAATACTGCACCGACCGCATAATCACTAGCATCACACATTAGCTCGAATGGCTTACTCCAATCTGGTGGTTTCATAATAGGGGCTGTTATCAAAAGTTCTTTCAAACGATTGAATGCCGCCAAACACTTCTCATCGAAGTTAAAAACCACGTTTTTTTGCAAAAGGTTGCATAATGGTGCTGCAACCTTGGAAAAGTCCTTGATAAACCTGCGATAAAATCCTGTGTGACCAAGAAAAGAACGAATTTCCCTCACCGTAGTGGGAGGAGTTAGAGCACGAATAAGATCAATCTTAGATTTATCAACTTCTAATCCTTTAGAAGATATAATATGGCCTAAAACAATGCCATGAGTTACCATAAAATGGCACTTCTCCCAATTTAGCACAAGATTAGTCTTAACACATCGTTTAAGAATTAATGTAAGGTTATCCAAGCACAAGTCAAATGAATCACCGTACACACTGAAATCATCCATAAAAACTTCGATAATGTTTTCGACATATTCAGAAAAGATACTTACCATACACCTTTGGAAGGTAGCGGGTGCATTACACAAACCAAAAGGCATCCTTCTATATGCAAATGTTCTGAACGGGCACGTAAAAGTAGTTTTCTCTTGATCCTCAGGTGCTATAGCAATCTGATTGTAACCTGAATAACCATCAAGAAAACAGTAGTGAGAGTGTCCATACAAACGTTCCAACATTTGATCCATAAAAGGTAAAGGAAAATGATCTTTTTTAGTGGTTGCATTCAGTTTTCTGTAATCTATACAAACCCTCCAACCGGTTTGCACACGAGTTGGGACAAGTTCGTTATTATCATTTTGCACCACTGTGACGCCCGACTTCTTTGGTACCACTTGTACCGGGCTCACCCATTTGCTATCAGAAATGGGGTAGATAACTCCCACGTCTAATAACTTTAGTATCTCTTTCTTTACGACTTCCATCATTGGAGGATTCAAGCGGCGTTGTGCCTCCCTTGTAGGCTTTGCTTCATCCTCAAGACGTATTTTATGCATGCACGTCGATGGGCTTATTCCCTTGATATCAGCGATTGTCCATCCTATAGCAGTTTTGTACTCCCTCAAAACTCGAAGAAATCTTTGTTCCTGCAATTTAGTTAGTGCATTCGAAACTATAACTGGCAACTCTTCATTATCACCCAAATACATGTATTTTAGGTGATCAGGAAGAGGCTTTAGTTCAAGTTTCGGAGCCTGCAAAATAGATGGCAATAATTTTTCATCAGAGCAGGGCAAAGAGATAAAAGAAATATTTGAGTTTTGAGGTACTTCTTGTAAAGAGTTGAGAAAGCCTAAGGCTTCTTTGGTTTCTTCTCCACACTCAAATCTTCCATCAATGGGTGTCATTAACGCGGTTTCAAGCACATCCTCCCCATTCATATTGAATAACTGTTGAGCCAAGTTATCAATCACATCAACAGAGAAGCAAGAATGGACATCACTAGGATATCTCATCGTTTCATAAATGTTGAAACGTATTACTTCTCCATCAAATTCCATAGTCAACGAACCATCATGCACATCAATTTTAGTTCTAGCCGTGCTCATAAATGGTCGACCAAGAAGCAAAGGTAGAGATGTGTCATTTGATCCGTCTGTCATCTCCAACACACAAAAATATCTTTGGAAAAATTAGTTGGTTCACTGCACAAGTACATCCTCAATAATACCTCTAGGGTATACATTAGAGCAGTCGACCAAATGTAAAGTAATTCCATTTTCTTTCAATGGACCTAACTTAAGAGATTCATATATAGATGCAGGCATAACATTTACTGATGCTCCTAAATCAAGCATAGCCTTATTAAACTTAGTGTTACCAATAACAATATGAATATCAAAACTACCGGGGTCTTTACATTTAAGTGGGAGTTTCTTTTGCAAGATAGCCGAAGCATTTTCCCCCACTTTCATTACCTCATTACCGGTTAACCTTTGTTTATTGGTACACAAGTCCTTAATAATTATCGCATACTTTGGGACTTGTTTAATTGCATCTATCAATGGAATGTTCACATGAATCTTCCTGAAAATATCTAAAATCTCCTTATCTTGTTCCACCTTTTTTGAATTAGCAAACCTGCGAGGAAAAGGTAAAGGGGGAACATAAGTATAAACAGGAGGTTTAGAGTTCGTTTTAGGTACCTCATCGGTTTGGGAAGAGTCAGTAATCTCGTTCTCCAAAACCGGCCCCTTGGGGTCTTTGCTTTTCTAAGCATCTTCTGGTTGCACAGTTCGTGTACCACTTCTCAATGTCACAGCATTGACAGAATCTCTTGGATTAAGAGGTTGAGAAGGGAGTTTCCCACTATTCTGCGTCTCCAAATGATTCAATCTACCTGCCATGGTGCTCATTTGTGTCTGCAACTCCTTGATTGCACAATCAGTCGTTTGCTGATTCTTTTGCACCATTGTGGTTAGATTCTTCATCATAGCAAGCATCTCTGATGATTCTGAGTTCTGCACTGGTTGTGGTTGTTGTTGTTGTTGTTGTTGTAAACTACTAGGACGATTGAAAACCGGTCCCTGAGCTGCAGCTTGCTTGTTTGCATAACTAAAATTGGGATGATCTCTCCACCCTGGATTATAAGTATTGGAATAAGGATCATACCGTTGCCTTTGCTGATTTGGGAAAATAGCATTCACTTGTTCAGCTTCTTCCTCATAAGAGGGAATGATTATTGCGGCCATTTGTTGTATCATCTTCTCCATATTACCAATTCTATTTTCTAGGTGCGGTGAAGAAGTAACCTCATTAACCCGTTGACTCATTGACACACCTCTTGTGTTGAATTGCTGCGTGTTTGTAGCCATATTCTCGATCAATTCTGTCGCTTCGTCAATGGTTTTGTTTGTCAAAGCACCACCACTAGATGCATCAATAAGATTTCTCTCGGATTGGATCAAACCATCGTAAAAATAGTGCACTATGAGTTGCTCAGAGATTTGATGATGTGGGCAGCTTGCTAACAACTTCTTGTACCGTTCCTAGTAGTCGTAAAGAGTCTCACCAGTAATTTGTTCAATCCCACTAATTGCTTTACGAATAGTTGCTGCTTTAGAGGTGGGAAAGTACTTTTCTAAAAATGCTCTCTGCATCTCGTTCCATGTTGTGATACTTCCAGGTGGAAGACCATAAAACCATTCTTCTGCAGAATCAATCAAAGAGAATGGAAAAGATGTTAGTAAAGCTCTTCCTTGATCAGTTCCAGCTGGCTTCAAACTTGTCAACCTATGTTGAAACAATAGTAAATGACGATTTGGATTGTCTCCTGGAAGCCCTTTGAACTTCGGTAACCAATGAATCAACTGAGATTTGAGCTCAATTGAATCTTCCAAGTTGACACACAACTTCTGTTGATCAAACGATGGGGATGTCAGATCTTTGAGTGTCCTCTTGGGAGTTGGAGGTGGTGGAGCAACGTCGTTTCCCTGGTTCCCTTGGTTACCAGTGTTTTGGTTGTTCGTTCCGCCAACCATCTCTTCTTGTTGTGAATTTTGAGGCTCTTGTAGTATCTATCCTCTGCGAGTTGAAATTCCGCACCTTTGGTAATCCCAACGTTTGGGTGCCAGAGATTAAGTGCCTGAAACAAGATTCTCAAAAACGAAATTAAAAACTAAAATAAGAAATCAATAACAAAATAACAATCCGCTATGCCTCCCCGGCAGCGGCGCCAAAATTTGTCCGGTTGTCAGCCGACGCAAAAATAATTTAAGTTCTTTCACTTCACAATTATAAATAATAGTACAGTAATAAGAACAGATTCGTTCCACAAGGAGATATGGGTTATTATTCGTAATTGAAAACTTAAGTAACCTGGGGGAGATTTTTGATTTTGGTCTAAAATAATTAAACTAGTAATAATAGCGAAGAATGAATATAGAGAATCAATAAGTTGAGAATACTGGTTAAGGGTTCATCATCAATCATAATACATGCAATTCGACTAATAACTGGTGTTGTCACTCAATCATTCATTATCAAGAGTCCTAAAGTACCCCATCGAGAGCATACTCCGGTAAATTCCTTATGTCATCACATACCATAACGATGAATATATGAATAGTACTTAGCGAACAACCTAATGCAACGTGCTATTAGGTTTAATCCTCCAAGTGCTTTAAGTTCTAAGAATTAGACTAATCCATGTAATAGAAATACTACGAGTAAACTATTTAACATAGGTCAAGCTTCTACTTGCAATCACACAAAGGTTTTGAATACAATTGGTAATCACAATATGCTACTTATGACAAGGGTTATCAACAATTATGTATCTCAAAACCCTAGCCTAGCTTTAGAAATGCATTCATGCTCATTTAATAGCGCTCCTAAACAAACAATCATACAATCTTAAACGATAACAAATGGTAGAACAAGACAATAACAATTTGATTGAGATAACAAAACCAATATATTAATTTAGTAGCATGTTTATGATATCCGACTACATCCTTAACCAATATGAGGTGATTAGCTACTCATGGATTTCTTAAAACCCATGAAAAATAATAAAAGAGAATAGGTAAAGCAAACCCTAGGTTGTAGAAAAATCTCCAACTCCAAGCCCTAGCTCTCGTTCTTCTCCTCTCCAAAAATATGATAAAAGATATCCCTAAAAGATGAGTAGAGTTTCTCTGTTATAGTCGTGTGTAAATCAGCTCCTCTCAGCCAATGGGCTGCGTCAAGTGTGCCAAAAGCCCAGCCCCAAAATCATAACTAGCTTGTCAGTTTGCCAGAACTGACAAACATATATCTTTTCTTCCAATTCCCACGGACAGACATCCTTCTGTGAAAGATTAAAGTTACGGGAGTTTAATCTTTTGTCCGCCAGAATCACGGATAGATAACTCCCCGTGAGTTTTAAATTCCCCTGGATTTTCTTTCCTGGCCACAACCATCCACGGGCAGTCTCCCATCCGTGAGAATTCCTTTTCCCTGAGTTTCTTGAACTCTCACTGCCAAATCGAACTCAGCCATTCCTCTCTGTTCTCATATCGAGCAACAACCAACATAACCTATTTCCATTATATTCTCATCACCAGTTTCCGGTAATGGCAGCAACACTAACAGCTCCAGTACTCAAGATTCCATGGCAGCATTCATCCCTTGTTTTATCTCGAGCTTCTATCAACCAGACTCAACCCATGCTCGATGGCAGTAGTTTCAGTCATCTCTTTCGTCACCAGCACTGCCAATCCATTGCCGATGCTTCATCACTGCAGCATCACTATCGAGCTGCAACTCCATCGTCAGTCAGTCCACATCGATCAACTCTCCATCTCCTCTGCCATCATTCGCAACTATCCTCCAGGACCTCCATAGCTCGAGTTCTTCCATCACAACATAACACCAGCGCAACTCACTGGTCCAAACCAAGCTGCACCTTCCCTGTTGTCATCACTGTCATAATCAATACATCATTCCGTTGTCATCAATGGCAGCGAACCAATTTGAACTCTAGTACTTCTCTGCCATCACCGTAATCAGCAATGACCACAGCTTGACTCTCATTCTCGTCTTCTCAGCTCAGCGAACAACAACACCGTTCGTCAACCTCCACCAGCGTTACCAGCAAACTCAACTCCATTACTGATGGTTCAGCCAAACTCGAGCTCTTTCTTGTTCACCTTCTCGAGTATCATCGTTTGTCATCACCATAGAACCACGTCCATGACTTGCTAACTCTTGACCACTGAATACTAAGCCATCGCAGATGCAGCAACATCTTTTTTTCAGTTTCCAACAGCAGCCATCAAACCTTGGTTATTAACCACAGGCCATGAACGTAACTCAGTTGTAAAATCCAAGTTTCCCCCAAGTAAAATACCGGACCGTCCCTTAGTAGTTCCTATGAAACATGGCTGGACCATAACAGAATGGATGCCCCTTATCAATTCTATGCATTCTCAAACTTCCACAAATTCGGCTTGCTTCAATCGCGCATAACTTTTTCATACGAGATCAGAATGACTCCATTCTTTCGCCATTCTCTTCGTCTTTCCGTCCTCTTCAAGGTGATGAGAAGAAATCCCATATTTGAACAAGTTCCACTTCCTTTTGGTCAAGATAGCCTCAAACACCTAAGAAACTCAAAACAAACAAAATCAAAGCATAATGATACAAAAACTACCAAGAAAGCAAAGCATTTGAGTACCTAACTAGTGCAAATATTGCACCTATCACACGGTATCACTCGACTTCTTCCCTGTTTGCAAATGCAGCTGCAATTCACATTCATTCATCACTTCAGTTAAGCTCAATACCCATTAGCTTCAGAATTCCAACTCCAGCTCAGCTTCTCTACCAGTCCTCAAAACTAATTGCAGCTGCTCCTCTTTCAATCCCGAACACTACTGACTTCGACTGTAACCAAATTCATAACTTAAAATCAATGCAGACCCCAGTCTCAGCTACAGCTCCATAACCATTACTACTGCACCAATTCTGCTTGAAACAACTGCAACTCATTTCAATTCATGCTTGTAAGTCTTGCAAACATCACAGATCTGTACACTGTCATAGCACTACTCAGCATCAGAACTTAACCCATTAACACAGCACCATTCTCTGAAATACAGCCTCAGCAACTTTATAATTCATTTCCTCCAGCTTCTGACCTAGCCATTTCTGCCTAGCACCAACCCTGCTTCAACCATCTATTCCCTATGTAAGTCACCGCAATTAATCCATGTAAATACAACCTCAGGCTCAACTCCTTCCTTTAAACCTGCGACAATCGTTCATGTTGCATCACACCAGAGAACCACCAACGGCATCACAGCTCCAGTCCCATGGCAACACTCTCATCTGCATCACTCCATTTCTAGCCTGTAACTCATTCAAACCATCTGTCTAAACACCACTACAACTCCACCAGTTCACCTGCAACATCCATGTTCAGTAGCTTCACATACACAGCATCTTGCAGTTACTATACACTACAGTTCATTTGCACACACAAATCCTCCAGTTCTTGACCACAGCAACCCATAACAACCAACCTTCTTCTCTGTAATCATAACCACCTGTACCATTCTCCATTCATAGTAGCGGATACATCTCCTACCAACTCCTCTATAGCTCCATCTCCAACTGCATCATTACAACTGCCACTGCCACTGCCCCTGCACCTGCAGATTCACCCCATAATTCACAGTACCACCACCTGCAGATCTACACAGCCACAAACCAAATACCCTTCTTTACTCGCTTGCAACACCCATAATACCCATGGGAGCAATTGATTCTTCTTGTACTTCAAATTAGATCTCAGTACTCCATGAAATCGAGAATCAACCTTGACAGACTCCTCAACACTATCAGCATCACTGCCTTCCTGATTGTAATCATTGAGTTCCTCCATTGCAGCTGCACCCATCACCTGCGATTGCTCCTTCATCTTTCCAGTTCAATTCTTTGCATCCACTCGAGCATCACCAGATTGTAGCTATCTCCCGCAGCTCATTCAAATCTACCTTAGCACCATCACAATTATCACCAGACTCCATTTAGTGGTTGCAATCATTGCAGTATCACCTGTAAGCCAGCATACACTTAGACCCACTGCTCCATACTCTTTCTCAGTAAAATTCCTCTTCTGATTCAGCCTTAGTCTTCAATTTCTTAATAACAACTCAACATATTCATTCTTGGCTTCAATCAACAACAACCATGGTGTTCTTCCCCGATTTGATTTGAATCCTCCAACACACATCTCAATTTTTTAATCTCAGTAAACCCTAACTTAATCCCCATCTTCTAATTTAATATCAGTTGAGCTACAGACTCTGATTTCTCGATCCAGACTTCAGCTTCTAAATCTTCTCCATCAAACCCTAGTTTCATGGCCTGTAAACTCCAATCCACCATTACATCATATCTGCTTGGCTACCTGACTTCAAAGCATCACTTCAAACTGCACCATCTTAAATCTGAGAGTAACCCATGTCTTCTAACACTGAATCTTATCATCTCTCAATCTCTCTTTGAGTTCTCTTCCTTTCTCTGATAAACAGTGGAGCTGCCATCGGTTCAGGAAGAAGAAGAAAAATGGTTTCTTTACTGAAACTTGGGTATTTTGTAGGAATATGGATTTATGTGCCCCAGCTTTCGATAAGGGCCACCACAGTGAAGTCCACAAAACTCAGCTGGTCGGCTTGGCTCGGCTTAGCTCCCATATCACTTGCCTGCGGAGTAATTTCTCCTTCTTTTGTTCCAAATGACTCCAAAGTACCTAAACCCTCAAAAGTAAACATAAGATACAAAATCTACAAGAAAAGTAGCAAATAAAGCATAAACAATAGATAATAATTAAGGTGTTTACGACACCTATCAACTCCTTGCTATTTTCAGGGACTTTCCCTCATTCAACGAACTGGACAACTTTGTTCAGAATCCATAGCCAACCTGGAAAGGATCCAGGAGCTTGCATTGTAGAATTATCAGTACGACAACGCAAGGCTTAAAGATCATCTTGGTGCTCTCGATATTAACAAATGTTGAGGTTAATTAAGCTCCGGAAGTCATGCACGGATATCGTGATCGTTTTCGTACTTTTCTTGTACGCGCTCGGGCTCATGGGTACGGAGGGCACGCCAATGATTCTTCCTGTGATGAGGAAACATACGACCCTTCTAGAGATGACGAACCAAACGACCGTGACGAGTAGTTGATATTTTAGAAATTATTTAGCCACTCTGTAGGCTTCTTTAGGATCATGATCTCCCACTTTCATGCTTTCGTAAGTGTGCTCTTCGTCGCACTATTTAATGTTTTCTTTCGAAGATGTGCTCCTTCATGCACTTTTCGATCGATCAGATTTTCGATTTGGTGTCCAACTGTCACTTTATTCGTTTCCACTTTAATTGAAAAACCTTCTAATGACTTTTCCGTCCTCAAGGCTCATGAAACTATAGCGTGTCTGAATTAAATTAATAACTAGACTTTGATTTCAGAGAATTACCTTATTTGAATGCAGGTATCTCATGTTCCTGACTAGGCACATTAATTTCCCAGCTATTCCGATCTTGCATAGGCATCTTTGTTGCCGTTTTCTCCATCACTTCGGTAAGTACACCTTTGTCATACATGTTTGATTGTTTCCGAACTTGAACTGCCTTTCTTTAGTATAATGATTGTTGTTGACATGCCGTATACGCATATTATGTTTCCCAGATAAACTTGCGGACATATACTGCCTTCGCACTGCCTTGACCCATTAGGTGAAGTAGTCGGTTGTAAATAGAAACTATTTGACGCCCCCAAGTGCAGCAGGAAATGGACTTCCCCAGGCGTTCGTTCAACCCAAGCCGCCCCCATTACTGAAAAAGATGTAATATTATTTTACTTCTTTGAACGATCTCTTCCACGTCTAGACCTCTTTGAGTGATCATCATTGATATGATCATCCCTTTGTCCACGTCTGTCATATTTCTTATGACTTGGCCTTGTTTGCCTATCTTCCTCGACCGTATGGTAGTCATCATATTCGTCTATATAACGATCATAATAGCCATCATTATGGTGATCACGACTTTGATAATCGTTTCCGACATCCCCATCTCTTCTTGCGTCATTTCGATTGAGTCGACCATCGCCAAGAACTTCGTCCCTTTTGCGTGGGCTGTCTCGTTCTCGATGAGTATGACGGTTTGACCAATCACTTCTGAAATGCGGGATAGATGCTTCTTCAAGCTCCTTTCTTTTATCCAATGCGATTTTGAGTCGTTTGTTCTCCCTTTCCAACTCCTGGAAATGCTCACGTAGCGTCAAGTCGATAGGAGTCACCTGCGGATTATTAACTTGTACAGCTGGTGGGTTAATTTTTGCAGCTGGTGGGTGATTCCGCACTCCTCTATTAGCGATGTCCTCTTGACGAAGCCGTTGGATGCTTGGGTGTTGACTTTGAGTCCCTCGTTGACGATTGATGTTTTCGCTAATGGTCCGGGGAGGCGATCTATGCAAGTGAAAACTGTTTCCCCTTAGACTTGGAGTGGATATCTCAGAACGAGAGCTCCTGATGTTGTTGATGAAACTTACGTTTCCATTCCGTCCCTTTCGTCTTGATGAGTATGGACGACAGCGCTCCTCAAAGTTCGATTGTTGGCTTGTTAACCTGAAGGATTTCCGGTAGGTGCATCAACGTCCATCTCAAGTCGATTTGCTCCCAAGGAATTCATGTGTTATTCTTTTCTTTTTTGTTGGTTTAACAACTTTTCTTATACGACGATTTTGAAACTTATCTTTAACAACTTTCCGGATCGCAACGTTCTGGAAAGTCCTCTGAAAAAGTTGTTAACTTCCTGCAACTTTCTGGATCGTAACGTTCTTGCACCTTCTGCAACTTTTCCGGAAAACGTTGTTAGCTTTCTGCAACTCTAGATCTTCCACAACTTTCTTAAAAGTTCAGGAACTTTCTGCAACTCTGGATCTTCCGCAACTTTCTGAAAAAGTTCAGAAACTTTCTGCAACTCTGGATCTTCCACAACTTTCTGAAAAGTTCAGAAACTTTCTGCAACTCTGGATCTTCCGCAACTTTCTGAAAAAGTTCAGAAACTTCCTGCAACTTTTTTTAAAATTTTTTTTTTTGAAACCCTAGTTTTAAAAATAAAATCATTTGAGAACAATTTCCTTCACTCAGAGAACACGATCTTTACTCGTAGTCCCCTTAGTCGGCGCCAAAAGATGTTGGTGCAAAATTAATTACCCCAACACTCTTCGAGATGTGTCTATGATCGAATCGCCGCCGTTGATTAGATCCTCCAAGAATTGTTGATGGAAAGTGGAGGGGGTACCTGCAAAGACACTCCGATGCTAAAATCAACAAGAGTTCTATGCAAGTAAGTTGTGGAGAAAAGGAATAGAAATTGTGTACCTTTTGAGTTGGATTTTAGCCTCTATTTATAGGCATAAAACCCTAATCTGGTTCCATAATAACCTAAATTTGTAGTTATCCAAAAATAACCACCTGGATTTGTACTTATCCTTAAATATTTGTATATATCCATGAAAATCCATGTTTATCTTGAAAGATCTTTGTATATCTTGACAAGATTTGAGTCTATCTGTGAAGATCCTTTCCTATCTTCATAAGATTTTAGTATATCCTTGAAGAACCATATTATCCTCTCAAGATTTGTGTATATCCCTACAACATTTGTATTTATCTTGAAAGATCCATATCTATCTCTTCAAGATTTGTAACTATCTTGGAAGATCCTTGTCTATCTTCCAAGATTTGTGTCTATCTCAAAATGACTTCCACAATAAGTCATTTGGTCTTATACAATAAGCTAGACTTGGCCTCTATATTAAGCCTTGTGGGTTTCCTCAATAAACCCACGGGTTAGTTTCCTCAATAAACCTCCGGACTTCCTTAATAAGTCCGGTCTGGGCTTCCTCAATAAGCCATGTGGGTTTCCTCAATAAGTCCGGTCTGGGCTTCCTCAATAAGCCATGTGGGTTTCCTCAATAAACCTCCGTACTTCCTCATAAGTCTAGTCCGGGCTTCCTCAATAAGCCCTGTGGGTTTCCTCAATAAACCCACGAGTGGGCTTCCTCAATAAACCTCCGAACAACCTCAATAAGTCCGGTCTGGGATTCCTCAATAAGCCCTGTGGGTTTCCTCAATAAACCCACGGGTTGGTTTCCTAAATAAACCTCCGGACTTCCTCAATATATAAGTCCGTTCTGGGCTTCCTCAATAAGCCCTGTGGGTTTCCTCAATAAACCTCCGGACTTCCTCAGTAAGTTCGGTCTGGTCTTCCTCAATAAGCCATGTGGGTTTCCTCAATAAACCCACAGGTTGACACTATTAAATAGCTTGTGTGGCATGCACATACACTATTTGAATAGGGTACAAACAGCCACGGTTTGCAAACTTGCATTCCTTAGTTAATATAAGTATAAGTTCACGAATAATCGTTTTTATAAAATAACCAACCTATGTACGCGGACTTAAGTACCCGGAATAAGTTTGTAAAAAGTTCACAAACTCCAGCAGATTTTCTCGGGAAGAGAACCTCCGACAGCACGCGGACTGGGTTCGCGGACTCTGTTCTGGTTTCCTGAGCAGCAAAGTATGTAGACTTTGGTTCAAGGAATAAGGACTTATACATATATGTGTTACCACACAATGCTTATATCCAACAATGGTTATATAATCTAAACTCTTATTTCAATCATTGAAACATTCTTAGAGGACGTTATATAGTTGTTATTCACAAACCATTTTTCATCAAAGCCATTTTCAAGTGATTGAAACATAACATGACTTTCGTCACTAGGTAAAGATGAACTTGGCCAAAGCTAAAGCTTATCAACACATATTTCGAGAAATAGATAAGCGAGATAAACTTGGCTCGAAATAGCAAATGTGTATAATCAAAGTCTATATAGCAAAACAACTTTTGTCTCAAGATAGGAGATAGAGTAGATAGACTTTTGAGTGATGGATAAGTTCAAGTCTCCACATACCTTTTAGTCGATGAAGTTCCACCAGTTCCCTGAGTAGTTCTTCGTCTTCTATGATGATTGCCATGGAGTTCTTGAGCTCAACTACACTTTCTATCCTAGTCCTAGACTTAGCTATCGTAGACTAGAAATCAAGACTTATAGTTTTGATCACTAACATTTACAAACATGCTTGAGATAGCAAGCATGTGAGTTCGACCGAGCAGTGCTCTAACAATCTCCCCCTTTGTCAATTTTAGTGACAAAACTATCAATACATATGGAATACAAAAATAGGTAAATAAACTTTTGTAGCTCTTCTTCCACATGCCTAATCTTCAACATTACTCGAAATCTTCGTCACTTCCAAGTACTCCAATGATTCCAAAGGTTGTAAGTTTAGCATCATCGTTGTTGAAAATCCGTAGCTATAACAATGAGAAAATAAGAATTCTCAATCATTGTTATACAGTGTCATAGTATTATTACACAACATCAAAGTTCAATTGTATCACAACTTTGACAACAATACTATGGTGATATGTATCACTCCCCCTTAGTCAATACTCCATCTCACATGGAAACCACTTTCCCTTACATAATGATCCGAAAACCATATGTATTTGTAGTGTGAACTACACATTAATTCTCCCTCTTTTTGTCAATAAAATTGGCAAAGGTACGAAAACGGGATCCTAATGAAATTTCCAAAGAGACATTTCATGACCAAAAGTAAGCACATATCAACTTATTTAGATGCAATCATATAGCCGAGGCTAAATGCTTTCATCAAGGAGTTTATAAAGATACAAGATAACTCCTATAATATTCCACAGCCGCACTCCCCACAAAGATTTGGCAATTAAGCACAAGTTCAATTAATAACTCTCCCCCATAAAATGTCATTCCCGAAAGAACAACAAGAGAGACCTTAGTTTCATAAGAAAGGAAGGATTTCTTTGGACATAAAAAATCACATACGAATATGAATTTGAATCCAAAAATACTCAATTAAATTAACCACAAGAAAACCCATGATTAATCTAATCGGAATTGCTCAACATAAGAGAACTTACGGAACCTCACAGTATATACATAAAATATGGATCAGGGAAGATCAATATTGCGGAATAAACAAAGATTCATTTTACTTTACGTCACTATTTGCACAATGACATACAATAGACATGATCCTCGTAAACAAAAGTTTTATCCTTTCTTTTTATCAAAACATGACATAAAAGGCTTTAACTTTTGTGATGTCAAAATTTCATTAATTCTTTTATCAATACAAGCATATCGACATATGAAAGACTTAACTTTTGACAAGGTATGGGACAATCATAGTTCACGGACGCAAACACACATATCCCATAACAAATTGAAATATATAAAATCATAAAGATTAATACTGCAAAAATCATCTTCCAAACAATTTTAGAATTTAAACAAATAAACCTAAAAACATGAAGATGTAAACGTTGGACATAGTTATGTGTAATCACAATAATGGCTATTCCAAACTCTAGTTATTCTTCTAAACAAAACAAGAAAAGAAGATATACTAGGCATAAAACTCCTATAAAGCATTTCACTTACTTTGAATACTCTTCTCATATTCTCTGTATTCATCAAGCTCGTCTTCGATAAGATCAATTATAGATTCCAAATTATCCATCTTTTCTTCAAGTCTCTTGGAAGAGGCTTCAAGTTCACTTTTCAGGGCACGAACTTGTTCCAAGACGAGAATCATGGTTAAAGAGAGCTTATCAAAATGAGAAACATAGATGTTCCCATCCAGAGAAGAACCATGATTGTCAGGGCTCATCACATTATCAGAAGAATCAAACCGTATCTTCTTAGATGGAAAGAGAACAGTCCAAACATCACTTTCTTTGCTTGAAAGGCTTGAAGAGGACATGATAGAAGAGATAGATGAAATGTTTATGCTAAGGAGAAAAACTTCATCTTAAAAGGAGCTGAGGATAGGAGATAAATATCCAAAATGACCTTTGACCAAAAACCCTAACAGAATTTGGTTATCCTCAGAAAAGGCCTTAATGAGAAAACCGTTTGTAAACAAAAACAGTTCTAGGCTAAAATAAATTGAACAACAACAGAAATATTTCATCACAACCCTCTTGAAGATTATGATTTTTTTCTAAGAGGGAAGACAAAAAATCATCAATACAGAATTACAATCTGTAACTGTTCCAATCCACTACAGGACTGGGGAACTTCTTACGAGAGGATGAAGTATTTGTTATACCTTGTTTCTGTCTTTTTTTATAATAAAGAAGAGTTATGTATATCATCCTTTCTTTCTTTTAGCACAGATTTGAATACCTTGATTGTTGATTTTCGTAAACTATGCATTCTTTTGGAAATCTCTTTTACAAAGGTCGAGGGTTTTGTATGAGATTTCTTTTTCTTCTTCTATAAACTATGTTTGACAGAGGAGAACTTTTCCTGTTTCTTAGTGCCACAGGTTTTAAGATGATCCTGATGAACATATGAGGAAATCACAAGATTCAGCGGTGGCATCTTGATTTCTTCCCAGACTACCCTGTGACTTCGCTGTCCTCTATGATAATTCTGCCTCTGACTTCCATAAGTTTCTTGTGGCTGATCAAGTCTTTGAATTTTGTTATTTCCTCCACGGTTATAGAAGTTTCTCTCTCTCTCTCTCTCAAATTCCTCCTGATCACGACTCCCCATGGCTACTAACTTTCGCTGACCATCATCCGTTATCATTTCTTGTTGACCCTGCGAGGTGCTCGCCACTGTGTTTATTAGTTTAGGTAACAAGCTTGCATTTGCAGACTTTTGAACTTGTGTTCGCAACGGGTATGATTCCATCTCATTTTGTTTTTCCTCTAGAGCAATGTACTCCTCTTGAAGTTCTCGCAACTCAGTCATTGTGATTGTATTCTTGATTCTAAAAATTTGAATATATAGCAGATTGGTTGCGAACATAGCGTTAATGAATATAGAATGAGATATCTCTCATCCACACGACCAGCCATATCACTGTACATTGTCTTCCATCTCACGGTTAGATGCTTCAAACTTTCACCAACCCTTTGTTTTAACCCAAATACATCTTCAATACCAGGCCGCGGTGAGTTATTACTTATGTATGCCCCTAAAAATATAGCCTGCAAATGATTGAAAGATGTTATTGTATTCCTCGGTAATCCTTCAAACCATTTCAAAGCTTCTCCTGTCAAACTTGATGCAAAATATTTGCACAGTATAGCATCATGGTTCTCCCGTTGTAACATACATCTCACATAAGCTTTGATATGTTGTATTGCACAAGTTGTTCCATCGAAAATGCTGGTTAACGTAGGTAAGTTGCACTTTGTGGGTATTCCTCCTAATTGTACTTCTTGTGTGAATGGAGTCTTCGCAGCTTCTTCTATGGCTTCATCCAACTGTCTCTTACCTCCTCCCCTTTTATTATTTAACATTCCTCTCATTTCCGCCAATTCTCTCATAATTTGTTCATTTACACTAGAATTTGGCTCCATTGGTCTTTTTAAATCCGCCTCTCTTCTTCTGCGTTCATGTCTGTTTTGACTTTCTTGTTCATCATTCTCTTCTTATCTTTCTCTGCGATCTTCTCTTTCATTCCTCTCTTGAATTCGCACACCGTTATATCTATCATTTTCTCTTCTTTGCTGCCTTTCGATTCTCCTTTGTACTCTTTCATACTCTTCATTGATATTACCATTGTTGCGATTTTGTTCTCTCCTTCTTTCTCTATTATCATGATTATTCTGGCGAATTACCTCTTGTAACTCTTGTTCTTCCATTTCTGTTCTCAATCTTTCTCTTTCGCAAGCTAGACGTGCTTGCTCAACATAGTGTCTTTCAATTTCATCTTCAATTTCTTTTTGTTTCCTCTGTGTTTCTCTCCCATGCAATATTCTTCTTCCTTCTTCCTGATTTTCCTCATCACCTGGATTATTCCGCCCTTGACGCTGCCTATTTCCTTGATTTCCATCATTTTGCCCATTTTGAAGAATCTCGGGTCGTGGGATATAACGATCTTCCATTATTTCTCTTCTTTCGCAACGTTCTTCGCCTGGATTTTGCATTTCCTCTCGATTTTCTTCATTAGCATTTTCCATAGGTAAAGTTCTCCTTCTTTCCTCTCTAACCGATCTTGAGCTTGTCCTTGTAGTGCTTCTCGACCTTCTGTTTTGTAAACTCATATTTTCCATCCTCAACTCATGATTTTGCCTTGTCAAATTTGCACGTTCCTCTGCTTCTAATCGCCTTTCTTCATGTATTGTTTGTCTCAATGTCTCTAATACTGCGACCTCTTCATTTCCATGAATTATTTCTCTAATCACTTCTCGGTCTCTCTCTTCTTGTCCATTGTTTATCAATTGCTGTTCTTCTCCCCTTTCGTCCACAGAGTCTGATCTCCAAGTATGCACGCTTACTCTATCATAATCCACAGTTCTATTCGGATCTTGGTTGAATTGGTGATTGAATTTGATTTTCTTCATTATTTCTTGTGTTCATTCTTGAGGATTCCCCATTTCATTTCTCCCTTCTCCAAAGCACAAGTCTCCTACTTCTTCTAACAGGTTGTTGGTTGTTACGATGCATATCTTCTTCTAGCCATTTCTCAATTTCAGTAAATTGTTGAAAATTATATGAAATTCCTTCCCTATTACTCCAAATTCTTTCAAATCACGATGTCAATCTTCACTCTCTCCCTGTTCTAGCGCCAATATGTAGTTGCAGGAAATCCTACACTACACCCCTCACAAGAATCCACACAATCAAATCATTGAAGATGAACAATTATAATTTTTCTTGATTAATTTCTTGAATGTTTACAAGATAATGTGGAAAAGAGCTAAAGAAATTACAATCACTATAAACTTTCTCTCTCTTAATGACTTGCTCAACACTCGAAAAAGATCTCCCTTCCAATAGGCTTGTTCGACTCTTTATATAGGGTATTACATAATGGATGACAGCTAAGCTATCCTTTATTTTCGGGAATGACTTGTGAAGTGTCGCAAGTGTACAAATGCATAATCTCGCAACACTCCTAGTTCTCGCTAGGTCTTCACACCTTTCTCGTGTTCTGCTGTTGTCATCCATTGTGTCACTTATTTTACTCGTCTGCGACGCCTTCGCTATGTAACATTTATGGATTTCGCAGTGGTGTTGGTGTTGCGATATTCTGATCCTACACTTACGATCCTTCTCAGGAGGGAGACTATACTCCTGCTAGTTTTGCTGATAATTATCGAAGCGGGACTGCTACCAATGGTAATCTCGCCGGTTTTGCTGCTAGCCCTCATTGCCATAAGACTCTTCCTGAAGGTGTTAAGAAGCTTTTATTGGACGACGATCCCGAGGGGAAGAGTTCCAACAAACATGCCCGTCATACTAGTGACGCGGCTTGGGACCGAGTTCCTTTAGCTATTTCTGGTCCTCTTCTGAGCGGCAAGTTTCCTTCTCCGGCCGAGTCTTATCCCTTATGGGTGGTCAATGTTGATCGAGTAAGTGTGTTTCCCGATTTTTAATTTAACCGATCGTCTCAGGTGACTATTAAGGTGATGTTTTAATTTTTGTGTTTTACAGCCTAAGTCCCAGGGCAGTCCTTCTGAGTCTCTCAGTCTTCGGAAGAGGGATAGGGGTTCTAGCGCAGGAGCCGAGGAGGAGACACGGAAGGTAACAAATATACTGCTTTTTCATTGCAGTACATGTACTTGCCCCTATTTGTTGCCTTGAATGGGTCTGACATCGGCTCATGTGCAGAAGCTGAGAGTTGACAGAGCTGGGGGTGCTTCGGCGAGAGATTGTGAGGATCTCGAGGACCGGCTGCCTTTATCGCATTTCCTGAGGAAGTCGCCTCAAAAAACTTCTGATGTTTCGTATACCCTTGTAGGTGGGAAGCCCAGTGGGAAGGGCAAGGAGACCAAGGGCGACTTGTCCGCTCCCTGAAAAATCGTGCCTGAGTGACCCGGTGGTAGAGGATTGTTCTTGATGACGGTGTTGTGTATCTTGAATCTGATGGTGATGATGATGAGGATCTTTTTGATGGAGAGGACGAGGTCGATGGTGGTGAAGAGGAGCCGAAGCAAATGGAGAAGTCTGGTGGTGGTGGAAATGATATGGTTACTCAGGACGGAGAGAATGTCACTTCTGGGAACGAGTTGCTGGAGCCTATTTCTCCTGTGGTTCCTAACTCGGGCAGTGCCACCTCTTTTACTGTCTCGGGTCCTATGTGCAACTCCCTAGGAGCTCTTATTTCTCCTGAGTTTGCCTCTCTTTCGGATGAAGATAAGATCAAGGCCGCCTCGTTATATGATGCTGGTCTAAAGAGTACTTTCGATCTGCTGGTGAGTTGTGTTAATCAGGTTACGCGTTTACGCCATGGGGTAGGTGCTAATACTGTTGATGTTTGTAGGATATCAATCGTTCATTGTTAAACGCCGCCATTCAGCGCAGGGAGATCGCTGAGAAAGTGGGCCTTCGTCTCTTATTGCAGCAAGAGCGCGAGCGATCCCGGGGGCTGGAGAAGCAACTGGCCGAGACTCAAGGTATTTATTTAGCTCCCAAGTGTTTGTGATTGATTCTGTTGTGCCAATATCCTGAGTTTCGTACTACCTTCCTAGCCGAAATTTCTAGTATGGAGGCCGATGCTGCCACGAGGTATCGCTTGTTGAATAGGGAGATTGATATAGAACGGGGTCATGTTTCGAATTTACAACAAAGGATTGTCAATAAGGATGACAAAATTGATCGTATGGAAACCGAGATCGAAAGCCTTCAAACCCAGCTGCATCGTTATGTGATGTTTGAGTACGTCCCCGAGGAGATGGATAATCTTAGGGCGAGCTTGTCTCGATTCCAGGGTATTGCTGCCGACAAGACGCTGTTGGACGATAACTTAGAAAGTCAGTGTGGACGGTTAAGGCTTCAAGTCTGGGATTTGCACGCAGATCGCCTTCGGATTCTGGGGGAGAAGAGTGCTGCCGAAAAGTGTAGACAAGAATCTCTTGAGAAGCTTAGAGAGTCTAAGAAAGTCTCTGAGGAGTTGGAGTGGGTTCGAGCTCACTTATCAGGTTTACAGATAGCACACTCTCAGCAGAGAGCCAAATGGAATGATCATAAGAAATATTGCCCCTCCAATGAATTTAACGAACAACCCTATCTAGAACTGTCCTTTAAGATATCTTCCCTTGAGTGTAGCTTGTTTGAGTCCGAAGAGACCATTAGAGTAGTCACCCTTTTACTTGAAGGTGGTGTCCCTTGTATTGTGTTTTCATTTTTGTTGTCCTGATGTTGTTGTTATGTTACTGACTGCTCTTGTGTTTTGACAGCCGAGCAAAGGAAGGTAACATCGCTGGAAGAGGAGAATGCCCGATTGAAGGGAAAAGAGGCGCAGCTGCTGGCGAGGGAAGCTCAATTACTTGGGCAGGTTGCCACTGCTGAGGCGGCGTCGATGCAGCTGACACACGACCTTGCTGCTGAAAAGGCGAAGTTTAATGATGAGCTCGTTGCGAAGGTCAAAGCCGGTGTAAAGACGGTTCTTGATAAGAAGCGAGCCGATGCTGCTTCCAAGAAGGCGGTTCCGGGGTCGGATCTTCCCAAAGAATAGGCTCATCTTTTGTAGCGCTGCGTCGCTATTTCGCCCTTTGCATTGGGTTGTAATCCGCTTGAACACCTTTATTTTCTCATACGTTTTATTTTAATGGGGTGCTGCGTCGCCAATTCGGTTGTTTTTCTTGCTTTCTGACATTGTTGTTCACGTTAACGTTCTTACTTATGTTGTGCCGACGATATGTGGTTTATTTTTACGACTTATTTTTATGTACCTGCATAAAAATGAGTAGATCAGTTAGCGTAAATGCCGTTTCTGTCGAACACACTCAACAGGGAGGGTCATCGGGCCCAATGCCATGTCCCGATTGAGGTATCTCATCACCGTCTTTCAAGATCTAGTGGTAGGGTATTTGGTCCTCCCTAATTTCTATGGGATCGATATACCAAGAAGTTATCAATTAACTTTCTTGGGCAAGTGATTTCGTCCACTTGCGAGGGGAGCAATGTTGCCTGCTCGACTGTCGAGTACTCATGCCTCGACAATCGGCCACTGGTTTCCAACCCCCAGGGCCCTAGGGCTACCTCGGCACTTGCAAACTGCCATCGCCCCGAGTTCGAATAGCCCGTCTTAGTGTAAGTCGCCCCAACACTTGCACAATGCCATCGCCCCGGGTTTGAAACGGCCATTTAGACGCAATTGTCACATTTCCAACCCCACGTGGCCTTTTAAGGAAATAGATGACAATATATCATACCTGCTCTCATGGGTGATATAGCTTTAGTCGCCTAGCATTCCACGGTCGTGGCTCGGGTGTTCCGTCCGGTTTTAGTATCTTGTATGCTCCTTCACCGACCTTCTCGAGAATGGTATAGGGTCCTCCCCATCGTGCTGCTAGTTTTCCGCCTTTTTTATCACGTTCATAATCGGGTAGATCCTTTAGCACCAACCGTCCCACTGGAACTCTCTTGGTCGGACCCGCTTGTTATACTCTCGTTGTATTCTTCGTTAGTAATTTTCCATCTTTTGCAGAGCCATCTCTCTTGTTTCTTCTAGGTCGTCGAGCTTGGCCAGGATAAGATCTGCCGAGATGTTTCACATCCACGCCTCGGTCCTTGTTGTAGGTATCATCGCCTCCGTTGGAAGGATGGCTTCGGTGCCATATGTTAACATGAAAGGCGATAATCTGGTTGCCTCTCTGCGAGTTGTCCTATATGCCCACAAAACGTTGTAAAGCTCTTCGCACCATTCTCCGTATTCTCCATCAAGCTTCTTCTTCAGGTTGTCGGCGATGGTTTTGTTTGTGATCTCAGCTTGTCCATTACTCTGAGGGTAAAGGGGTGTGGACTTGCTCTTTCGGATGTTGTAGGTATTGAATAGCAAGTCGATATTCTTGCCCTGTAGCTGTTTTCCATTGTCTGAGACGATTGCATTTGGTACTCCAAAGCGACAGATGATGTGCTCCCAAATGAATCGAAAAACATCTCTATCCCGAATATACTTTAACGGAGCGGCCTCTACCCATTTAGTAAAGTAGTCGGTAGCCACAATTACGTATTTTCTCTGCCCCAATCCGACATGCAATGGTCCCACGATGTCGATCCCCCATTTGGCGAAAGGCCAAGGGCTGATTACCGAGTTTAACGTCATTGCTGGTGCATGTATCTTCTTTCCGAATTTCTGACATTCGTCACAGATGAGGGCCATATGCTTTGCATCCTCATTCATGTAAGGCCAGAAATATCCCATAGTCTTGGCTCGCGCTGTGATAGGTGTAGAATACACCGTATTTACTATCTAGAGTTATGCTTTCTTTGCTATTTTTCGTGTGAATTATGTATCTTATGTTTGCTTTTGAGTTTTATAGGTGTTTTGGAGTCATTTGAGTAAAAGGAAGTGGAACTCGTCTAAATCCAGGGCTTTTTCTCAATCATCTTGAAGAGAACGAAAAGACGAAGCCAATGGCGAAAGAGTGGAGTCAATCCGACATGGTATAATGAATATGGAAGCATCTGAAGCAAGCAGAAGTTGTCGCAAACTAGAGAACCTACAGAACTGCGATAGGCACCTTCTAAAATTACTCAGGGCACCTCCCTCTTTATACCTCCCCAGAATAAGTACCGGGTCTCTATTTCTGCGACTTAGAATTCCAAAATCATGTTGTTGCAACCAGTTTCAGGCAAGTTCTTGCCTTTGCAGCTGAACCAAGTCAATTGCCATGAGTCTCAAGGGTCCATCGAATTCTTATACTACGCACAAGAGACTTCAGGACAGTTACAAGCACGGAAAGCCGAGTATTACCAAGTAGAAAAGAATAAGACTTGCTGCCATTGGGAATTGATATTGTTGCCATGGATTTTGTTGAATATTGAAGTCGTGTTTACTGGGAAAAGTATGGGTTATACATGAATGTGAATTACTTGCAGGGAAGGAGCTGAGATCGGCTTATATAACAACAAGAATCTCGTGTCTGTATCAGCAGAAGAATGCAGTCGTACTGTTTGAGCAAATGCCGGAATGATTGTTCTTAACAAATTCAGATGATTACTATGCCGCTGCACTAAATAAGAGAGTTAAGGGAAGATTTATCACGTCTTTACGTGACTAGCATGTGGTTCACCGTGTTCACGACCAGCAACACTGGTTCAGCTGTGTGTCGAGGTTAGCAGGGTAAATGGGTTTGAGAGTAGAACAATAAAGAGGTTGATGCCATTTGGAGAAACGATGCTGGCTTGTAATAATGGGAGCTTGAAAGAACATGAGTAGGATCAGTTTGGGAAGGAAGATTGATGGCAGTGTCGAAGAATGGCTGGTGTTTGAAATGGAGTTGATGGAGAAGAACATACGCTGTAAGAGTTTAAGCTGTTGCTGCTGCAACTATGGCTTGAACTGGAAGAAGTGGACCAGGTTATGCTGCAATGGAGCTGTTACCAGTTTGCCATAGCTGTGGTTTGACGCAGTAGAGTTCGAGTTGATGACGAGAAGGGAAGAAGAGAATGTTAATGCCAATTGGTACTGCTGTAGCTAGAGCAAGAAATGGTTGATACTGAGATATCAGTGATGAACGAGGATGAGAAATTAGTTGCTTTTGTTTATATGTCTGGATTGCAGAGATGGGTGTGACTCGGATTCGCATCTGGTGAATGGGTTTGAGCTCATGGTGGCTCAGGTGGTTGAATGGATGTTTAATAGAGTCAAGTGGTTTGAAATGGTTGAGCTGGAGGCAAGTGAGGAAGGAACCTTGTGCTGTTGAAGTTGGAAGAATCGGAGAAGAAGCCTGGGATTATGATGCAGAGGAGATGGCTTAAATGGTGTTGGGTCTGTGGTTTGAAGCTGCAAGTGATGATTGCAGTGACATAGTCTTGTAGTGAATATGGCAGTAGATTGAATGCAGATGAGATGAGAGGCAGAGCTGACTACAAGGGAGCAGTGGTGGTTGTTATGGCTAGGTTGAGAAGATTGAGACACAAGAAAGTAATGTTGCAGTCGAGTTCAAAGTCGCAGGTGCAGGTAATGGAAAAGCTGGTGGTGGTTACAATGGGTTGTGGTGTTACAGGTGCAGCTCTGGTGCACTCAGCAAAGAAGAAGTTGGTTATGATGCTGAGCTAATGAAGGTGATATGAAGTTGGAGCAGTACTAGCTTGAAGCTACAGGGAACTGAGTTGTGCATTGCAGGGATTTGATAGTGCAATTCAGCCAAACTACAGGTGCTGGCGAAGCATGGAAGAGCTGGTGCAATGGTTGTGACAAAATTGCAGCTGCAGTGCAAAAGGTGTGTTAGTTGTGTATGAAATAGCAGTGTGCAAGTGGTGTGAGCTATGGAGATGTTGCTTCGGAAGGAATTGGTGTGCAGTGGGGCAGTTTTGAAGCTGCAGAAACTGTGCGAAAACGGGGCAGAAATGGCGAGCCGGTGGTGCTACTTCCGGTTGTCGGATTTTGGAGCTTGAAGCATGGATCATAAAGTTTCACTGAATCATAAAGAAAAGTAAAGTGGAGCTGCTGGGAGTATGCACTTTCTAGTGACAGTTTCTGGTGATAAAGGCGGCCGAAGATAATTTTCTGATGACCGGATTCCGGTGATGACGTCAGCAATCCGGCGTCCAGTTTTGGACCCAGAATTTCCTGAAAGGTATTTTCCAAACATGGGCTTGGTGGACCACTTGGAGATGGGTTATGAGAAGACCTAAATTTGGAAAGAGTATCCTTTTGGAATGGGAGAAGCATATAAATAGAAAAGTCTTTCTCTAAACCTAGAGATTATCTCCTTGGGATCTTTGCCTCTATTTTGTTTTCTAGGGTCTAGAAACATGATAGGTTTTATCTTCCTTCTTGTTATGAACTCCATGAATATGAGTACCTAGTTTTTATTGTTGGTTATGGAATAAGTTGGATTTCCAAATATGGGTTTTAATATGATAAATTAGTTTTGTCTCCATATTATCGATTATGATTTACTATTAATATTGTTACATGATTTGAATGCTTGTTTAGTCGAGTCGCGAATCGATTGAGTTTGCTTTCATCTTTATTGCTAGATTAGGGTTATTATACGCAAAAGTGATAATTCCTGATTGCAAGTAGCATAAATAAGATTATAGTTTGTAGTGATATATTCTTATGATCTTATGTGAACCATAACCTTTGTTAAATCGGATTAGTGCTTTTACACGTTCGATTGCTTTGATTGGCCTGATTTCATAGAACCTAATGCATCTAAGGAATTAAACTTGATTAGTGCTTTTACACGTTAGGTTGTTCTTTTAGATAGAATTCATATTCAAATCTTTTAATGTGTTTGTTGATGACAAGAGGAGATTAGCGGGATATTCTTGCGATCAAGGTATTCTAGAGCCTTTGATAAAAGTTGAGATTAAAATATCAATTCTAGTTATTGTGTTGAAAACATGTTTGTGATTGAAGATGAAATCCATGACCAATATTTTCTCATCCTTGATTTGATTTGTTTACCTTTATTGTTTGCTTTTATTTTACTTTAGTATATAAAAATCAGAAAACCCCCCGGTGTTATTTATAAGAAACCGAAACAATTTGACAACCTAAGTCCTCTCTGTGGGAATGATCCTTTCTTGCCCTTGCTTCATTATATATTTTGAGTAGTAAGAAAGTGTAATTTATTTTTGTGTCGGCTGACAACCGATCAAATTTTGGCGCCGCTGCCGGGGAGGCAGCGGTTGTCACTTGTTTTTGGTTGCTTATTTTTGTTTTTAGTTTTGTTTTTTTTCTTATTTTCTGATTTTTAACCTTAGTTTGAGAATCTTATTTCAGGTACTTGTTTCTCATGGAAGGAGCATACTACATGGATGGATACGGTTTTCAACAACCTCAACAATACGAAAATTACCAATTCCAGGGGTATAATCAAAACCAATTCATTGGTTATGACCAATATTCCATGGAACCTTATGGTTTTCCTCAACAACCTTATGGCGGGTATGTGTGTGAACAACCACAAGGATGGGAGGATTCTTATGCTCGTGAACAAAAAGTCTTTAACTTTCTAGACAAAGTTTCCAACTTTTTACAAGAAGAATTTCAAAAAGCAAAAGAGATTACAAACGAGCAACTCCAAGAACTTCGTGAAGGTATTGCTAGCTTGCGAAGAGGCATTGATCAATGCAAGGAAGATATGGATAATTCTAATGTGCATATGGTTTGTGATGAATATTTGATTGATGCTAATGTTGAAAAAGGCCAATCCTTGGGCACTTTCGTTGATAATTGTGTAGTTAACTCAACTCTTGATCGTAATAATTCACCTATTCAAAAGGATGAGTTCGAGATTAGCAACACTAAATTCAGCGAGGACCAATCTTATGTTGACTATGATAGTGACGGTGATTATGATACATTGCTTGAACCAACTTATGGCGGGTATGTGTGTGAACAACCACAAGGATGGGAGGATTCTTATGCTCGTGAACAAAAAGTCTCTAACTTTCTAGATAAAGTTTCCAACTTTTTACAAGAAGAATTTCAAAAAGCAAAAGAGATTACAAACGATCAACTCCAAGAACTTCGTGAAGGTATTGCTAGCTTGCGAAGAGGCATTGATCAATGCAAGGAAGATATGGATAATTCTAATGTGCATATGGTTTGTGATGAATATTTGATTGATGCTAATGTTGAAAAAGGCCAATCCTTGGGCACTTTCGTTGATAATTGTGTAGTTAACTCAACTCTTGATCGTAATAATGATCATTCACCTATTCAAAAGGATGAGTTCGAGATTAGCAACACTAAATTCAGCGAGGACCAATCTTATGTTGACTATGATAGTGACGGTGATTATGATATGTAGGATCAGAATATCGCGACATCAATATCTTGCGAGATCAATAAACGACAGCATTGCGAAGGTGTCGCAGGGAAATAATATAAATGACGCAATGGATGACGACAGCCAGAACATGAGAAAAGTGTGAAGACTTGGCAAGATTTAGGAGTGTCGCGAAGATGAACATTTATACACTTGCGATACTTCGCGAGTCATTCCCGAAAATAAAGGACAACTTAGCTGTCATCCACTATGTAATACCCTATATAAAGGGTTGAGTAAATCCGTTGTAGGGGAGGTCTTTTTGAATTGTTAAGCAAGTCATTAGGAGAGAGAAAATATAGAGTGATTGTAATTTCCTTAATTCTGTTCTATCTTTCTTTGTAAACATTTCAAGAAAATAATCAATCAAATTCATAGTTATTCATCTTTAAATGGATTAATTGTGTTGAATCTAATGAGGGGTGTAGTGTAGGAAATCTTGCAACTACATATGCGCTAGAAACAGGGACAGGAGAAGATCAACCTTGTGAATTAAAAGAATCAGGAGTAACGAGTAAGAAATTTTGAATAATTTTCAACAATTTACTAAAATTGAGAAATGGCTAGAAGAAGGAATGCATCAGAACAACCAACAATTATAAGGAGAAGTGGGAGATTAGCTGGAGAAAGGAGAAATGGAGTAGGTGAACCATCAAGGATAAACACAAGAGATAGAGAAGAAGGTCAAATTCAACCACCAATACAACCACCAATTCAACTAGCACCGAATAGAGTAATAGATTATGATAGGGTGAGTGTACATACATGGAGATCAAATTCTATGGAAGAAAGAGAAGAAGTGCAACAATTGATAAATAATGGACAGGAGGAGAGAAATCGAGAAGAAATGGGAGAAACAGCACATAGAAATGAACAAATCGCAGCATTAGAAACATTGAGACAAACAATACATGAAGAAAGACGATTGGAAGCGGAAGAACGCGCAAATTTAACAAGGCAAAACCATGAATTAAGAATGGAAAATATGAGGTTGCAGAATAGGAGGTCGAGAAGTAATACCAGATTAAGACCAGGATCGGTTAGAGATGATGGGAGGAGAATGTTACCTGTAGAAAATGTTGATGAAGAAAATTTAGAAAGAGAGCTAAATCTCGGTGAAGGATACTGCGAAAGAAGGGAAGTGGTGTGTATTCCACGTCCAGAGATTTTACAGAATGACCAAAATATTGGAAATCAAGGAAATAGGCAGCAGAATAATCCAATTGATGAAGAAAATCAGGAAGAAGGAAGAAGAATACTGCATGGAAGAGAAACACAGAGGAAACAAAAGGAGATTGAAGATGACATCGAAAAGCATTATATTGAACAAGCGCGTTTAGCTCGCGAAAGGGAAAGATTAAGAGTAGAAATAGAAGAACAGGAATTGGAGGAAGCAATTCGGCAGAACAATCATGACAATCGAGAAAGAATGCGCGAGCAAAATCGCAACAATGGAAATATCAACGAAGAATATGAAAGAGTACAAAGGAGAGTTGATAGACAACCAAGAAGAGAAAACGATAGATACAATGGTGTGCGCATTCTCGAACGAGATGAAGGAGAAAGTCGCAGAGAAAGAAGAGAAGAGAATGTTGAACAAGAAAATCAAGATAGACGTGAACGCAGAAGGAGCTAAAAAGACCAATGAAACGGAGCTAAAAAGACCAATGAATCCAAACCCTGATGTAAATGAACAAATTTTAAGAGAGTTGGCGGAGATGAGAGGAATGTTGAACAATAGAAGAGGTGGAGGAAGAAGACAATTGGATGAGGCAATCGAAGAAGCTGCAAAAACCCCCTTTACTCTAGAGGTGCAGTTAGGTGGGATACCCCCAAAATGCAATTTACCTACATTAACCAGCATTTTTGATGGAACAACTTGTGCAATACAACATATCAAAGCGTATGTGAGGTGTATGCTACAGTGGGAAAATCATGATGCAATATTATGCAAATATTTCGCATCAATCTTAACAGGAGAAGCACTGAAATGGTTTGAGGGTTTACCAAGAAACACCATCACGTCATTCAACCATTTACAAGCTATATTCTTAGGGGCATACATAAGCAATAACTCATCGCGACTAGGAATTGAAGATGTGTTTGGGCTGAAGCAAAGAGTTGGCGAAAGTTTAAGACACCTAACTGTGAGATGGAAGACGATGTGTAGCGAGATGGCTGGAAGAGTAGATGAAAGATATCTCATTTTATCATTTATAAACGCTATGTTCGCAACCAATGTGCTATATATTCAAATTTTTAGAGTCAAGAACACAATCACGATGACGGAGCTGCGAGAACTTCAAGAGGAGTATATTGCTTTAGAGGAAAGGCAAAATGAGATGGAATCGTATCCAATTGCGAATACAAGTTCAAGTGCTGCGAATGCAAGTTTATTACCCAAACTGACAAACACGGTGGCGAGTACTTCGCAAGGTCAACAAGAAAGGATAACAGATGATGGACAGCCAAAGATAGTAGCCATGGGAAGCCGTGATCAAGAAGAATTTGAGAGAGAAAAGAACTACTACAACCGTGGTGGCAATAACAAAATTCAAAGACTTGATCATCCGCAGGAGACTTATGGAAGTCAAAGGCAGAATTATCATGGAGGGCAGCGACGTCACAGAGTAGTATGGGAAGAAATCAAGATGCCACCACTAAATACTAGTGTGGAAAAAATATGGGAAGCTATACTCTTGATGGAAAACATACCTGCACCATGGAACATGGGAAATGAACCGCCACCAGGTGATAGAAGTCACGAATTCTGCTCTTACCACCGTTTTCATGGACATCTGACAAATGACTGCAGAAACATAAAAAGAATCATCCTTAGAATGATTGATCAAGGAAAGCTGAATCACTTTCTAAAAAGTGAAGAGAAAGTTCAACCATTGCCGCCACCACCATCGAAGGGGAAAGAAACGTTCGTAATAGAAGTTGGAGCGAAAGCTAAAAATTTATTTTGCAACTCCATTGTTCACTCATATCGTACACTTGAAGATTTTCATGATAACATACTCAATAGAGTTTTTGCGAGGGATGTTGATGATAAAGAAGTGTTGAACATTGCGAGGACATCGCAATTAAAAGAGTGGCAACTGCAAATTATCTCTTTCTCTGAAGAAGAAATACCCAAAGGTAGAGAAATACATGATAGCCCATTGGTTGTAAAACTGGAAATTAATCCAAAACCTGTTGATGGCGAAGATGATGAAGCAGAAAATTGTTGGGCAATCAATAGAATATTAATTGATACTGGAAGCTCGGTAAACATCCTCTTTTACCATACTTACAAGACTATGGGGGGAAAGGATGCAGAATTGATACCTTCAACATACAAAATATATGGTTTCAATGGCACAACAAACAAGCCTAAAGGGGAAGTTCATATGAGAATACCTTTGCAAGGATTATCTACTGATATTTTGTTCTGTGTGGTCGATGTGGAATCCCCTTATAATGCATTGATCGGAAGACCATGGTTGCATGAAATTCTGGGTGTAGCGTCAACATATCATCAGTGTATAAAGTTTCCTCATCCTAGTGGTGTTGGAATTATAAAGGGAGATTGGATGGAAGGGCAAAAATGCTATGAGATCGACGTGGAAAGTTGCGAAGAGAGAGCTGCGAAAAGAAAGGGTTGGAAGCAACATGCAAAAGATGAACAAAGAAAAGAAAGATTGATGGTGGATGCCATTGATATAATAGGAGAAGATACATTGCGAAACAGGTGCATGAAAACAGTTGAAAATTATGATGGAAAAGAATCATTAGGAGATTTGAATGGTGAAGCAGTAGAGAGCAGCAGGAGCAAAAAGTGTAAGAAGTGAGTAATCATTAAAAGGCAGTAACAAAAGCTTGTTAAGGGTAAGAGGAAGAAAAAATAATTGAAGAAGAAATATGCGAGGATCTCGACATTAAGAATGTATGACAATTTGATTGAAGAATTGAAAAACAAAAATGATTAAACAATGTAAGATTGCGCGATAGCTTCGCAAACAAAATGAATGATTGAATGAATTAACAAAAATGAAAGAGTGAGTGAATGGGACGAACCTTTATGGCGTACACCTTAGTTCGCGAATGATATTTCGCAAGAGGCAAATGTAAGACCTAAAGTGCGTCATATAAGGGGGTATCTCTTGACATGGCTCAGTGAAAAGGTTACACCGCTCCTGGAACCCGAGTCATGGAAATTTGGGGCCCATGAAAGCCTATCCGGGGGAGATAACTTGGGTTTTCAACTATATATATATGGTTATACCCTGGTTGGACGCCCGAGGGTCTCTTCCAAGGAGTCAGTGTATGCTCAAGGTGCTGGGGTACATGGTTGAGCCAAGAGTGCCTGGGGCATTTGAAGTGTCTCGGCCATTCTTGGCAAGTCTTGGTATATGCTGCACTCGGCCCGAAGAAAACTCCACTTAGGGTGCAGTCTCGTAACCATAAACCATATAGGTATAAGGGATAAGAGGCTGCGAAAACAACTGTTTGTTGTTAAGACCGGATGGGAGGAGCTAGTCTTGTATGGCCGATGTACGCCTCCTTGAAGGGGCAACCAGGGAGAAGATAAGGGCGACACCCTCCATTAGGGAGCTGATAAGTGTCAAAAGACGCAAATGTCATGAGACTTTATTTTCGCAAGGAAATTTAGGCTTGTCATATTTGTGCAATGATCCTGAAGAGGCAAAAATACAAACATAAAAGTAAGGCGAGGTCAATGGGTTTTTACATGAAAATGTAAAAACGTCCTGCGACTTCGTCGCAAAGACGACAATGTCATGGGGTTTTATATTCGCAAGAGTATTTAAGCCTGTCATATTGTCGCAAGAAAATATCCTGCAGAGGCAAAATACTCGAGAAATGATAAGACAAGGTCAATGGGTCATTGCATGAAAATATAAAGACGTCCTGCGACTTTGTCGCAATGAGGGGTGGCGAAGTAAGACCTTTAATTAGGAAGGCAAAATAAGACCACACAAGAAATGTTAAGGCAAGATCAATAGATTTCTTCATTTATGAAGATATCCTGCGATCTTGTCGCGATGATGAACTTCAAAATAAATCTCTAATTTGCAAATAAATAACAGAGGCAAGTATGGGAATGCATGTGATGAAATTTTGTTATTCATTTTCATATGATAGATTTATGCATAAAGGAAACAAGAAAATAAATGATAATGTACTACAAAGAAGAATTGCTTGATTAGTATGCGCAAGTAAAGAAAACAAAGGTTGAATTCATATTTAGTAATCCAAGAAAGTTACAATGAAGGTTTATAGAAATAGAAGATTAAAAGGATATATATACAAATATTACAAGAAATGAAAGAAGAAAAGGAAGTTATTTCTTGGAAGATTCTTCTTCTTTATCAGACTCTTCGATTTCATCATTCTTTTCGCCAGATTCTTCTTCTTCACTAGCTTCGCTATCAGAAACGTCAGAGAAAGGTATATCTTCGGGAATATTATCAAGAAGACAAGGGTATGAACTAAGAGGAATCTTGTGATCATTGCAAACCTGTCTCAATAGTTTGATTGAAAGCGAACAACATCGTTGTTGAAGTTCGCTACTGTAGCTTGCAGTTGTTTTTTCAACTTAGAATACTTGTTATTGCGAAGAGAAAAGTCTTGTGCGAGTTGTTCTTTTTCAGACTCAAGTTCTTCAATCCTTGTTTGAAATCTCTTCTCGGATTCTGCAAAACATATAACAATGAATTAACGATTCAATAATAATACTACAAAAGTAAGGAGCAGAGAAAGTATACTAAACAACCTTCTCTGTCAGATATCATATCTTTAACCAAGGCAGAATGTTCGGCATGAAGACTAACATCAACACCTAAGTTATTCCTGGCATTATCTAGAACCTTCGCAGCCAAGCAAATTCATCATTGTTATTTATAACAAGAAGCGAACGAATTTGATCTTCTCGCTCATTAAGTATGGCATTCTGACGAAGAGATTCATCTCGTTCAATTTGTACTTCGAGAAGAGATTTTTGAAATTTTGCTAACGCCTGAGCACCTTTATTAGCAATGCGGTCTTTGTCATCTATGAGACCACTAATTTTCTTCCTTAAGGTTTTGGTTTTCTTATGGGAATCAATATACATTTGTTTAAATCGATTGGCTAAACCTAAGCTAGATCTATGCTCAATTTCTAAAAGACGGTATTTGGTTTGAAGTTCATTTAATGGAAGGGAATCAATTTTGTTTGACGAACTACTTAAAGATTCGTTGAGGTGGGTGAGAAGAGCATCATTGTCCATAGGCTCGGAAATGAATGGAGAAGAATGGCTTCTTGAGAGAGGTTATATATGTCTGCGAAAATAATAAATCAGGCAAAGAAAAGTAGATGACAAAATAAAGACGATTTGAAGAGTAAAAATTTTGTACCATAAAGTTGTTGATTCGCACTTTGAAGAGTAGATATTTTATTCTTCTGAGAAGTAGACTCAGTTTCCAACTGTTGAATTCTTTCATCCTTCCTGCGAGATGACGCAACTTCAGTTTCTAGTTCTTGGATCTTCTCTTTAAGTTGCAGATTCTTCTTTTCAAGATTGTTGCGTCTTTTCTCGAGGTCTGAGGCAACAATAAAAGAAGCTCTCCCAGACTATAAAAGAAAATAAATAAATAATTAAGATAAAGCTTATAATCAAAGTCACAAAGAAACAAAGGAATATGAACGTACCAAAGCATTAAGAGCATTTAAAAAGCTAGGAGTCATTGTTCGGGAAACTCCGCGAAAAGATTCATTATCCTCTAATAGCGGGGCATCGCAAATTTTAGCGAGAGCTTCGCAAGTAGCAGTTAGATGATCATCTCCTAATCCTTGCATAGAATCGGAGAAGATACCAGACAATTGCGCCATAGCAGAAATAGTCGAGTGATTCTCTTTCACGGAGGAAGTACCAATCTCATTTTCATCCTCATCAGAGTTCTCACCGGTTTGAGAACTACAATGAGAAGAGGGATGAGTTTTCCGTTTTTTAGAAGATGGACCAGAAGATTTGTCCTTGCCAGAAATGATTTTATCTTTGCCTTTAACCTTCGCAGCTTCAGTTTCTTCCACGTCAACCTTCGCATACGCATGAAGATAAGAAACAGAGGCAACAATATTGTTTAAAATAACAAAAGAAAATGTTTCTTACTTCATCCGTAAGCGATCGGAGTATCGCCAGGGTACTCGCCTTTGGATCTTCTTTATACTTCTTTTTCAGTTTGGCAATCTAAATTTTTTTGAAATTTTAATAAGCAAAGGAGGAAGAAAATGTCGCAAAGTGAAATTGAAAAAAAGGAAATATACCTCTTTTGCCTTCTCAGGCCACTTAAACTCCCAAGGATGATAATTCGCGAGGGTTGCAGGGAGAACATGTGAACCTGCGATGTAAGGTCCATTCAAAAATAAAGGAACAACCCACCATTTCTCATCTTTGGAATGACGAGGAGTACTATTGTTGCCCGAATGCCAATCAATATCTTGCATAAGCAGCTTGTCTTCGGAAATATTATCTTTTCTTTTCAACCGAGCACCCCAGCGAGATTTATCATTTCTCATATTTATTACTTTATAATTTTCAAAAAAGTTGTCCACGGTATACTTCTCAGCGACTATTTGTAAATTTGCGAATTTAGGATCTCTGACATTATCAGGATATAAAGATCCTTTACCAGCGCCACGATTGGCGAATTCAAGCATGAGACGGATGCAGTCGCCGCTCAATTGATAAATAGCTCGCGAGAATTTCTCATGAGCAAGAATTTCATAGAATAATGGTATCTCGGGATTGTATAGAGGAATGGGGAGGCCTGCGAGGAGTTGACCTAGCGAGACTATGATTTTCTGATCATCACACTGATGATCAGAAAACAATTTTGCAGAAAGAATGGACGAAGATTCTTGATCAGGAATGGTTGATAAAGTGAAACCCCTCTCCTGCAAATTCTTTTGAACTTCATTGAAAAGGGGTTTATATGTACGACCAAGTGAAGCCATTAATATAGTATGGGAATGAATGGAGAATTGAAGATTGAGAGAACTGAAGGGGAGGAGAGAACTGAAGGGGAGGATTACAGTAGCAGAAGCGCAAATTGCGGAAGAAGAAAGTTGAAGGAAAGTTGCAGAGGGAAAATAAAAGAGAAAAAGAGAAGGATGAGAAGACTATATATAGAGAAGAGAATCCTCGAGAAAACAAATGCATTTAATGCGAGATGGGACGTGAATGGTCAAGAATAAGCGGTTGAAAGAGATGTGTCAAGAAAAGAGTGGAAGAAGAAACACTTGTAATAAATTCCGTACATGAATAAAACGGATAAAAGTGAACAATCGCGAGATAAAGATGAGCAATTGCGGCATTTTAAAATATTGGTTCTCATGACATTTTCTCCTTCGCAGAAAAGACATGAGAAGAGGCAAGATGTAGGATCAGAATATCGCGACATCAATATCTTGCGAGATCAATAAACGACAGCATTGCGAAGGTGTCGCAGAGGAAATAATATAAATGACGCAATGGATGACGACAGCCGAACATGAGAAAAGTGTGAAGACTTGGCGAGATTTAGGAGTGTCGCGAAGATGAACATTTATACACTTGCGATACTTCGCGAGTCATTCCCGAAAATAAAGGACAACTTAGCTGTCATCCACTATGTAATACCCTATATAAAGGGTTGAGTAAATCCGTTGTAGGGGAGGTCTTTTTGAATTGTTAAGCAAGTCATTAGGAGAGAGAAAATCTAGAGTGATTGCAATTTCCTTAATTCTGTTCTATCTTTCTTTGTAAACATTTCAAGAAAATAATCAATCAAATTCATAGTTATTCATCTTTAAATGGATTAATTGTGTTGAATCTAATGAGGGGTGTAGTGTAGGAAATCCTGCAACTACATGATACATTGCTTGAACCAACTCATGGTGACATCCCCGAGGAGTGTACAATGGAGTCTTTTTGCGATCAAGGTGAAGACGAAGAGGAATATGTCGACACTTGTGTAGATTACTCAAGCATTGATCTTAATAATGATCAAGAGCCTATTCAAAGGGTGGAGCTTGAGGATGATGCATTTTCGAGTGTTCTAAAATAGTTTCTTATAATAAAATTTGGATCCACAAAAGAGTATGTGCCTTACAACAAAAAGGAGTGTGTTGAGAATGAGACCGATATGGCCAATATTGTGGAAGACCCAATTGAGATTGCACATGATTGTAATGATAATGTTTATGACGAGACTTCGGTTAAGGCAGAAACGGACGAAGAATGGTTGCAAGGTTTGATAGAGGACCATGATATAAAAGAGGTGAATAATTCACTTGAGTTTTTCAAGGATGAAGAGGATTCCGTGATACAAGAGATTGTGCAAGGTTTGTCTAACCCTTTGCATATTGATTCTTCTCCTTTACCTCTTATTGGTTTGAATGTATGTGCTTCGAAAACATTGTTGAATGACTTTGTTTCTCGATATCCTCCATTAGAGATATTTGATTCTCATACTATGCAGGTTTTGGAACAAGAAACCGTGGAAGTACCCGACTCCTATATTCTTTATACACTTCCAAGTGTGGACAAGAATAAGTGTGGGGGAAACTTTTATCGGTTAATAGCTTCGTTTCTATTTTATATTACTAATATTTGTGTGAAGCTAGTGTTTGCAAAACAGGTTCTATGGAAGGATCCTCAACTTTTCAGGTTATTGGTGTATGGGGAATCAATCTTGCAAGTTGGGCTGACGACTTTAAACCAAGCGCTACATGGGAGGCAACCCATAGGTTTTGTATCTCTTATCTTTTATTTTCTTTTCTTGTCATGTTTTTACTTTTTCTGATTTCTTATTGCATATTGTTATAAGATTTCCCACCTTGACTTTCTTTGGACAATTCAATTTACATTGAGGACAATGTAAAGTTTAAGTGTGGGGGAGTGGTTAAGCATTTGCGTTGTAAATTTTTCAAATTTCTCAACTTTTGTGTAATTAGTGAATAAGAAAACTCCAACTTGTAGTTAGTTTAGAGTCACATAGTATACATGTTGCTAAGATTACATCGAGAATCTCATAAGAGTGACTGAACTTAGAGATGACAGAGAACATGATCGGGTTTCTTACTTGTATGAGAGTTAAAGTTGGATTTAACCATGCCAGTGGCAAATAAGGTGCAGACTGAATTCGGTATTAGAGTAGTGGTCCCCTATAGTGGAGGCTACCCATGTTACATAATGTGAGGCACCGACCTTCAATTCTTTGTACCTGTCTAAATATGTGCTTTTAGAGTGTATTTACCGTACGTTAATTCCGGGTAGAATGGTGAGCTACCCAACCTCCCACCATAGAAGCACTATTTTGATCTCTTGAGTGCTATTTTTATCAATCATGATGGTGACATCGAATTGCTAACTTACATACCACTTGTAATCCTGTTCATGGTTAGCACCATCCACTTTATCTCTCTACACCAACAGGTCCATAGAAACACCATCATCATCAACAAGAGGAGCATCACAAATTCGAAGGAAAGTTGAAGACGTTCAAGGTTTACAAGCAACAGTACAAAAATGAGCAGATTTCATATTCTAGTAAAGCAACAAGATAAGGAGCAGAATTTTTACAAGTTGAAGACTTTATGTACAAGAGCGAAGAATATCAAGATGAGAGTTCGAGAAGTTTATGATATCGAGACATACAAGTTGTGAAGAATTAAGCGGTAAAGTACTTACACCATGGCCTTTGTACTTGCATTCTTATTTGTGTTTTATTTTCTCTTGTCTCTCAAAATAAAAAATAAAAAAAAAAAGACAAGAGAAAATTTCTTTAGGTTCATTACTAGTTTTATTGTTTTATTTCGTTTTAATTTTGTATTTGTTTTATTTTTCTTGTCTCATATAAAAAAAAGAAAAAAAAAACAAAATGAAAAAAGAATATTGAAAAAAAAAAAAAAAAAAAAAAAAAAAAATTCATGTATCATATTTTGGGTTTGTATAGTTCGTTTTTAGTTTTGTATTCTTTCAATAAAGCCAATGGAAGAAGGAATATCTACAATGAAGTTTCAAGCAACAAGGAATTAGAGGAAAGAATCACATTTTCAAGATTCTAAAAAGTTCAAGAGTTATCATCAAGAGTTGAAGACCGAAGACGAAGATGAAGACACCGATTGAAGACCGAAGACGTTTCTATGGATGCTGTGAGAGTGGTGCTAGCTGCACGTCGAACGGATAACGAAGTAAGTAAGCATATTCCCACCTTCGTTAAGTGGTTGATTTCCTTTCTTAGAGATCGTCAGAAAAATGGGTTTTCAAAATTATAAAAGATGTGGGTTTTCAAAACGCTTCGGAGGGTTATGCCTTCCTACCATTCAACGTGTCTCAGGATTAACTCTTCATTCCTACCTGGACACATGTGTGACCCATAAAAAGTTGTTTATTATTGAGCGCAAATTCATAAAACCCTTTCTTGTGGGGCAGAGTCGAGACTTTCGATCACTCCGAACCCGAATTTCTTTCGATAAGGGATGGTTATTTCTCTCTCAACTTTTAAGGATGAGATTGTGTTCATTTATGTGTCTAACTTCTTATGACTAGTGTGCAGAATTTCTATGTCTTCTTAGCGCATTGGATGTTATCATTACGGAGAACTAGTAAGTTGGTAAAGTAGGTTTTGTGGGTATATCTCTAGTAAACCCTCACGAGACTATAACTCGTCCACTAGGGACACCTAGGGGGTTTAAAGGCTTGTTATTTATGCTAAAAGTAACCGTAGCCTCGACGACACGGAGTTGTATGTATGTTTTAGAATAAGTTTTGTTTGATTTGCTCGAGGACTGGCAAAGTCTAAGTGTGGGGGAATTTGATAGGTGTAGAATACACCGTATTTACTATCTAGAGTTATGCTTTCTTTGCTATTTTTCGTGTGAATTATGTATCTTATGTTTGCTTTTGAGTTTTATAGGTGTTTTGGAGTCATTTGAGTTAAAGGAAGTGGAACTCGTCTAAATCCAGGGCTTTTTCTCAATCATCTTGAAGAGAACGAAAAGACGAAGCCAATGGCGAAAGAGTGGAGTCAATCCGACATCGTATGAAGAATCTGGAAGCATCTGAAGCAAGCAGAAGTTGTCGCAAACTAGAGAACCTACAGAACTGCTATAGGAACCTGCTAAAATTACTTAGGGAACCTCCCTCTTTATACCTCCCCAGAATAAGTACTGGGTCTCTATTTCTGCGACTTAGAATTCCAAACTCATGTTGTTGCAACCAGTTTCAGGAAAGTTCTTTCCTTTGCAGCTGAACCAAGTCAATTGCCATGAGTCTCAAGGGTCCATCGAATTCTTGTACTACGCACAAGAGACTTCAGGCCAGTTACAAGCACGGAAAGCCGAGTATTACCAAGTAGAAAAGAATAAGACTTGCTGCCATTGGGAATTGATATTGTTGCCATGGATTTTGTTGAAGATTGAAGTCGTGTTTACTGGGAGAAGTATGGGTTATACATGAATGTGAATTACTTGCAGGGAAGGAGCTGAGATCGGCTTATATAACAACAAGAATCTCGTGTCTGTATCAGCAGAAGAATGCAGTCGTACTGTTTGAGAAAATGCCGGAATGATTGTTCTTAACAAATTCAGATGATTACTATGCCGCTGCACTAAATAAGAGAGTTAAGGGAAGATATATCACGTCTTTACATGACTAGCATGTGGTTCACCGTGTTCACGACCAGCAACACTGGTTCAGCTGTGTGTCGAGGATAGCAGGGTAAATGGGTTTGAGAGCAGAACAATAAAGAGGTTGCTGCCATTTGGAGAAACGATGCTGGCTTGTAATAATGGGAGATTGAAAGAACATGAGTAGGTGTTGATGGTGGATTTTAAACAAAGGGTTAAATCGTAAAACCCCAAATAACCTAATGTCACCAATGACACATTTATTAGAACATTTAATGCATGTAGTCAGTAATTAATAGGGGGTATTTTTTCAAATTAGGGTTACAACGAACAAAACCCTAATTCCCTCCGTGCCAATGGCAAATCATGCCAGCCACACCTAGCCCAAGCTAGCCGCGCCATGCCAAACGCACCCTGCCTTGGCCCTAGCTATGCTAGTCACACCAAACGCGCCAAAGCATGCCAACCATGCTAGCCGCACCTCCGTGCCAATGGCAAATCATGCCAGCCATACCTAGCCCAAGCTAGCCGCACCTCTATGCCAATGGCAAATTATGCCAGCCATACCAAACGCGCCGAAGCATGCCAACCATGCTAGCCGCACCTCCGTGCCAATGGCAAATCATGCCAGCCACACCTTGCCCGAGCTAGCCGCGCCATGCCAAACATACTCTGCCTTGGCCCTAGCTACGCTGGTCACTCCACGACAAGCCAAACACCCTTACCTTGGCCCTAGCCACACCTTGCCGGAGCTAGCCGCGCCATGCCAAACACACTCTGCCTTGGCCCTAGCTACGCTGGTCACGCCACGCCAAGCCAAACACCCTTACCTTGGCCCTAGCCGCGCTATGCCAAAGTAGCGCCCGCACCGAGGCTTGCGAACCATGCAACCTAGGCCAAATTGGCCACGCATGCCATTGGCACATGCCAACACGCTCGCTGGTAGCTTTTCCTACCAGGGCGCGACCCAAATTGGCCACGCATGCCATTGGCACATGCCAACACGCTCGCTGGTAGCTTTTCCTACCAGGGCGCGACCCAAATTGGCCACGCATGCCATTGGCACATGCCAACACGCTCGCTGGTAGCTTTTTCCTACCAGGGCGCGACCCAAATTGGCCACGCATACCATTGGCACATGCCAACACGCTCGCTGGTAGCTTTTTCTACCAAGGCACGACCCAAATTGGCCACGCATGCCATTGGCACATGCCAACACGCTCGCTGGTAGCTTTTCCTACCAGGGCGCGACCCAAATTGTCCACGCATACCATTGGCACATGCCAACACGCTCGCTGGTAGCTTTTTCTACCAAGGCACGACCCAAATTGGCCACGCATGCCATTGGCACATGCCAACACGCTCGCTGGTAGCTTTTTCTACCAAGGCACGACCCAAATTGGCCACGCATGCCATTGGCACATGCCAACACGCTCGCTGGTAGCTTTTTCTACCATGGCGCGACCCAAATTGGCCACGCATGCCATTGGCACATGCCAACACGCTCGCTGGTAGCTTTTTCTACCAAGGCACGACCCAAATTGGCCACGCATGCCATTGGCACATGCAAACACGCTCGCTGGTAGCTTTTCCTACCAGGGCGCGACCCAAATTGGCCACGCATTCCATTGGCACATGCCAACACGCTCGCTGGTAGCTTTTCCTACCAGGACGCAACCCAAGTTGGCCACGCATGCCATTGGCACATGCCAACATGCATCGCTGGTAGCTTTTCTTACCAGGACATAGCCCTAATGGCCACGCGTGCCATTGACACATGCCAAACACGCACGCTGGTAGCCTAACTTGCAAAACGTGTAACGTACCATCAAGGAATTCCGCACACGCCATTGGCACTTGCCATACACGCCACTAGCAGCTCTGGCATTGCCACTTGCACTCAAGGTGCAACCCGCAACAAAGGCATTCCGCACATGCCACACGCGCCTCTAGCAGCGCCACTTGCACTCAAGGTGCAACCAACACTCGAGACATCAACACAAACTGGGGGATGCTTTCTAGGGTTTTGGTTTGGCGGACACAGCATGCAGCGTACACTACGCTCACATTAAGAAAGCGTGAATAGGAATAAAGCAGTCAAATAAATGAGGAAATAATGGTGAAAACGTTTTCACCCATAAACACCTTGCGGTTACCACCTCCTCCCATTATTTCACCCTTTACTCTCTTCCTTCATGAGGCCAGGGTACGTTTCAGCCTCGACTTGTATAAATAGGTCTTACCTATTTCCACCGCACAAATGTGTCTCGGTGGCCAGAGAAAAATACAACACTCTCGGAAAAGGCAACTTTGCAAGCTCTCCAAAAGCTTTCATCTCTTGCAAGCTTCCTAAGCTTTCACTTTCGATACAAGTCGAGATACTACTCTCCTGCACTATTCTGGTCTCAACACCTTTCTTTGCTTCCCTCCCCAAATCAACCTTTATCCTCCACTTTGTGACCGAAGCAAGTCTGGAACGGCCATTTCTTGGTTTAGGCCGGACTTGTACAGATTGATCTCTCGAATCTATAAAGTGCTCACGTGCAGCACATTTGTTTAGGGTTTAAACCAGTTTCTCACTCACCTACCGAATTTACCGAAATCGGTGGAAACGATTTTCACCCATAAACAATTGGCGACCACAGCGGGAGGTTCGGTCTTTCGGTTACAATGTCAATTTTCAACCAGTGATCTCATTCTTCGACCCAGATGTCAAGATGGTAGAGGAAGGCGATCCACTCCGACTCGGCTACCCGACGACTCGATTATCAGTCATGACGCGACAAGGAACGACTGGGGACTTTCCACGACAGTGTTCCCAGAGGATATAAGTAGACGATCCGCCCAAGGATCAATGGCTCGGTTATCGAGGTACCTCGAGAACGACCGGGGACTTTCCACGACGGTGTTCCCCAGAGGATAGAAATAGGCGATCCGCCCAAGGATCAATGGCTCGGTTATCAGACAGCTCAGTAACGACTGGGGACTTTCCACGATGGTGTTTCCCATAAAACTCGGTTGTGCACCCGGAAGGTTTCCTTTTCATCAAGAGACCTAAAAAACCAAGTAAGTCCTACCTAGACAAGATACATGGTTCGCTCTTTCAAGTTTTCACGGGAATGATAAAACCAATAGCCATGTTATGTTTCACCCCATGTCATCTACCAAACACACGGTTCCATGGTTTCCTGGGATGCTTGCAACACTTTCAATCATAACCAAGACAACATCATTTCCAAATACAATTCATTCCAAGAGAATAATCCAAAACCATCAAGGTAATATTTATCTGTTAACCCCAAAAATCCAGAAAATCAAAACCATAAACCAGGCGTTTCCATTTGCCTTTCAAAAAAAAAAACCTAAAAATAAGAAGTTCAAAATACAGAAATGTATCCAAGGAAAGTTTTCCAACAACGGCTTGCTCCTCTTAGCAAAGGCCTCCCTCGTGCTCTAGAGAGCCGCCATTTTCAACTTCAGCTGCCTGCATAATTTTTTGAATTCCGCTTCCTGCTTCTTCACCATGTCTGCGGAAGGACCTTCGAATGTTTCGACCAGAAACTTCTCGACCTCAGGGAAACCTTCAACGAACCAAAGAACGTTGAATTCAAAGTTTAGAAACATGTCAAGATAGAACCTCTAGCTCGAGATTACATCCCCAGAAATGGTATGACCAGTCACGTCGCACATGTCGTCAATCGAAGACAAAGCTTCCTCCACCCGCTTACCAGACGCGCATACCAGACGCGTATGCCAGACGCGCATGCCAGGCACACATTCCACACGAGTATGCCGGCCACAATACCACACCCTGCGCTAACGGCTTGCATCCTTCCAGCGCTAACATCTTGCGCCCTTCCAGCACCATCTCCTCCGCTCCACAACCAGCCAAAGCAGCGCCATCCTCACCCTTCGAAACAGTGCCATGGCTCGAGCACTCCGTGATCAAAACTGTGCCATCTCTGCGTGATACACTTACGATCACCAGAACCAGAGACGCTTCCGCCACCCAACGTTTATCCAAGCACGATAGCTCCAACCGTCACCAGAGACGCTACTTCACCATCAGGGCAAGGCACTTCAGCAGGACGTGCGTTCATAGATGAAGAGGCTCGCGTTGCACTTGAACATCCAATAGAAGGGAATCAGCAATCCAATCTCATCACACTTAAAGATCGGGAACGACTTCTCCAAAATCGAGGCAAAGTAATGTGAGATTCTATATTTCTCCAAGGCGTAGCGTCAAGGCATATTTGCATCCCTCAACCGCACTGCATCAGGAAAGCAGCCTTTTCTAGCTAGGGAAGCCGTTCCCAAACCTCAACCTCTCATGGAAAGCAGATCGATAGATGGAACTGGGGACTCCTAACCAATGTATTGTAACCGTCAAGGCTCTGAGAGTTTCAAGGCGCCGTTTTGACGTTCTCTCCGGAAGTGGCTCCACTTCAACGTTCTCCAAAGAACGGCTCCGCTTCAACGTTCTCTTCAGCTACCGCTCCGCTTCAACGTTCGCTCCAACAGTCGCTCCGCTTCGGCGTTATCTCCATAAGCTGCAGCATTTGGCTCCTTAAGTTTCAACGTCCTCTCCAAGAGCCGAAGCCGCTTCAACACCACTCCTTCTTGCAAAGGGTCGTGCCACGCTCCCCACGTCAAGGATCATGATCGCAGCCAGCCAACCTTCGTAGTCGTGGCCACCTTTTGATCCACCCGCCATCCTCAAAACAGCATGAATACATAATAACCGCAACCGAGTGCTTTACCAAGTGGGTTGAAGTTGTCCCGCTGAAAGGAACCACTGAGAGCCACGATCGCGGCGTTATTCAAGGAACACATCATCTGCCGTTTTGGCGTACCTAAACACGTCATCACCGACAACGGCACGCCTTTTGCTAACAATCAAGTACAGGAACTACTTGAGAGGTACGACATTAAAACAAGTCTTCTCTACCATCTACTATCCCAGGGAAATGGGCAAGCAGAAAGTACCAACAAGACTCTGATCTGAATCCTCAGCCGAAATAGTACACGACAATCCCAGGACCTGGCACGAGCAATTTTCAATGGCTCTCTGGGCGTACATAGCATCTCCTAGAAGCTCCACCGGCATGTCTCCCTACTCCATCGTCTACGGTACAGACGCGATCCTCCCAGCGGAAATTAAGATCCCGTCTGCCAGAATCGCCGCAGCAAGTGGACCTCAGTGGAATGAAGCCGAAACACTCAATGCTAAAAACCGCCAAACACATCCAGCGAGATGCATCGGCATCGAAGTTTTCTCCCAAATGGGAACGGTCGTACATGATCACTAAAGCGTATGACAGTGGTTACTACAAGATTATCAAAGGAGATGGGAGAAAGCTAGAGGCAGTCATCAACGGAAAGTGGCTTAAGGCATACTATGCCTAATCACTTCCCTGCAACATGCTACATCAAAAATAGAGGAGCCTTCAAACTTCGTGATACAAGTCAGAAAAGCCCATCTAATAAATTATAATCCCTACAAAATATCATTTTCAATCGACCATGATATCTTTCAGTCATACTCTTCAAGTATCGAGTTAACTCTTCAATCCTCGGAGACTCCAAGGCCAAAGCTTTCTCCTCTTCCAGCATGTCTTTTGTGGCAAGAACCACACCAGCAAGAATACCAGCTTTGTCGACCTTCACAATATTGAGACGATGCCGCAACCAGCTAATATTAAAGTCCAAGGATTCACAGGTGGACACCATGTTCTCCCACCTTTGAATGGCTGACTCTGCAGAAGCACGGATGGACATATTCTCCATCTCAGCAATCATTGGCAAAAGACAGTTCACTACGGAAACCAAGGCGGATTTAACAAAGACTTCACTACGCTCCTGGTAGCAATATGACCGTATGTCTTCCATATCCTCGCATAAAGGACCAAGAATTCTTTCCGCACCAGGAAACCGCCAACATTCCGATAATTGGAGGAGAGACACCTCATACGAGTCCCAAACGACGAACCTGCATAGGGGTATTCATGACAAGAGAGCCCTAAATCAGCGTTCTCCAAGTCTCCAGTGATCCAACAAGGTTGGATTTGAAGGGAGGGGAACGACCAGGTCATCCTCGTCGATAACAGTAACGCATGCTCCAACGGGATATCTCTGCACAAAATGAAAATTTTCCATTCATCAAACAAGCGAGTCAGACCTCGCGCCTTCACTGGAGAACTCCGGCTGGTTAGAAGATGGTCCGTCTCTGTGCGACATGACAAAGAGAGAAACTCAACAAGAAGAACCCTTTCTCAAACGAGGGAGATGATGCAATTACGTTGGGTATGAATACGGAACCTTAAAAAAGGAAAGGAGGCAATAAGGGACATAACGCTTCCAGATTTTAGCATGGATAATGCCCTGATTGAAGCCGCGCGCGTGAAGGAAGGCAAAGCAAGGAAACTTTGCTATCTGTAGAAACACCTACTCCCTCCTTGTTTACACTGGTCCCGCCAGCTAGCACAATCAGCTTCCCCACCTTGCGCCGGTCCCACCATCTAGCACGCTCAGTTTCCCAACTCACGCCCAACTTCCCAACGTCGCCCAAGTTGCACCGGTCCCACCAATTGCGCCAACTTCCCAACACCGCCCAAGTCACGCCAGCTAGCACGATCAGCTTCCCACTTTGCGCCGGTCCCGCAAGCTAGCGCGATTAACTTCCCACTTTGCGCCGGTCCCGCCAGCTAGCACGCTCAGTTTCCCAACTCGTGTCAACTTCTCAATGCCGCCCAGCTTCCTACCTCTCAATGACGCTGACTTCCCAATCGTGCCAGCCTCCCGATTTGTGCAAAACTGCCAGAGGCAAGGATTCCAAATCCTATTTATAAAAAGGTCAGACAAGCCTCTTCAATTCTCTTTATGATTTGATGTTGATAGTCTGTCACCATCTTATGCTTACCTCGCAACAAAGCTCCTGTTCCGAGCTAAGCAGGGGACTTAATGTTGATGGTGGATTTTAAACAAAGGGTAAAATCGTAAAACCCCAAATAACCTAATGTCACCAATGACACATTTATTAGAACATTTAATGCATGTAGTCAGTAATTAATAGGGGGTATTTTTTCAAATTAGGGTTACAACGAACAAAACCCTAATTCCCCTCCGTGCCAATGGCAAATCATGCCAGCCACACCTAGCCCAAGCTAGCCGCGCCATGCCAAACGCACCCTGCCTTGGCCCCAGCTATGCTAGTCACACCAAACGCGCCAAAGCATGCCAACCATGCTAGCCGCACCTCCGTGCCAATGGCAAATCATGCCAGCCACACCTAGCCCAAGCTAGCCGCACCTCTATGCCAATGGCAAATTATGCCAGCCATACCAAACGCGCCGAAGCATGCCAACCATGCTAGCCGCACCTCCGTGCCAATGGAAAATCATGCCAGCCACATCTAGCCCAAGCTAGCCGCGCCATGCCAAACGCACCCTGCCTTGGCCCTAGCTATGCTAGTCACACCAAACGCGCCAAAGCATGCCAACCATGCTAGCCGCACCTCCGTGCCAATGGCAAATCATGCCAGCCACACCTAGCCCAAGCTAGCCGCACCTCTATGCCAATGGCAAATTATGCCAGCCATACCAAACGCGTCGAAGCATGCCAACCATGCTAGCCGCACCAACGTGCCAATGGCAAATCATGCCAGCCACACCTTGCCCGAGCTAGCCGCACCATGCCAAACACACTCTGCCTTGGCCCTAGCTACGGTGGTCACGCCACGCCAAGCCAAACACCCTTACCTTGGCCCTAGCCACACCTTGCCCGAGCTAGCCGCGCCATGCCAAACACTTTCTGCCTTGGCCCTAGCTACACTGGTCACGCCACGCCAAGCCAAACACCCTTACCTTGGCCCTAGCCGCGCCATGCCAAAGTAGCGCCCGCACCTAGGCTTGCGAACTATGCAACCTAGGCCAAATTGGCCACGCATGCCATTGGTACATGCCAACACGCTCGCTGGTAGCTTTTCCTACCAGGGCGCGACCCAAATTGGCCACGCATGCCATTGGCACATGCCAACACGCTCACTGGTAGCTTTTCCTACCAGGGCGCGACCAAAATTGGCCACGTATGCCATTGGCACATGCCAACACGCTCGCTGGTAGCTTTTTCCACCAAGGCACGACCCAAATTGGCCACGCATGCCATTGGCACATGCCAACACGCTCGCTGGTAGATTTTCCTACCAGGGCGCGACCCAAATTGGCCACGCATGCCATTGGCACATGCCAACACGCTCGCTGGTAGCTTTTTCCTACCAAGACGCACCAAGTTGGCCACGCATGCCATTGGCACATGCCAACATGCATCGCTGGTAGCTTTTCTTACCAGGACATAGCCCTAATGGCCACGCGTGCCATTGACACATGCCAAACACGCACGCTGGTCGCCTAACTTGCAAACTGTGTAACGTACCATCAAGGCATTCCACACACGCCATTGGCACTTGCCATACACGCCACTAGCATCTTTGGCATTGCCACTTGCACTCAAGGTGCAACCCGCAACAAAGGCATTCCGCACATGCCAGTGGCACATGCCAGTGACATATGCCACACGCGCCTCTAGCAGCGTCACTTGCACTCTAGGTGCAACCAACACTCGAGACATCAACACAAACTGGGGGATGCTTTCTAGGGTTTTGGTTTGGCGGTCACAGCATGCAGCGTACACTACACTCACATTAAGAAAGCGTGAATAGGAATAAAGCGGTCAAATAAATGAGGAAATAATGTTGAAAACGTTTTCACCCATAAACACCTTGCGGTTACCACCTCCTACCATTATTTCACCCTTTACTCTCTTCCTTCATGAGGCTGTGGTACGTTTCAGCCTCGACTTGTATAAATAGGTCTTACCTATTTCCACCAGACAATGTGTCTCGGTCGGAGAAAAATACAACACTATCGTAAAAGGCAACTTTGCAAGCTCTCCAAAAGCTTTCATCTCTTGCAAGCTTCCTAAGCTTTTACTTTCTGATACAAGTCGAGATACTACTCTCCCAGAATTATTCCGGTCTCAACACCTTTCTTTGCTTCCCTCCCCAAATCAACCTTTCTCCTCCACTTTGTGACCGAAGCAAGTCTGGAACGGCCATATCTTGGTTTAGGCCGGACTTGTACAGATTGATCTCTCGAATCTATAAAGTGCTCACGTGCAGCACATTTGTTTAGGGTTTAAACCAGTTTCTCACTCACCTATCGAATTTACCGAAATCGGCGGAAACGATTTTCACCCATAAACAGTAGGATCAGTTTGGGAAGGAAGATTGATGGCAGTGACGAAGAATGGATGGTGTTTGAAATGGAGTTGATGGAGAAGAACATACGCTGTAAGAGTTTAAGCTGTTGTTGCTGCAACTATGGCTTGAACTGGAAAAAGTGGACCAGGTTATGCTGCAATGGAGCTGTTACCAGTTTTCCATAGCTATGGTTTGACGCAGTAGAGTTCGAGTTGATGACGAGAAGGGAAGAAAAGAATGTTAATGCCAATTGGTGCTGCTGTAGCTAGAGCAAGAAATGGTTGATACTGAGATATCAGTGATGAACGAGGATGAGAAATTAGTTGCTTTTGTTTATATGTCTGGATTGCAGAGATGGGTGTGACTCGGATTCGCATCTGGTGAATGGGTTTGAGCTCATGGTGGCTCAGGTAGTTGAATGGATGTTTAATAGAGTCAAGTGGTTTGAAATGGTTGAGCTGAAGGCAAGTGAGAAAGGAACCAAGGGGTTGTGCTGTTGAAGTTGGAAGAATCAGAGAAGAAGCCTGGGATTGTGATGCAGATGAGATGGCTTAAATGGTGTTGGGTCTGTGGTTTGAAGATGCAAGTGATGATTGCAGTGATATAGTCTTGTAGTGAATATGGCAGTAGATTGAATGCGGATGAGCTGAGAGGCAGAGCTGACTACAAGGGAGCAGTGGTGGTTGTTATGGCTAGGTTGAGAAGATTGAGATACAAGAAAGTAATGTTGCAGTCGAGTTCAAAGTCGCAGGTGCAGATAATGGAAAAGCTGGTGGTGGTTACAATGGGTTGTGGTGTTACAGGTGCATCTCTGGTGCACTCAGCAAAGAAGAAGTTGGTTATGATGCTGAGCTAATGAAGGTGATATGAAGTTGGAGCAGTACTAGCTTGAAGCTACAGGGAACTGAGCTGTGCATTGCAGGGATTTGATAGTGCAATTCAGCCGAACTACAGGTGCTGGCGAAGCATGGAAAAGCTGGTGCAATGGCTGTGACAAAATTGCAGCTGCAGTGCGAAAGGTGTGTTAGTTGTGTATGAAATAGCAGTGTGCAAGTGGTGTGAGCTATGGAGATGTTGTTGCGGCAGGAATTGGTGTGCAGTGGGGCAGTTTTGAAGCTGCAGAAACTGTGCGAAAACGGAGCAGAAATGGCGAGCCGGTGGTGCTACTTCCGGTTGTCGGATTTTGGAGTTTGAAGCATGGATCATAAAGTTTCACTGAATCATAAAGAAAAGTAAAGTGGAGCTGCTTGGAGTATGCACTTTCTGGTGACAATTTCTGATGATAAAGGCGGCCGGAGATAATTTTTCGATGACCGGATTCCGGCGACCGGTGACCGGATTCCGGCGATGACGTCAGCAATCCAACGTCCGGTTTTGGACCCAAAATTTCCTGAAAGGTATTTTCCAAACATGGGCTTGGTGGACCACTTGGAGATGGGTTATGAGAAGACCTAAATTTGGAAAGAGTATCCTTTTGGAATGGGAGAAGCATATAAATAGAAAAGTCTTTCTCTAAACCTAGAGATTATCTCCTTGGGATCTTTGCCTCTATTTTGTTTTCTAGGGTCTAGAAACATGATAGGTTTTATCTTCCTTCTTGTTATGAACTCCATGAATATGAGTACCTAGTTTTTATTGTTGGTTATGGAATAAGTTGGATTTCCAAATATGGGTTTTAATATGATAAATTAGTTTTGTCTCCATATTATCGATTATGATTTACTATTAATATTGTTACATGATTTGAATGCTTGTTTAGTCGAGTCTCGAATCGATTGAGTTTGCTTTCATCTTTATTGCTAGATTAGGGTTATTATACGCAAAAGTGATAATTCCTGATTGCAAGTAGCATAAATAAGATTATAGTTTGTAGTGATATATTCTTATGATCTTATGTGAACCATAACCTTTGTTAAATCGGATTAGTGCTTTTACACGTTCGATTGCTTTGATTGGCCTGATTTCATAGAACCTAATGCATCTAGGGAATTAAACTTGATTAGTGCTTTTACACGTTAGGTTGTTCTTTTAGATAGAATTCATATTCGCATCTTTTAATGTGTTTGTTGATGACAAGAGGAGATTAGCGGGATATTCTTGCGATCAAGGTATTCTAGGGCCTTTGGTAAAAGTTGAGATTAAAATATCAATTCTAGTTATTGTGTTGAAAACATTTTTGTGATTGAAGATGAAATCCATGACCAATATTTTCTCATTCTTGATTTGATTTGTTTACCTTTATTGTTTGCTTTTATTTTATTTTAGTATATAAAAATCAGAAAACCCCCCGGTGTTATTTATAAGAAACCGAAACAATTTGACAACCTAAGTCCTCTCTGTGGGAACGATCCTTTCTTGCCCTTGCTTCATTATATATTTTGAGTAGTAAGAAAGTATAATTTATTTTTGTGTCGGCTGACAACCGATCATGCTGCTAGGCTACGACCCGAGCTGTGGTTTCCCGCGGCCCCATGATAGGTGTCTAAAACACCTAATTTACTATCTAGTAGTTACGCTTTCTTTGCTATTTTTCTAGTGAATTATGTACTTTACGCGTGTTTTTGAGTTTTATAGGTGTTTTGGAGCCATTAAAGCAAAAAGAAGTGGAACTCGCTGGAATCTTGGATTTCTTCTCGTCATGTTGAAGAGAGCGAAAAGACAAAGCTAGTTGCGAAAGAATGAGGCTATCCCGACATCCAGTGAGAGAGTTATGAGCAAAATGAATTACTAAGCTTGTCAGTTCCGTAGGACTGACAGTGCAAGAAGATCACTGGTTAGCCTTTAACCATCAAACGGGTGCCTATATCATTTCCGCTATCTATTACATCTACCGTAAAATCGAGAGACACAATTTCTCTCAATCATTTGCCTAAACTTCAGAGATGGTTTCTATGAGAGGTGGAAACGTGAGATTCAGATGAAATTAATGATGGAAAATCGATTTGAGTGAGAAGAGAGATGTGAGATGGCTGCTCTGATGCTACGCTGCTGTTGTTCATTGTTGAAGACGATTGAATAAAGAGATCTGGCGCCGGTGATGTTAAAGATTGAATTCAAGAGTCTCTGTGTGATGGGTTTCTGCGGTAATGGAGGTTAAATGAAGTGGCTAGAAATTTGAGTCTGATGGCTCGTTCATGTGGTTGGTTTATGTTCTCAGGTGAGAACTCGGTCAAGAATAAGAAAATCTCAATGTTGTTTGGGGTTGGTAATGGAAGAAAGCAGAAATGGAAATCGAGAAAGATGAATGAAGGAGATTAAGCTTATAAGCGTCTGTGAAAGGTTGGGATGAATGGGTTTCGCATAATTTGAAATCTCAATCGAGAATTCAGTGAAGAAAGAATCAGCAGAGGAAGTTGAACGAGTTGGTGTTGTAAGTGTTCGTAAAAAGGCCTGAACGACACAGGTCTTTGAGATGGGTTAGAAACAGAATTTAAGATGAGGCTGCTGTTATTGGTTTGCAGCTAACGAAGGTGGATTGTTGGAATTGATGCTGCAGAGCCAGTGATGTTGTTCGAGAAAGATGCAGGGAGAGCTTGAGAAGTCCGTGTTCGACGGAGCTTGGCAGTTGTGGAGTCAATATTGGTTGCACCATGGCTAGTGACAGAGATTGAAGGATTCGGTTATGATGGAGAAGATATTAAGCTGCTGCCATTGAGTAAGTAGAGATGAATAAGGAAGGCAGCAGTGTTGTGTGCTGAGAAAGGATGTGAAATGCAACTACAAATAATGCAAGACAATAGTGTTAGTACAATACATGGCCTAGCTTCCGGTGCTGATTCTGTCATGGTGGAGACTCACTGGCGCTATGGCGGAAATGGTGGGTTTTGAAGGATACAGGCGGAATGGCTCGAGGTAAAGATGGGAAGCTGTGTGTTGCAGGAACTGATGGGTTCAGCTGCTTGCAGCTACGTTAGATGGTGCTTCTATTCGTGGTACAGGTGCAGGTGATGGGGTTTAACTGATGCTGTTGTGTGTGCTGCCGTGGCTCTGATGCAGTCGTAGTTCCGATGGATTGAGCTCATTGCAGGCAAGAGCTGTTGGTGGTGATTTGTATGTGACATGGAAATGGTGAGTGGTGCTGTGGTTCAATGTTTGAGCTTGGCAGCTGATATAGTAACTCGGAGAGAAGTCAGGGAAGATATGAGATGATGTTACTCGTCATCGGAGATGGAGCTACTATCAAGCTCGAGTATGGCAGCAGAATGGAGTTAACATGGTTGCTTCCAGGGAATAGTCGTTTGCTGCCATTGATAGCCATGAATATCGAAGGAGTCGTTGCCATTGGCAGTGATAAGAAGGATGTATCATTCAAACTCAGTTGAGTTCACAGAGAAGATGACGATGTGGAGCAGAGATGATGAATAATTATTAGGTTGAACTGCAGGTACTGGGTTGAACTACAGGGTACTAGTGAGCTGCATCTGGTGCAAAGGCTGCCGATGCTGTTGAAGTGAGGCATTGGTGGCATCTTGAAGCAGTGATGTAGTGGCTAGGCATGGAGACGCAGAGAGTCAGCTGCTCGGGATGTAGCTGCAGTTTAGTGATGAGTTGCAGGCAGGGAGCTTGAATACAAGACTGAGACAAGATGGCACTGAGAATACCTGAGCTGATGGATATTAAATGGGTTTGTGCTTAATGGGTGATTGCAGGATTGTTAATGACAAGGGATGTGACTGAGCTGAGAAGAACTGAAAAGGTGGTATTGCTGCAGGGAGATGAAACTGGTGGTACCAGATTCAGTACAAGGTGACGGAATGGCGCGCTGCCTAGACTGTGCAAGGGCAGTCGTTGATACAAGCCAATAAATCTGCAGGTGGTAATTGAGCTTTGAAAGAAGCTGTTTGGCAGCATCTGGAGTTGAGGTTGTGAATTGGCAGGAGGCAGCTCAGGTGGTAATTGTGGATGAGAAAGTGCTGGTGGTAAAGAGTTTAAATGGGTTACAGGGAATGTGGAGATGAATGAAATTGAACTGAAGCATAATGGTATTGAGTGTGCTGCAAAAGGGATGTGCTGGAATCAAGGGTACACAGGCCGCAATGTTGCAGCCGTGAAAAGAGAAGAACAATGGACAGGTGCATAATCTGGTAGCAGTGATGACTACATAAGAAGTATTGCAGTAGGACTTGAACCAAGAAACAGATGAGCTGCAATGAGCAAACTGGAATTGCAAGTATTAGCTTGATGCAGTGGAGGAGTTGATTGATTACATGAAGCTGGTGATGAAGCACAATGATGGTGCAACAAAAGGTTATGGCATGTGCAATGTTGCAAAGGCACAGGCCTTGACAGCTTTGGCTTAAAACTAAATCAGCTGATTCAGATCTGAACCTGACTCACCAATCTGACTCGGTGCTGACTGGGTTGACCCTGATTCCATCTGACTCGGTTGAGCTTTGACTGAGCTGACTCGTTGACCCGATGACCGGTGACCGGGTGGACTTTGCCGGTCACCTGAGATGTCTGTCGGCGATTTTTCCGGCCGATTTCCGGCCATAATCCCAGTTTTCCGGCGACGGATTTTGGACATAATTTTACATGGGTATTTTCCACACATGGGCTTGGTGGACCACTTGGAGATGGGTTTTGAGAAGACCTAAATTTGGAGTATCCTTATGGAATGGGAGAAGCATATATATAGAAAAACTCTTTCTCTAAACCTAAAATCTCCATGAGGGAGGCTTCTACTTGTTTTCTAGGGTTTCACATGATAGTTTTCTTCTTTGCTTTATATGATGATTTCCAAAAACACAAGTAACTAAGTTTTTATTATTGGTTAAAGATGTAGTTGGATTTTGCAACCAAGTTATGATTTTTATGAATTAGTTTTCTCTCAATATTATCGTTTGATTTCTACGGGTTATAATAATTGCATGATTGACGTATTGCAATATGATTGAATGTTTGTTTCGTTAAGTCTAGAATTAATTGAACTCACATCCATATCTATAGCTATTTTAGGGTTCATCATCGAGCGATAACCTTGAATACGAGTAGCATGATATGATTCTAGGTTGTAGTGATACATCCTTGTAATCATATGTAGAAATTGACCTTTGTTCGAATTATTTGCGCAATGTATTACAATTGCATTGATTAGCTTATTTCTGAAACTTAATGCTCCTAAGAATTGAACTTGATTAGCGCAAGGCGTTAGGTTATTCTTTAGGTAGAATTCACATATGCAGCTCTAATGTGTGTGTGATGAATTAGGAAATTTACGGAGTATTCTTGCAATAAGGTATTCTATGGCTTTTGATGATAGCGAGATTAAATACGAATTCTATTCATATATTCATAAACTTGTTTACAATTGAAGATGAAACCTTTATCCAATATTTCACATCCTTGATTTGCGTACTTTGTTTGCTTTTTGTTTATTTTTATTTACACAATCAGAAAATCCCCCGTGTTACTTATAAGATACCGAAACATATTGACAACCAAGACCTCTCTGTGGGAACGATCGTTTCTTGCCCTTGCTTCATTATATATTTTGAGTAGTAAGAAAGTGTAATTTATTTTTGACGCCTACGATAGCGATCAAATTTTGGCGCCGTAGCCGAGGAGGCAGCGGTTGTTAATTGTTTTTGGTTTCTTATTTTTGTATTTAGTTTTGTTTTACTTTTTCTTATTCTTTGGTTCTTAACCGAGTTTTGAGAATCTCGTTTCAGGTACCAATTTCTATGGACGGAGCATATTGGAGCAATCAATACGGCTTTCAACCTCAACAATATGACAACTATCACCCTTACGGGGAGTACAATCAAAACCAATCCTTTGGTTATGGTCCATACTCCACGTACCCTTTTAGTTGTTCTCATACATTCCAACCTTCTTATGGTGGGTATGTAAGTGAGCAACCACAAAGAGGGGATGATACTTGTGCTCCTATTAATATTTCTTCTAGTTTGGTAGATGAAATGCAACAATTTATGGACAGTATGGAGTCAATTCGTAGACAACCAAGCGTGGAACCAATTTCATCGACCGAATGTGCTCATAGTATGTATGGCCAAATTTCTGATCGTAGTTATGATCATTCACCCATTCAAAGGGAAGATAATTGGCCTAACAATACTGAAGTAAGTAATTCTACTTTTGCCTTGTCGAATGAGCTTTACAAACAAATGGAACACTATATTCAGAATTTGGATGGATCACTCCAAGAGCTTCAAAGAGGTGTTTCCGACGTAAGAAAGGGCATTGATGAATACATAGAGGAAATGAATAATTATGTTGAAAAAGGCGAACCTTTGGGGACTTTCGTTGATAATTGTGTAGTGAACTCAACTCTTGATCGTAATAATGATCATTCACATATTCAAAAGGATGAGTTAGAGATTAGCAACACTAAATTCAGCGACGAACAAGATTATGATGACTATGATAGTGATGATTATTATGAAAATACATCGCTTGAACCAATTTATGGTGACATCCCCGAGGAGTGTACAATGGAGTCTTTTTGCGATCAAGGTGAAGTTGAAACGGAATATGATGACACTAGTGTAGCTTACTCAAGCATTGATCTTTATAACGATCAACAACCTATTCAAAAGGTAGAGCTTGAGGATGATGCAATGGGTGTTCTAAAGAAATTCCTTATGGACAATATTGCATCCGCAAAAGAGTATGTGCCTTACAACAAAGAGGAGTATGTTGAGAATGTGACCGGTATGACCAATATTGTGGAAGACCCAATTGAGCTTGCAAATGATCGTAATGATGATGTTTATGTCGAGACTTTGGTTACGGCAAAAACGGATGAAGAATGGTTGCAAGGTTTGATAGAGGACCATGACATACAAGAGGTGAATAATTCACTTGAGTTTTTAAAGGATGAAGAGGATTCCGTAATACAAGAGATTGTGCAAGGTTTATCTAACCCTTTTCCTATTGTTTCTTCTCCTTTACCTCTTATTGGTTTGAATGTATGTGCTTCGAGAATATTGTTGAATGACTTTGTTTCTCGTTTTCCGCCATTAGAGATACTTGATTCTCATACTATGCAGGTTTTGGAACAAGAAACCGTGGAAGTACCCTACTTCTATATTCTTTATACACTTCCAAGTGTGGACAAGAATAAGTGTGGGGGAAACTTTTATCGGTTAATAGCTTCATTTCTGTTTTATATTACTAATATTTGTGTGAAGCTAGTGTTTGCAAAACAGGTTCTATGGAAGGATCCCCAACTTTTCAGATTGTTGATATATGGGGAATGAATCTTGCAAGGATATAGTCGGGCTGACGACTTTAAAACAAGCGCTACATGGGAGGCAACCCATAGGTTTTGTATCTCTTATCTTATCTTTTCTTTTCTTTTCTTGTCTTGTTTTTATTTATTTATTTTTATTTATTTTTCTTTTTTTTTCTTTTCTTGTCGCATATTGTTATATGATTTCCCACCTTGACTTTCTTTGGACGATTCAATTTACATTGAGGACAATGTAAAGTTTAAGTGTGGGGGAGTAGTTAAGCATTTGCGTTGTAAATTTTTCAAATTTTTCAACTTTTGTGTAAAATAGTGAATAAAAACTCCAACTTGTAGTTAGTTTAGAGTCACATAGTATACATGTCGCTAAGATTACATCGAGAATCTCATAAGAGTGACTGAACTTAGAGATGACAGAGAACATGATCGGGTTTCTTAATTGTATGAGAGTTAAAGTTGGATTTAACCATGCCAGTGGCAAATAAGGTGCAGACTGAATTCGGTATTAGAGTAGTGATCCCCTATAGTGGAGACTACCCATGTTACATAATGTGAGGCACCGACCTTCAATTCTTTGTACCTGTCTAAATTTGTGCTTTTAGAGTGTGTGTCACCGTACGTAAATTCCGTGCAGAATGGTGAGCTGCCCAACCTCCCACCATAGAAGCACTATTTTGATCTCTTGAGTGCTATTTTTATCAATCATGATGGTGACATCGAATTGCTAACTTACATACCACTTGTAATCTTGTTCGCAGTTAGCACCATCCACCTTATCTCTCTACACCAACAGGTCCATAGAAACACCATCATCATCAACAAGAGGAGCATCACAAATTTGAAGGAAAGTTGAACACGTTCATGGTTTACAAGCAACGGTACAGAATTGAGCAGATTTCATATTTAAGTAAAGCAACAAGACAAGGAGCAGAATTTTTATAAGTTGAAGACTATTGTACAAGAGTGAAAATTATCAAGGATGAGAGTTCGAGAAGTTTATGATATCAAGACATATAAGTTGTGAAGAATCAAGCGGTAAAGTACTTACACCATGGCCTTTGTACTTACGTTTTTATTTTATTTGTATTTTACTTTCTCTTGTCTTAAAGAAAAAAAAATTAAAAAAAAAGAGACAAGAGAAATTTTTTAGGTTTGTTAATAGTTTTTATTATTTTGTTTTGTTTTTATTTTGTATTTGTTTTATTTCTTATTTTATAAAAAAAAAATATATATATATATATATTATTTTGGGTTTGTATAGTTCGTTTTTAGTTTTGTATTCTTCCAATAAAGCCAAGGGAAGAAGGAATATCTATAATGAAGTTTCAAGCAACAAGAAATTAGAGGAAAGAATTACATTGTCAAGATTCTACGAAGTTCAAGAGTTATCATCAAGAGTTGAAGACCGAAGACGAAGATGAAGACACCGATAGAAGACCGAAGACGTTTCTATGGATGCTGTGAGAGTGGTGCTAGCTGCACGCCGAACGGATAACGAGGTAAGTAAGCATATTCTCACCTTCGTTAAGTGGTTGATTTCCTTTCAAAGAGATCGTCAGAAAAAGGGGTTTTCAAAAATGAATAAAAAAATGGGTTTTCAAAATATTTCGGAGGGTTTTTACCTTCTTACCATTCAACGTGTCGAAGGATTCTCTCTTCATTCCAACCTGGACACATGTGTGACCCATAAAAAGTTGTTTATTATTGAGAGCAACTTCATAAAACCCTTTCTTGTGAGGCAGAGTCGAGACTTTTGATCACTCCGAACCCGAATTTTTGTCGAGAAGGGATGGTTATTTCTCTCTCAACTTTTAAGGATGAGATTGTGTTCATTTATGTGTCTAACTTCTTATGACTAGTGTGCAGAATTTCTATGTCTTCTTAGCGCGTTGGATGCTATCATTTCGGAGAACTAGTAAGTTGGAAAAATAGGTTTTGTGGGTATATCTCTAGTAAACCCTCACGAGACTATAACTCGTCCACTAGGGACACCTAGGGGTTTAAAGGCTTGTTATTTATGCTAAAAGTGACCGTAGCCTCGACGACACGGAGTTGTATGTATCTTTTTGAATTGTTTTGTTTGATTTGCTCGAGGACTAGCAAAGTCTAAGTATGGGGGAATCTGATAGGTGTCTAAAACACCTAATTTACTATCTAGTAGTTACGCTTTCTTTGCTATTTTTCTAGTGAATTATGTACTTTACGCGTGTTTTTGAGTTTTATAGGTGTTTTGGAGCCATTAAAGCAAAAAGAAGTGGAACTCGCTGGAATCTTGGATTTATTCTCGTCATGTTAAAGAGAGCGAAAAGACAAAGCTAGTTGCGAAAGAATGAGGCTATCCCGACATCCAGTGAGAGAGTTATGAGCAAAATGAATTACTAAGCTTGTCGGTTCCGTAGGACCTGTTCAAAGTGCAAGAAGATCACTGGTTAGCCTTTAACCATCAAACGGGTGCCTATATCATTTCCGCTATCTATTACATCTACCGTAAAATTGAGAGACACAATTTCTCTCAATCATTTGCCTAAACTTCAGAGATGGTTTCTGTGAGAGGTGGAAACGTGAGATTCAGAAGAAATTAATGATGGAAAATCGATCTGAGTGAGAAGAGAGATGTGAGATGGCTGCTCTGATGCTACGCTGCTGTTGTTCATTGTTGAAGACGATTGAATAAAGAGATCTGGCGCCGGTGATGTTAAAGATTGAATTCAAGAGTCTCTGTGTGATGGGTTTCTGCGGTAATGGAGGTTAAATGAAGTGGCTAGAAATTTGAGTCTGATGGCTCGTTCATGTGGTTGGTTTATGTTCTCAGGTGAGAACTCGGTCAAGAATAAGAAAATCTCAATGTTGTTTGGGGTTGGTAATGGAAGAAAGCAGAAATGGAAATCGAGAAAGATGAATGAAGGAGATTAAGCTTATATGCGTCTGTGAAAGGTTGGGATGAATGGGTTTCGCATAATTTGAAATCTCAATCGAGAATTCAGTGAAGAAAGAATCAGCAGAGAGGAAGTTGAACGAGTTGGTCTTGTAAGTGTTCGTAAAAAAGGCACGAACGACACGTGTCTTTGAGATGGGTTAGAAACAGAATTTAAGATGAGGCTGTTGTTATTGGTTTGCAGCTAACGAAGGTGGATTGTTGGAATTGATGCTGCAGAGCCAGTGATGATGTTCGAGAAAGATGCAGGGAGAGCTTGAGAAGTCCGTGTTCGACGGAGCTTGGCAGTTGTTGAGTCAATATTGGTTGCACCATGGCTAGTGACAGAGATTGAAGGATTCGGTTATGATGGAGAAGATATTAAGCTGCTGCCATTGAGTAAGTAGAGATGAATAAGGAAGGCAGCAGTGTTGTGTGCTGAGAAAGGATGTGAAATGCAACTACAAATAATGCAAGACAATAGTGTTAGTACAATACATGGCCTAGCTTCCGGTGCTGATTCTGTCATGGTGAAGACTCACTGGCGCTATGGCGGAAATGGTGGGTTTTGAAGGATACAGGCGGAATGGCTCGAGGTAAAGATGGGAAGCTGTGTGTTGCAGGAACTGATGGATTCAGCTGCTTGCAGCTACGTTAGATGGTGCTGCTATTCGTGGTACAGGTGCAGGTGATGGGGTTTAACTGATGCTGTTGTGTGTGCTGCCGTGGCTCTGATGCAGTCGTAGTTCCGATGGATTGAGCTCATTGCAGGCAAGAGCTGTTGGTGGTGATTTGTATGTGACATGGAAATGGTGAGTGGTGTTGTGGTTCAATGTTTGAGCTTGGCAGCTGATATAGTAACTCGGAGAGAAGTCAGGGAAGATACGAGATGATGTTACTCGTCATCGGAGATGGAGCTGCTATCAAGCTCGAGTATGGCAGCATAATGGAGTTAACATGGTTGCTTCCAGGGAATATTCGTTTGCTGCCATTGATAGCCATGAATATCGAAGGAGTCGTTGCCATTGGCAGTGATAAGAAGGATGTATCATTCAAACTCAGTTGAGTTCACAGAGAAGATGACGATGTGGAGCAGAGATGATGAATAATTATTAGGTTGAACTGCAGGTACTGGGTTGAACTACAGGGTACTAGTGAGCTGCAGCTGGTGCAAAGGCTGCCGATGCTGTTGAAGTGAGGCATTGGTGGCATCTTGAAGCAGTGATGTAGTGGCTAGGCATGGAGACGCAGGAGCTGTAGCTGCTCTGGGCTGTTTTTCTCTGGGCTGTAGCTGCAGTTTAGTGATGAGTTGCAGGCAGGGAGCTTGAATACAAGACTGAGACAAGATGGCACTGAGAAGACCTGAGCTGATGGATATTAAATGGGTTTGTGCTTAATGGGTGATTGCAGGATTGTTAATGACAAGGGATGTGACTGAGCTGAGAAGAACTGAAAAGGTGGTGTTGCTGCAGGGAGATGAAACTGGTGGTACCAGATTCAGTACAAGGTGACGGAATGGCGCGCTGCCTAGACTGTGCAAGGGCAGTCGCTGATACAAGCCAATAAATCTGCAGGTGGTAATTGAGCTTTGAAAGAAGCTGTTTGGCAGCATCTGGAGTTGAGGTTGTGAATTGGCAGGAGGCAGCTCAGGTGGTAATTGTGGATGAGAAAGTGCTGGTGGTAAAGAGTTTAAATGGGTTACAGGGAATGTGGAGATGAATGAAATTGAACTGAAGCAGAATGGTATTGAGTGTGCTGCAAAAGGGATGTGCTGGAATCAAGGGTACACGGGCCGCAATGTTGCAGCCGTGAAAAGAGAAGAACAATGGACAGGTGCATGAATCTGGTAGCAGTGATGACTACATAAAAAGTATTGCAGCAGGACTTGAACCAAGAAACAGATGAGCTGCAATGAGCAAACTGGAATTGCAAGTATTAGCTTGATGCAGTGGAGGAGTTGATTGATTACATGAAGCTGGTGATGAAGCACAATGATGGTGCAACAACAGGTTATGGCATGTGCAATGTTGCAAAGGCACAGGCCTTGACAACTTTGGCTTAAAACTAAATCAATTGATTCAGATCTGAACCTGACTCACCAATCTGACTCGGTGCTGACTGGGTTGACCCTGATTCCATCTGACTCGGTTGAGCTTTGACTGAGCTGACTCGTTGACCCGACCGAGTTGACCCGGTGACCGGGTGGACTTTGCCGGTCACCTGAGATGTCTGCCGGCGATTTTTATGGACGATTTCCGGCCATAATCTCAGTTTTCCGGCGACGGATTTTGGACATAATTTTACATGGGTATTTTCCACACATGGGCTTGGTGGACCACTTGGAGATGGGTTTTGAGAAGACCTAAATTTGGAGTATCCTTATGGAATGGGAGAAGCATATATATAGAAAAACTCTTTCTCTAAACCTAAAATCTCCATGAGGGAGGCTTCTACTTGTTTTCTAGGGTTTCACATGATAGTTTTCTTCTTTGCTTTCTATGATGATTTCCAAAAACACAAGTAACTAAGTTTTTATTATTGGTTAAAGATGTAGTTGGATTTTGCAACCAAGTTATGATTTTTATGAATTAGTTTTCTCTCAATATTATCGTTTGATTTCTACGGGTTATAATAATTGCATGATTGACGTATTGCAATATGATTGAATGTTTGTTTCGTTAAGTCTAGAATTAATTGAACTCACATCCATATCTATAGCTATTTTAGGGTTCATCATCGAGCGATAACCTTGAATACGAGTAGCATGATATGATTCTAGGTTGTAGTGATACATCCTTGTAATCATATGTAGAAATTGACCTTTGTTCGAATTGTTTGCGCAATGTATTACAATTGCATTGATTAGCTTATTTCTGAAACTTAATGCTCCTAGGAATTGAACTTGATTAGCGCAAGGCGTTAGGTTATTCTTTAGGTAGAATTCACATATGCAGCTCTAATGTGTGTGATGAATCTGGAAATTTACAGAGTATTCTTGCAATAAGGTATTTTATGGCTTTTGATGATAGCGAGATTAAATACGAATTCTATTCATATATTCATAAACTTGTTTACAATTGAAAATGAAACCTTTATCCAATATTTCACATCCTTGATTTGCGTACTTTGTTTGCTTTTTGTTTATTTTTATTTACACAATCAGAAAATCCCCCGTGTTATTTATAAGATACCGAAACATATTGACAACCAAGACCTCTCTGTGGGAACGATCCTTTCTTGCCCTTGCTTCATTATATATTTTGAGTAGTAAGAAAGTGTAATTTATTTTTGACGCCTACGATAGCGATCAAATTTTGGCGCCGTTGCCGGGGAGGCAGCGGTTGTTAATTGTTTTTGGTTTCTTATTTTTGTATTTAGTTTTGTTTTACTTTTTCTTATTCTTTGGTTCTTAACCGAGTTTTGAGAATCTCGTTTCAGGTACCAATTTCTATGGACGGAGCATATTGGAGCAATCAATACGGCTTTCAACATCAACAATATGACAACTATCACCCTTACGGGGAGTACAATCAAAACCAATCCTTTGGTTATGGTCCATACTCCACGTACCCTTATAGTTGTTCTCATACATTCCAACCTTCTTATGGTGGGTATGTAAGTGAGCAACCAAAAGAGGGGATGATACTTGTGCTCCTATTAATATTTCTTCTAGTTCGGTAGATGAAATGCAACAATTTATGGACAGTATGGAGTCAATTCGTAGACAACCAAGCGTGGAACCAATTTCATCGACCGAATGTGCTCATAGTATGTATGGCCAAATTTCTGATCGTAGTTATGATCATTCACCCATTCAAAGGGAAGATAATTGGCCTAACAATACTGAAGTAAGTAATTCTACTTTTGCCTTGTCGAATGAGCTTTACAAACAAATGGAACACTATATTCAGAATTTGGATGGATCACTCCAAGAGCTTCAAAGAGGTGTTTCCGACGTAACAAAGGGCATTGATGAATACATAGAGGAAATGAATAATTATGTTGAAAAAGGCGAACCTTTGGGGACTTTCGTTAATAATTGTGTAGTGAACTCAACTCTTGATCGTAATAATGATCATTCACCTATTCAAAAGGATGAGTTAGAGATTAGCAACACTAAATTCAGCGACGAACAAGATTATGATGACTATGATAGTGATGCTTATTATGAAAATACATCGCTTGAACCAATTTATGGTGACATCCCCGAGGAGTGTACAATGGAGTCTTTTTGCGGAAAAGCAAAACCTAGGGTTTGGACGGGTAGAGGTCCGGTTTTTTCTCTATTCTTTTTTTCTCTTGGCGTTCACGTTTTCTATTGATTTTGCGCAGTCATGGCGCAAGATCAAGCAGTTCCACCCGATCGGATTATTCCAGATCAGTCCCATTATCATTCCCGCAGAAGATTCAATCAACCACAGACTCGAGGTCGTTCAAAATCTAGGGTTCGTCAGGTTTATGTTCAAAAATCTGTAATAGATGCAATTGATGTTAGTTCAGGTGCGGGTAATAACTCGTATGCGTCCGTTCTTAAGAAAAGAAGCCATGTCATGTCGAAGATTGATGCTGATACATTATCTCATCCACCAATTCGTACCTCTCATGGTGACGTTATTATTAAGATTCCAAAAGAAACACATGTTCGAATAAAGGAAGTTTGGAAGTTCAGTTTGGTTGGCCGTTTGGATTTTAAAACCCTAAAGTTTGAGGATGCAAAACGTGATTTGTTACAACAATGGAAGCTTACAGGTTCGGTTCAATTTATTCCATGGTTAAGAGGTTTTTTTGTTATCAAGCTTGACAATGAAAATGATCGTAAAAGAGTTAGCTATGAAGGTTCGTGGAAAGTTAATAAACAACAACTCAAAATCCAGCCATGGACGCCCATGTTCAACCCTAGTGTTGATAAGGTTACTAGGGCTGCAGTTTGGGTTCGTTTTACAAATCTACCATGGGAATTTTGGGATGAAGAAACATTATTTAGGATGGCTAGAGGATTGGGAAAGCCAGTAGTTGTGGATCCGAGGACTTTGAGATATAAATATGGATACTTTGCTGCGGTTCTAATCGACATTGATTTTTCGCAGCCTTTGGGAAACATTGTAGTTGATGGAGAAGATGGTACTGAAGGTTTCTATGCTGAGTATGAGATTCTAAACATGCCCAGTTTCTGTGATCATTGTAAGTCTGTTGGTCATGATCAAAAAGCTTGCAGAGTCAAGAAAAAAAAGGAATTGGAGGAGCAACAAAAACTTGAGAAAGATCCGGAAATTGTCAAATATCTTCAAGAAGAGATTGACAAGCTGGAAAATTTTTGGAAGCTGCGTAAATTTGATAGGAAGAATGAAAATCCAACGAAGAATGGAGTAATCGTTAACACATCTAAGGCAATAATGAAGCCCAGTCCCCCACATGAAGGTAAGAAGTCACCGCATGAAGGTAAGACGCCATTACATGCAGTTTTTGCAGGCAAGCATACTTATTTGGCTAGTCCTTCTTCAAGTAACTCTGCCATTCGAAGATCAAATAGTGCTCCGAACTTAATTGCTGCTTCAACTAGCAATAGGATGGCTCGCATTGGTGATTGTGCGCCACCCGCTGGTAATGATTGCACTTCATCCGCTGGTAATGATGGCACGATTTTGGCTCCAACAGGATCACCACGGTCTAATGATAATATTGCAGTTTCTCAAGGTGAGATTATGGATATGGAAGAATCTGAACAACTAGAAGCGATAAAAGAATTAGAAGACTTGAAGAAAAAGGCCATTACTTTAGATAAGGAGGCTGAGAACGCAAAATTGGAGGAAATGGCAGCCCAAGCAAGGGTTGACAAGTTGCGAATTTTGGCTCAGGAAAAGCGTCAAGCTGCCAAAGCACGAATTGAGGAGGAAGTCGTCGAGCAACAAACTCGAATTGAATCCATTGTAGTGGGTGAGTTACCATATAATTTTATTCTGGAACGAATTGAAGATGAAGGTTTTAGCACTGCCACTAAAACTGCAAGAAGGTCTCCCCCAGCCAAACCTATGGATGGCCTTGCAACATCCAACATGTTTGTCATTGGGAATGAAGAGAATGAAGAGGAAGTGGTTTATGAAGATCCGTTGGATCCTTCTAAAATATCAAATCTGAATAAAGAGCTTGGAGATATTAATTGGGAGGCTATAAAAGATCAGGAGGACCGTGAGAAGAAGGAAGCAGCGGAGAAGAAAAAACTTGATGCCACGGCTAAAAATGGTGGAAAACAAAAAGGTCCAAAGAAGAAAGGAGCAGGTAGTAACGCTGAAAACACCGGATTAGCTATTTCAGGTGTAGCTACTCGGGGAAGAAGTAGATCACGACAGGGTTCGGCAATCCCTTCTAAAGAAAGAGTTAATTAATGCGTATCTTTTACTGGAATGCTCAAGGCTTGGCTAAGGATGGTGCAAAGGCCAAGCTTAAAGAGCTTTATCATTTGCATAAGCCGGATATTATCTGTATTGCAGAACCGAAAGTTTTCTGCACTTTGAGGTTTGTTAAAAGCTTGAGGTTGGATGAATTTTCTGAGGATGTCATCACGAATGAGGTCGGTGGAGGGAAAGGTAATATTTGGATCATGTGGAGGAATTCCTTGGCTCGGCCAAGTGTATTATCTTCCTCAAGACAAGCTATTTCTTTGGATTTTAATGGTGATTACATATCGGCGGTGCATGCTTCTTGTGCTCCTGTCACAAGGAAATTTCTTTGGAGTCAGTTGGGTTTGGGTTTTATTTCTATTCCTTGGCTGGTTTTGGGGGATTTCAATTGTGTGCTTCGTTTGGATGAGAAAAAAGGTGGTCGGCCACCAATGGATATCTACATGAATGAATTTAGAAGTTTGATTTCTGACAATGGTTTGGTTGAAGCGGATTCGATTGGCAAAAAATACTCTTGGTGCAATTGTAGAGAGGGAATTGAAAGGATTGTTTCTAAGAATGATAGAGCGGTTTTGAATGATGCATGGATGCATAAATATGAAAACTGGAGGTGTAAGACTTTGCCTAGGATTTGTTCGGACCATTCCCCTCTCTTTGGATATGGTGTTGAAAGTCCTAGGCCGGCACGAGCGCCTTTTAGATTTCAAAAGATGTGGCTTTCACATCCAGGTTTTTTGAAGTTTGTGGAAGATAACTGGAATTTACCACTTGCTGGTGCCCCTCCTTTTGTTTTTATGGCTAAACTAAAAAGGTTGAAGGAGGTTTTGAAGGTTTGGAACAAGGCGGTGTTTGGAGAAATTCAAATGCGATTGAAGCATGCTGAATTTAAGTTGGAAACTGAAAATGATCTTCTTGACTATGATCCAGCGGATGAAAGTCAGTTCTTAAGGGTGGCTGATGCTAAGAAGGAAGTTGAGGAAGTGAGAAAAGATTTGGCCATGATGCTTAAGATGAAAGCGAGGGTAACTTGGCTTGAGGATGGGGATCAGAATACGAGATTTTTTCATAACAATATCAGAATGAGGAAGAGCCAAAATACAATATCAGAGCTAAGGATTTCTTCTAACTCTACTTTGTTTTTGCAGGACGAAATCAAGGACTTCATTGTTAACCATTACAAAGACAAATTCAATGGTGGAGTTATTGATATTGACCCAGTTTTGTTTGAAGTTCCACATGAACGGATTTCAGTGGATGAAAGCGCTGCTATGGATGCGATTCCAACTTTGGGTGAGATTAAGGAGGCGGTATTTGATCTTGGAGCTGATTCAGCTCCTGGTCCCGATGGGTTCCAAGGTTCCTTCTATAGGCATTGTTGGAATATTATTGTCAATGATCTGATTCGTGCCATTACTAATTGTTGGTCTATGCGGAAAATTCCTAATGGTATAAACTCTAGTTTTATAGTGCTCATTCCTAAAAATAACAAGTCGGATGCGATCAAGGACTATAGGCCCATTGGTCTGAGCAATTTTTTCTTCAAAATCATTACAAATATTTTGGCTACACGGCTTGGTACGGTGTTGAATAATCTGATTTCTGAAGAGCAAGTAGCTTTTATGAAAGGGAGGAACATTCACGAAAATATAGCTTTGGCGTCTGAATTAATCAATGAGATTAAGACTCCAAGGAAGCATGGCAACATTGGCATGAAATTGGATATTGCTCAAGCTTTTGACACTGTGAGTTGGGAGTTTGTGCTTGAAGTTTTTCGTCGGTATGGTTTCTCAGAAAATTGGTGCACTTGGATTCTAAGCATTCTGCAATCTGCTAGGATTTCAATTCTGATTAACGGAAGTCCGGAGGGTTTTTTCAGTATATCTAGGGGTTTGCGCCAAGGTGATCCCCTTTCTCCTTTAATTTTTGTTCTCATTGAAGATATATTAAGTCGTAATCTTTCTAAGTTGTTTGCAAGAGGAAGGATGATTATGGTTAAGAAAAAGGAGTCGCGCCTACACATCTCCTATTTGCGGATGATGTTCTTATTTTTAGCAAAGCTAATCTGGAGAGCTTGCAGAGTTTGAAAGATATTCTCAATATTTACCAGCATGCATCTGGTCAGTGCATAAACTATGCAAAGAGTAAGTTCTATTTTGGTGGGGATTCTGATTCAAGGGCTGATGAAGTTAAGTCTTTTCTGGGCATGAAAGAGCGCTTTTCCCAGATAGGTATCTTGGGGTTCAACTAATGCCTGGCATGGTTCGTCACATTCACGTCAGAGAAGTGGTTGAGAAAATTATGGATAAGCTGGCTGGATGGAAAGGTAAGCTTTTATCGTTTCAGGCTAGGCTTGTTCTTATTAGATCGGTAATTTCGAGCTATGTTATTCATTCAATGGCCGTATACAAGTGGCCTTGCAATATCATCAAACAGGTGGAACGGGCCATTCGAAACTTTTTATGGTCTGGAGATGCAGAGAAACGCAAGTATTTTACAGTTCTATATTCTAGCCTTTGTTGCTCGAGAAAAGAAGGTGGCCTTGGTATTAAAAAGCTGCTGGATGTTAACAAGGCCATGTTGATGAAATTATGGGTTTCAATTCGTGATTCTAATAAGGTCTGGGCAAGATTTCTGAAGGCTAAGTATTTTAAGAAAAATGGCAATTTGATTACGGATAAGGTGAACTCTTCAATTTTCCCGGGAGTTAGATTGGTCTACAATTTTGTGGAGAAGCATACTCGTTCAATTATAGGTAATGGTGTTAATACTTCTCTATTTTTTGACAATTGGTGTGGGGATTTTTCCATTGCAAAGAGGTTGAAAGTCACGTCTCTTGGCCCTAATGATTTTAAGGCCAGAGTTAGTGATATTATTGTTGATGGCGCATGGTCAATTTCGGCTGGTATGAGAGACATGATGATCAGATGCAACATTGATGTGAATAGTTTACCTATCATTGGTGGTGGTGAGGATTATAAGGTTTGGGATTTAGATGCTAAAGGTGTGTTTTCGGTGAAATCTGCAAAAGTTTGCTATTCGGGCTTCCTTCGAGGTTAATCCAACTGCGGCTTTATTCTCTAGATCAATTGTTCACCCAACTTTGAGTGTGCAATATTGGAAGATTTGGGCTGAGGTCTGTTGTGCAAGCGAGGAAAATATTATTAAGAAAACGGGTAGGTCAATGCCTACTATGTGTCGCCTGTGTAGAAAGAATTGTGAGTCTCTTAGCCATATTGTATGGCATTGTAGATTCGCAAGGAGGATTTGGGCTTGGGTGGCCAGAATTTTTAGCATGCAACCTAATGAGGATTTGATCGTTTCTTACAAAGCCTCGAAGGGTCGTAGTATAATGATCAAGAACTTGTGGCTGGTAGCAAATCTTGCCATTACCACGGAGTTATGGAAGCTCAGAAACAAGGTCTTTTTTGAAGATGCGGAAGTGAACTGGCTTGGCTTCAAAGGTAGAGTGTATCAAGTTATAAGCGATAATTCGATTAGAATGAAGGCCCATATGTTCAACAATATTGAAGAATTGAGAGTTCTAAATTATTTCAAGGTGAAGCACAGATCATGTAAGGAGTCTTCCCCAATTGAGGTAGTTTGGACGCCTCCCAACCAGGATGAAATAATGATTTGTTGCGATGGTGCATCTTTTGGAAATCCAGGCCAAGCGGGTGTTGGATTTATCTTCCGTAATGCGGAAGCTGCCATTCTTGGTGTCCTTTGCGTTGGTCTTGGCTGGCAGACTAATTACTATGCGGAAGTTTGTGCGATTATTTATGGTATGATCTTTGGCTAAGCGATGGAATATGAGGAATATTTGTATCCAGTCTGATTCGAAGAGTTGCATTCAAGCTTTTCAAAAAGGAGAGATCCCTTGGCAACTGATGTCGAAATGGAGACTTGCTCGAGCTAAATATGATAATATTCGCTATACTCATAGTTATAGGGAAGCAAATTTTGCTGCAGATTCTTCGGCCAAACAAGCATGTTTGTTGGCGGAGGATATTTTTGAGTTTTATGATGATCGGCCAGACTTTATTCAAGCTTTTGAATGGCCTGGTCAGATTTATTTCCGTTTCACTTAGGCTAGTTGAGAGGATGGCCTATTGGCTAGCCTCTTCGCTTGCCTAGCCCATGTACAGTTTTTGCTTTTTAATTAATTTTATTGATCGAGTAAAAAAAAGGAGTCTTTTGCGATCAAGTTGAAGTTGAAACGGAATATGATGACACTAGTGTAGCTTACTCAAGCATTGATCTTTATAACGATCAACAACCTATTCAAAAGGTAGAGATTGAGGATGATGCAATGGGTGTTCTAAAGAAATTCCTTATGGACAATATTGCATCCGCAAAAGAGTATGTGCCTTACAACAAAGAGGAGTATGTTGAGAATGTGACCGGTATGACCAATATTGAGGAAGACCCAATTGAGCTTGCAAATGATCGTAATGATGATGTTTATGTCGAGACTTTGGTTACGGCAGAAACGGATGAAGAATGGTTGCAAGGTTTGATAGAGGACCATGACATACAAGAGGTGAATAATTCACTTGAGTTTTTAAAGGATGAAGAGGATTCCGTAATACAAGAGATTGTGCAAGGTTTATCTAACCCTTTTCCTATTGTTTCTTCTCCTTTACCTCTTATTGGTTTGAATGTATGTGCTTCGAGAATATTGTTGAATGACTTTGTTTCTCGTTTTCCGCCATTAGAGATACTTGATTCTCATACTATGCAGGTTTTGGAACAAGAAACCGTGGAAGTACCCGACTTCTATATTCTTTATACACTTCCAAGTGTGGACAAGAATAAGTGTGGGGGAAACTTTTATCGGTTAATAGCTTCATTTCTGTTTTATATTACTAATATTTGTGTGAAGCTAGTGTTTGCAAAACAGGTTCTATGGAAGGATCCCCAACTTTTCAGATTGTTGATATATGGGAAATGAATCTTGCAAGGATATAGTCGGGCTGACGACTTTAAAACAAGCGCTACATGGGAGGCAACCCATAGGTTTTGTATCTCTTATCTTTTCTTTTCTTTTCTTTTCTTGTCTTGTTTTTATTTTTTTATTTTTTTTTATTTTTCTTTTTTTTCTTTTCTTGTCGCATATTGTTATTGATGAGTGCCAAATAGTGCATATTTATACACCTTTTTATTGGCATTTTACTCATCTTTTGCGCTTAGAAATCAGATATTATCCCATATTCTGTGTTTTCTTTGTTTTCAAGAATAAATATTTGTATTAATTAATTTTGTGTTTTTAGGTAATAAATAAAGCTCGGAGAATTTGAGGAGCCAAAGAGCGAAGAATTGGAGTCGAGCATCTATGGAGCAGATAGCCAAAGCCCGCGCCCGAATCAGTTGCAACCCAACAAGGAAGACATGGGCTAGAGCTACCCACGACCCGGATCCGAGCCCGCTCACTCTGAGCCGTCAAGATCTCGCCTGGCTACATCCAACGGTCGCTCCATCGCTTACATCTATCTCTCGATGATCCCGTACAACACCAGATCACACCGAGACCGGCTACCATTCTCGTCCGTTCAGATCTTCCCAGCTAAATCCTACGCTCGCTGAGGCACTCCCATCAAACCTCTGATGCACCCGCTTCACATCACACCACCTATATAAGCCCCTAACACAGAAACCTAACCCTATTCTCTTCTCCTCCCCCATACCTCTCTCCCGTCTCCATCAGTTGCAGAGAGAGCTCTGCTCCTCCACCTCCCTTCACCCGACCAGCACCTTCCCTCTTCCTGACACAGCCATCACCACCACCATATCGAGCAACAACCAACCCCAACAGCCCGCTCCTAGTATTAATTATCTATTACATAGCTTCTCAAACCCTAGAAGCTAAATGATAGATAATTGAAACTAGGGTTAGCCAACAACCGATGCATGGCGTTCTCAGAGATGAAGTGACAAGGGAGAGCAGCGTTTCAGAGTATGGGTGCGAGTTGTTTGATTTATTTTATCTTTAATTTTTATTTTAATTGAATTAGGGTTAGGTATTTTGGGGGAAACTTTGCATGTATAAATAGGAAGTGTTGATGGATGTTAGAAGCACGCCTGGATTAGCCGGAGTGTCAATTAGGTTTCTTTTGCTGTTATTTGTTATGTTCTTGATGTTTTAGTTTAATTCTGCTAGGGTTTGAGATGAAACCCTAGTTTATCTCTGTGTTCTTCTTCATGAACTGTTCTTGAATGTTTGAATACTTTCTAGATGGAATTAATCTCAGTATGATAGCACTTTGCTCTCACAGTGCATACCAACGCCATGGATGCACTGTAGTTTGATTCACTCTGTGTTGTTTATGCTACAACCCAAGTTTAAATTGATTATTATGTTCCTCAGATTATTTGTCTTTGTAATTAGACAAGTAATACTTGGGAGATATACTTTAGTTGCGATTAACCTGTCAAGCGGAGAAACACTTTAGGTTAAGGCAGACTTGACACCTTGCCTTTATCTAGCATAAGAATAAGAACAATGTCATGAGTAAAATACACAGCGTAGGTTAGCGGTGGATTCGACACCCTAGTATCTCTATCTGTTTACTTCTTTGCCTTAGCTTAGAGTCACCACACTACTACTCAGCCGTTTCGGCACATAAAACCCCCTGTTGTCACATTGTCACTTGAAATTCAGTTAGTAGCAAGCCTTAGATCACATAAGGGCACCACAAGTCTCTGTGGTTCGACCCGTACGTGCCCAGTGCTACATCACGACACCGTGCACTTGCGGTATAACCCGTAGGCCATATATTTCATACCTTTCGAGGCCTACCAGTTATATGATTTCCCACCTTGACTTTCTTTGGACGATTCAATTTACATTGAGGACAATGTAAAGTTTAAGTGTGGGGGAGTGGTTAAGCATTTGCGTTGTAAATTTTTCAACTTTTGTGTAAAATAGTGAATAAAAAACTCCAACTTGTAGTTAGTTTAGAGTCACATAGTATACATGTCGCTAAGATTACATCGAGAATCTAATAAGAGTGGTGAACTTAGAGATGACGAGAGAACATGATCGGGTTTCTTAATTGTATGAGAGTTAAAGTTGGATTTAACCATGCCGGTGGCAAATAAGGTGCATACCTGAATTCGGTATTAGAGTAGTGATCCCCTATAGTGGAGACTACCCATGTTACATAATGTGAGGCACCGACCTTCAATTCTTTGTACCTGTCTAAATTTGTGATTTTATAGTGTGTGTCACCGTACGTAAATTCCGGGCAGAATGGTGAGCTGCCCAACCTCCCACCATAGAAGCACTATTTTGATCTCTTGAGTGCTATTTTTATCAATCATGATGGTGATATCGAATTGCTAACTTACATACCACTTGTAATCTTGTTCATGATTAGCACCATCCACCTTATCTCTCTACACCAACAGGTCCATAGAAACACCATCATCATCAACAAGAGGAGCATCACAAATTTGAAGGAAAGTTGAACACGTTCATGGTTTACAAGCAACGGTTTAATTGAGCGATTTTGATTTAAGTAAAGCAACAAGACAAGGAGCAGAATTTTTATAAGTTGAAGACTATTGTACAAGAGTGAAAATTATCAAGGATGAGAGTTCGAGAAGTTTATGATATCAAGACATATAAGTTGTGAAGAATCAAGCGGTAAAGTACTTACACCATGGCCTTTGTACTTACGTTTTTATTTTATTTGTATTTTACTTTCTCTTGTCTTAAAGATAAAAAAATTAAAAAAAAAATAAAAAAAAGAAAAAAAAAGAGACAAGAGAAAAATTTTAGGTTTGTTAATAGTTTTTATTATTTTGTTTTGTTTTTATTTTGTATTTGTTTTATTTCTTATTTTTATAAAAAAAAAAGAAAAAAAAATTTATTTTGGGTTCGTATAGTTCGTTTTTAGTTTTGTATTCTTCCAATAAAGCCAAGGGAAGCAGGAATATCTATAATGAAGTTTCAAGCAACAAGAAATTAGAGGAAAGAATTACATTGTCAAGATTCTACGAAGTTCAAGAGTTATCATCAAGAGTTGAAGACCGAAGACGAAGATGAAGACACCGATAGAAGACCAAAGACGTTTCTATGGATCTTTGTGAGAGTGGTGCTAGCTGCACGCCGAACGGATAACGAGGTAAGTAAGCATATTCCCACCTTCGTTAAGTGGTTGATTTCCTTTCGAAGAGATCGTCAGAAAAAGGGGTTTTCAAAAATGAATAAAAAAATGGGTTTTCAAAATATTTCGGAGGGTTTTTACCTTCCTACCATTCAACGTGTCGCAGGATTCTCTCTTCATTCCAACCTGGACACATGTGTGACCCATAAAAAGCTGTTTATTATTGAGAGCAACTTCATAAAACCCTTTCTTGTGAGGCGAGTCGAGACTTTTGATCACTCGTAACCCGAATTTTTGTCGAGAAGGGATGGTTATTTCTCTCTCAACTTTTAAGGATGAGATTGTGTTCATTTATGTGTCTAACTTCTTATGACTAGTGTGCAGAATTTCTATGTCTTCTTAGCGCGTTGGATGCTATCATTTCGGAGAACTAGTAATTTGGAAAAATAGGTTTTGTGGGTATATCTCTAGTAAACCCTCACGAGACTATAACTCGTCCACTAGGGACACCTAAGGGTTTAAAGGCTTGTTATTTATGCTAAAAGTGACCGTAGCCTCGACGACACGGAGTTGTATGTATCTTTTTGAATTGTTTTGTTTGATTTGCTCGAGGACTAGCAAAGTCTAAGTATGGGGGAATCTGATAGGTGTCTAAAACACCTAATTTAATATCTAGTAGTTACGCTTTCTTTGCTATTTTTCTAGTGAATTATGTACTTTACGCGTGTTTTTGAGTTTTATAGGTGTTTTGGAGCCATTAAAGCAAAAAGAAGTGGAACTCGCTGGAATCTTGGATTTCTTCTCGTCATGTTGAAGAGAGCGAAAAGACAAAGCTAGTTGCGAAAGAATGAGGCTATCCCGACATCCAGTTAGAGAGTTATGAGCAAAATGAATTAATAAGCTTGTCGGTTCAGGTGGGATAAGCGGTGCAAGAAGATCTTTGGTTAGCCTTTAACCATCAAACGGGTGCCTATATCATTTCCGTTATCTATTACATCTACCGTAAAATCGAGAGACACAATTTCTCTCAATCATTTGCCTAAACTTCAGAGATGGTTTCTGTGAGAGGTGGAAACGTGAGATTCAGATGAAATTAATGATGGAAAATCGATCTGAGTGAGAAGAGAGATGTGAGATGGCTGCTCTGATGCTACGCTGCTGTTGTTCATTGTTGAAGACGATTGAATAAAGAGATCTGGCGCCGGTGATGTTAAAGATTGAATTCAAGAGTCTCTGTGTGATGGGTTTCTGCGGTAATGGAGGTTAAATGAAGTGGCTAGAAATTTGAGTCTGATGGCTCATTCATGTGGTTGGTTTATGTTCTCAGGTGAGAACTCGGTCAAGAATAAGAAAATCTCAATGTTGTTTGGGGTTGGTAATGGAGGAAAGCGAGAAATGGAAATCGAGAAAGATGAATGAAGGAGATTAAGCTTATATGCGTCTGTGAAAGGTTGGGATGAATAGGTTTCGCATAATTTGAAATCTCAATCGAGAATTCAGTGAAGAAAGAATTGAGAGGAAGTTGAACGAGTTGGTGCTGTAAGTGTTCGTAAAAAGGCCTGAACGACACAGGTCTTTGAGATGGGTTAGAAACAGAATTTAAGATGAGGAAATTTGTTGTTATTGGTTTGCAGCTAATGAAGGTGGATTGTTGGAATTGATCTTTGCAGAGCCAGTGATGATGTTCGAGAAAGATGCAGGGAGAGCTTGAGAAGTCCGTGTTCGACGGAGCTTGGCAGTTGTTGAGTCAATATTGGTTGCACCATTGCTAGTGACAGAGATTGAAGGATTCGGTTATGATGGAGAAGATATTAAGCACTGCCATGCCATTGAGTAAGTAGAGATGAATAAGGAAGGCAGCGAGTCTTTGTGTCTTTGAGAAAGGATGTGAAATGCAACTACAAATAATGCAAGACAATAGTGTTAGTACAATACATGGCCTAGCTTAGGTGCTTGATTCTGTCATGGTGAAGACTCACTGGCGCTATGGCGGAAATGGTGGGTTTTGAAGGATACGGGCGGAATGGCTCGAGGTAAAGATGGGAAGCTGTGTGTTGCGAGAACCGATGGGTTGTTTGCTTGCAGCTACGTTAGATGGTCTTGCTATTCGTGGTACAGTGCAAGGTGATGGGGTTTAAGCGATGATCTTTGTTGTGTGTCTTTGCCGTGGCTCGATGCGATCGCGATTCAGATGGATTGAGCTCATTGCATGCAAGAGCTGTTGGTGGTGATTTGTATGTGACATGGAAATGGTGAGTGGTCTTTGTGGTTCAATGTTTGAGCTTGGCGGTGATATAGTAACTCGGAGAGAAGTCGGGAAGATACGAGATGATGTTACTCGTCATCGGAGATGGAGCTGCTATCAAGCTCGAGTATGGCAGCAGAATGGAGTTAACATGGTTGCTTCCAGGGAATAGTCATTTGCTGCCATTGATAGCCATGAATATCGAAGGAGTCGTTGCCATTGGCAGTGATAAGAAGGATGTATCATTCAAACTCAGTTGAGTTATCAGAGAAGATGACGATGTGGAGCAGAGATGATGAATAATTATTAGGTTGAACTGCAGGTACTGGGTTGAACTACAGGGTACTAGTGAGCTGCAGCTGGTGCAAAGGCTGCCGATGCTGTTGAAGTGAGGCATTGGTGGCATCTTGAAGCAGTGATGTAGTGGCTAGGCATGGAGACGCAGGAGTCAGTAGGCTGCCTGGGCAGTAGCTGCAGTTTAGTGATGAGTTGCGGGCGAGGGAGCTTGAATACAAGGCGAGACAAGATGACACTGAGAAGACTGGTGATGGATATTAAATGGGTTTGTGCTTAATGGGTGATTGCAGGATTGTTAATGACAAGGGATGTGACTGAGCTGAGAAGAACTGAAAAGGTGGTGTTGTTGTAGGGAGATGAAACTGGTGGTATCAGATTCAGTACAAGGTGACGGAATGGCGCGCTGCCTAGACTGTGCAAGGGAAGTCGCTGATACAAGCCAATAAATCTGCAGGTGGTAATTGAGCTTTGAAAGAAGCTGTTTGGCAGCATCTGGAGTTGAGGTTGTGAATTGGCAGGAGGCAGCTCAGGTGGTAATTGTGGATGAGAAAGTGCTGGTGGTAAAGAGTTTAAATGGGTTACAGGGAATGTGGAGATGAATGAAATTGAACTGAAGAGAATGGTATTGAGTGTCTTTGCAAAAGGGATGTCTTTGGAATCAAGGGTACACAGGCCGCAATGTTGCGGCCGTGAAAAGAGAAGAACAATGGACAGGTGCATGAATCTGGTAGCAGTGATGACTACATAAGAAGTATTGCAGCAGGACTTGAACCAAGAAACAGATGAGCTACAATGAGCAAACTGGAATTGCAAGTATTAGCTTGATGCAGTGGAGGAGTTGATTGATTACATGAAGCTGGTGATGAAGCACAATGATGGTGCAACAACAGGTTATGGCATGTGCAATGTTGCAAAGGCACGAGCCTTGACACTTTGGCTTAAAACTAAATCAGTGATTCGAGATCTGAACCCGACTCACCAATCGACTCGGTCCGACTGGATTGACCACGATTCCATCCGACTCGGTTGAGCTTTGACTGAGGTGACTCGTTGACCCGACCGAGTTGACCCGTTTGACCAGTGGACCGGGTGGACTTTGCCGGTCACCCGAGATGTCTCCGCGGCGATTTTTCCGGCGATTTCCGGCCATAATCCCGGTTTTTCAGTGACGGATTTTGGACATAATTTTACATGGGTATTTTCCACACATGGGCTTGGTGGACCACTTGGAGATGGGTTTTGAGAAGACCTAAATTTGGAGTATCTTTATGGAATGGGAGAAGCATATATATAGAAAAACTCTTTCTCTAAACCTAAAATCTCCATGAGGGAGGCTTCTACTTGTTTTCTAGGGTTTCACATGATAGTTTTCTTCTTTGCTTTCTATGATGATTTCCAAAAACACAAGTAACTAAGTTTTTATTATTGGTTAAAGATGTAGTTGGATTTTGCAACCAAGTTATGATTTTTATGAATTAGTTTTCTCTCAATATTATCGTTTGATTTCTACGGGTTATAATAATTGCATGATTGACGTATTGCAATATGATTGAATGTTTGTTTCGTTAAGTCTAGAATTAATTGAACTCACATCCATATCTATAGCTATTTTAGGGTTCATCATCGAGAGATAACCTTGAATACGAGTAGCATGATATGATTCTAGGTTGTAGTGATACATCCTTGTAATCATATGTAGAAATTGACCTTTGTTCGAATTGTTTGCGCAATGTATTACAATTGCATTGATTAGCTTATTTCTGAAACTTAATGCTCCTAGGAATTGAACTTGATTAGCGCAAGGCGTTAGGTTATTCTTTAGGTAGAATTCACATATGCAGCTCTAATGTGTGTGTGATGAATTAGGAAATTTACAGAGTATTCTTGCAATAAGGTATTCTATGGCTTTTGATGATAGCGAGATTAAATACGAATTCTATTCATATATTCATAAACTTGTTTACAATTGAAGATGAAACCTTTATCCAATATTTCACATCCTTGATTTGCGTACTTTGTTTGATTTTTGTTTATTTTTATTTACACAATCAGAAAATCCCCCGTGTTACTTATAAGATACCGAAACATATTGACAACCAAGACCTCTCTGTGGGAACGATCCTTTCTTTCCCTTGCTTCATTATATATTTTGAGTAGTAAGAAAGTGTAATTTATTTTTGACGCCTACGATAGCGATCACCCCATAATGTAATTCGTTCAGGATTGTGTGCCCCTCTTCTTTACTCAGGCATCTTAATAATGTTCCTAGGTATGATTTCCTGTACATAATGCCATCTCGGAGCTCATATGCAGCTGCTTTGCTTTTGATTTTGTTGATCTCGGGTCGCCCCTTGGGCAGTTCTCCTGTCTCTAGATATTCGTGGATAGGTTTTCGCCAATCATCGGCCTTATACTGATCGGTCGTAGTTGCTGCCACGTGCGCGCTGATGTCCAATGTCTCAGGTACCTATGGCATTAATATTATCATAATTACGATGCCTTCCACACTTGCATCCATTAGCATGGAAGCGATGTATGCTAGAGCGTCCGAGTGGCGGTTATCTTTCCTACAGATATGCCGAAAATTGATGTTTGGTATCTGGCCGATGTAAAATTGGGCGAGTTCCCAATATTTCTGCAAAAAGGGGTTATGTATAGCGTACTGCCCGCTGATTTGTCGGACGACTAGCTGAGAGTCACTTGTTAATCTTACATCCTGAGAAATAGAAGAACATAAGATGTACGTGGTTCGGTATGATTACCTACGTCCACGGGGGTAAAGGGATGATCTTATTGCTTGATTCAAGGTTACAATATAGTTGCTTTTCTCTCAATACTATAGGTGTACTCTCTTTCCTCTCTCCTTACTTGGGTTTTACCTCTCTACATAGTCTCTATTTATAGTCACAGATGATGATATATTGATACTACGATGTTGGACCTGATGTAGCTTCCTTGATGTTCTTCTCGGGCGACAAGCTGATGCTTCAGCCGATATTCTTATTTGCTCAAGTCGAGATATCTAGCCGAGCCGAGTGATATCCTCATCCGATATCCCACTACCCGATGTCGCTTGTTTGGTGGTGTAGATACCGTTGAAATCGGTTAAGATCTCTCAAATATCCAAAATGGGAATACACAAGGAAATTTATTATTAAGGGAAATTATTATTATCGAAGCCGCCACCCAACTAAAGGGAGTTGGGACCCAATATGAGCACTGGTCCAGTTACAGAGATGAGAGTCCGGGAATCAAAATACGGACTAGGAAGGTGTGAGGCACCTAATCCGTCCAATCCGAAGACTGGCCTCTACTTTATAATTGGGAAACTAGGGTTTAAATTGTTAAACGCAATATAAAATAATAAACTCATAAAATAATATAAGAATATTAAATGCGTCCGCTCGTTCTTTTTCCAGCCGATCAAATTCCCTATTCTCAAAACAAAACCCGATTATTGTTCTAAAAATGTTCACAAATTATTATTATTATTGATATATTACTGAAAACGGAACCAAAGAGACTCAAAGGTGGAAATCAGTATATTATTATTGCGTTTGTGAGTCTGACACTTGAATTATTATTACTATCAAAATTCTCGTGAATTAAAATGCCAATCTAGGGAAACTAATATATGCCTACTATTATATATTCTCAAGCACTACGTAAATGGGCTACTGTAATCAACTAATATGCAAAAGATCCAATTAAACTGATGCAAATGGATAGCTTTACTGTGGTAATGATGATAAGGACAATCAAACAGATGGTGCTTCTAATTAGCTGATTATGTTAGCTTTCACGTGCTTAACTATTGGACGTTATTCCACTTCGTATCAAAGTAATGAAAATTCAGCTCATGATCATTGTATTTCTGTAACTAGACAAGTCATTAAATCCAACTACTGCATGCATGAAGCCTATATTTTAATAATATGAATGAATCAGAAATGGATATCAGGTGTAGACGGAGAGAATAATGGAACATGCAATTATCAAACAGGAACAAGAACTCCTCCTAACTATTAATTAATTGCAAACACCAAAAATCTTAGCTTGCGAACAGAAATATAGAAAAGACAACCGTTAAGCAAACCTGCTTTTGCTGGAAGATAATTATTATGTCACTTAGTTTGATATGAGCCAACGATGATCGATATCCTCAAAACCGTATCCAAGTCGCAATTTTCCGAAGTATATTTCTACCTAAAATTCTTCCCCTAGACTTCTACCACTCCTTGCTTTTTTTTCCCCCTCTCGACACCAAAGAATGGCTCCCTATTTATAGTCTTACTCCCTTAACTATGACCTTAGGATAAAACGATACAATCCGATGATTCTAACCGAAAACCTAAATTTCTTTTCCATTTTAACAAATATTATTCCTTTATTCTTTATATTATTCCATTTCATTTCTTAAATTAAAATATTTTCAGGGAGGCAAGTCTTGGGAACAAAGTAAAACAAAGTGTCGACATTTTTATATTCGGGTGAACGTCCAATTTTGGTCTTCAGCACTAGTGGATACTTGGTGGACGTCTAACTTTGGACTTCAGGACTAGTGGACTTAGTGGTGGACGGTGGATTGAGACTCACTATGGTATACATCAGAACACTAATAGGCACAAGCTCATGGACCAACATTTTTAGCACAAATGTGACGTACTCTTGTCTTGGTCTCACCCATTTTAGTTACTACCTTATAACCATGAATATAGGCCTCCATCACCCTTAATGTCTAAGACAGCTTCGGATACAATTTCGCGGCATACTAACCTTACCGTGCAAAATTGGGGTGTGTACAGTTGCCCCTCTTTGGCAGAGGTTTGCGTGCAACTGAATGCCAAAGACATACACATCAATTTTGCACATTTAAAATGTTGGATTCCTTGCTCATAAATTATCCGGAATGACACTAGAAAGTTCATTCGAATTATTTCTAAGTATTTTGATTTTGCACCCGTACACATCCTCATAATACATATCACGACGAAACGGTACTTGTGCCATACCAACTATTGCGAAAACAGGTTACGCTTTATTACATTAATTCTTCTGACCACATGCTACGTCATCACATCGATTGCATCGACTGAGTAGAGGCTCTTCAATCTTTACGACTTTGCTCAAATATTTTCATCATCTCTGGCCCTTTCTACGATCCATTAGAAGCCCGGGATATACGACTTGCCCCATGCATTCTTGATTGCCACAATCCTTATGAAGAAAGTACACCTTCGCTTTCATTTCCTCTTTGAGCTTTGCGTCCAAAATCTGGGGAAACCCTGTAATTGATGACCTTGCAAAAGAGCTATTAGTAGCACATGTTCCTGATAAATACTATTTTTTTTTTATATATATATTTTTTTTTCATCATTTTTTTTATTATTATTATATATATATATTTTTTAAGAAACAAATCCTAGAAAATAATTTTCAAAAACAAAATACTCAATATACACAAAGGTTTAGGAATCCTGACCTGCCACGTGTCTGATAGATGCCACCAAAAATATTACCGTCCCCATCCAAATTTTCAAATCTGTCAATCCTCCCAGCTATAATTAACTTCATAAATTGGCTTCAAACTGTAAAACGATTCAGGATTTTTGCTGCTTTCCAGGGATGACGTTCGATGCTTCAAATCTTCAACTTTCTCCACGCGACTCTTCTTTTCCTCTATCTTTTTTAAGTGCTACTCAATTTTCCCAAGTGGTTGTTTAATAACCATTTTCTCTTTTTTTCTCTTTTTTTTTTTAATTCATTTTTTTCCCTTTTTTTCCTTTTTTTTTTTTTTTTTTTTTTTTTTTTAGATCTATCCGTTTGGACGTCCGTTGCTCATTGAACTTTAGGAGATGACTTACATGACTAATGACGACATACAAATGGACTAACATGTCTCTCTCTAAATTATTTATAAGACCGAACACGATTATTGAAGACTGAAACTCTAATGACATGGGCCCAGTATGATGATATTGGTGCCCCTTTTTTTTTTGACACTATAGACCCGAATTTTTTTTTTTTTTTTTTTTTTGGGCGAGGGCTTAACATAATGACGACTCTGCCCCTAGTAGATTTTTTTTTTTTTGACTAAAGGGGCCAAACATGATGATGACTCTGCCCCTAGACTATGACACTATGAGAGAGATATTATTAGACTTCTAAAAAAAATCTCATTAAGTTTTATGAGCGTTCGCAGATATGGTATTTCTTGGGTCGAGTAACACTTACTGGTCCTGGATCATGTTGGCTGCCCCGATCAAATTGTTGAACAATTCTTCTATTTTGTATGATTCTTGGATCTTCTCGAAATTCTGCTTGCTTCATCTTCTTGAACTTTATCTCTGAAAAATCATTCATTACCTTCTGATTAACTGCACTCTTAAACCTTATACTCGGAAAATCATTCATTGTCTTCGATGAGTTGCTTTCTTGAACCTCATCTTTGGGAAAATCAATTATTGCCATGTGATTAATTGCTTTGTTGAACCTTTTGCTGGGAGCATCATTTGTTGTCTTCTGATTAATATCTTTCTTGAACTTTGTGCTCGGAAAATTATTCATTACCTTCTGATTAATTGTTTCCTTGAACTTTATACTCCGATTATTATTCATTGTCTTCTTATTATTTTCTTTCTTGAACCTTCTGCTGGGAAAATCATTCACTTCCTTCTTATTAATTGCTCCATCATTTCTCAAATTTAATAACACGTCCTTGTAAGAAATAGTTTCCTTCGGTAGAGGATTCATCGTCTTGCCTTTATTTGGTGGAAAAATCTCATCTTCACGTGTTTTGAATCTCTCTTCCTTCTTATCATTGGTCTTCAACATCCATTGTGGTTTTAACTGAAGTGGTTTCTTTGCTACTAAATTCACTACTTTTATCTTCTGTTTTGGCACATTCTTGCATTGTATACACATTTTGGTCACATTCATCTTCTTTCTCTGAGCTGCCCTTAAACATTGGTTTTCCTTGTTTTGATTGACAAACTTTACTTCTTTAGCCGGTTCAGGTTTTTCTTTTTGGTGGTTCCACAGTTTCCACGGCTTGTCAGTGTTCCCAAATACTTTATTTATACCAAGTATGTTGTTTTCCAACCTGCAAACAAAATCTTTTTGGTTTTTTAGTTTATTAAATGTTTTTGGATTTTTTGAAATATTTTGAAAATTGGAAATAAAAGACGACTTATTTACAAATTCAGGTGATGTACCCTTAACCGGTCTGATTGACTCAACAGAATGAGTTAGAGACTTACCTGACTCCGCCTCTATTGTTCTTACCACTTTTTGTTCATCCTCTTGTCTTACAGACTTCCATCTGAATGATGGTTGTGCGGGAGGCATGGTTACATTTTTATTCCTGAGATGAGGTGGCTTGTAAATGGTTCTGTTTCTTGCTACATTTTGAAACTCATCACCACCCTCAGTTCTAAACGGATTCCACATTGTAGATGAAGATTTCTTTGTTGCATGTACTGGATCAGCAGGCAAGATATCTGAGAGGTAAACTAGACTCGCTGATGGTTTAACGGGATAAGACAAGATCTCTGAAATATGCACAGGCCTAACAGGTGAGGTCTGCTTTGGTAGAAGGTCATTGATATGCACAGGCTCTGCTGGAAATCGGTTGGAATTCGGCACGTTCCTCGGTTGCTCAATTCCATAATAATCTGCCATTAATTCAGACAAAATAACAGGACGATTAGTTGAATTAAATGAATTCACAGTTTGTACCTGATCCGCGAAGAGCTCACTTATGTGAACAGGCTGATTCATTGCAGTTTCTTGCTTGTAGATTGAGTCGGCTAAATTGGTTTCATTTTTCGCCAAGATAAAATTGACCCTGGGTTCCCTTTGATGATAGGGTAATGGGTACTTTTCCTCTGCAAAATTCCTCTAAGGATGTCCACATATTCCCTGATTCAAGTTCTGGCTCTGCCCCTGGTATGGTCCTGTGGGTGATGCAATTACTGATGCAACTGGAACAGTATTCACTTGATTTTCATCTGTAAATGTGGCCCTTCCGCAATTATTCCCATTAGAGTCTCCGGGTCGGTCAACCTGGTCATTCTTCCCGTGTCCAATGCATTTTCAATCTGTGAGCCCGCCTTCCACAAAGAGTGTAATGTTGGATGGTAAGATTATATCAGCCGGTTCCAATATTCATGGTTCAAACAATTCATTATAATATCTACCATCTCTTCTTCGGAAAATTTCTCATCGAGCTCTAACGAGCTAGTCTTCCAACGTAGAAAGAATTTTGTAAATGCCTCATTGGGTTCTTGTCTGACCGCCTCTAAGTGTTTCCTAGTAAACTGAATTTCAGGGACCAACATAAACCGTCTCACAAACATATCGACCATATCCTCCCAATTCGAAACTAGACTTGGGTCTATCTTCATCAACCACTTCAAGGTCGTTCAGTCAAACTCCTTTGGAACAATTGGACTAATAACCCATCATTAATACCCAGTGGCTTCAAGTACCCAACATACATACGAATATGGGTTTTTGGGCACCCAGTTCCATCATATCTATCCATATCCGTAAATTTAAATCCAGGAGGTAAACGAATATCGGGATAAGGATATAGCCCATGTATATCTATTGTATCCTCACCCATTTTCTGCAAGGTCCTTTCGATATTTTTGAGCTTCTGGGCTAATTGTCGTGTTGTGGTCTCATTCTTTTTAGCCTCTTCATTTTTGTCATTTCCCATATCAGCCCCGACATGTTTTCCTGTAGACTCAGCAATGGCCTCGAGAGTAAACTTCTTGATCTCAGCCTCCATCGTGTCTTCATATTCTGAGAACTTGGTATCCAATATGTGTTGGAATTGTTCGCGCAACCAAGACAATGCCCCAGTATCGATATTCATTTCAGATTCTATGCTCGTGTTCCTGTTTTCAAGGAAACAAAAGAATATATGGTAACACAAGGGTGCTTATGTCTCGGATTTTGTGCAACAATGAATGCAATTTACAATTAATGCACGTGCATGAAGGTTTCACTAACTCTTGGGTAGGCTTGGGCTACCTTAGCAAAATATACCTCAGACGTAGTTAGACTAGTCTTCTTTGGTACTGGGCTAAGGCTTGTGGTGGTTCAGCTGGTAACTCCCATAAGGCCAAGGCACGGGTTCAGCTTACTAGCCACTTGTTTTCCTAAGAATCGGACGTCTGACGATGCGAAATGGAATGCAATGTGCAGATGGGTGCGTGCACGTGTGTGTGTGTGCAAATACCGAGTTGTGTAAAATCAAAACCCTAAAATCCCAATTACGTTTCAAGTTAGATTCTCTAAGTCCCCAGTGAAGTCGCCACTGTAGATACCGTCGAAATCGGTTAAGATCTCTCAAATATCCAAAATGGGAATACACAAGGAAATTTATTATTAAGGGAAATTATTATTATCGAAGCCGCCACCCAACTAAAGGGAGTTGGGACCCAATATGAGCACTGGTCCAGTTACAGAGATGAGAGTCCGGGAATCAAAATACGGACTAGGAAGGTGTGAGGCACCTAATCCGTCCAATACGAAGACTGGCCTCTACTTTATAATTGGGAAACTAGGGTTTAAATTGTTAAACGCAATATAAAATAATAAACTCATAAAATAATATAAGAATATTAAATGCGTCCGCTCGTTCTTTTTCCAGCCGATCAAATTCCATGTTCTCAAAACAAAACCCGATTATTGTTGTAAAAATGTTCACAAATTATTATTATTGATATATTACTGGAAACGGAACCAAAGAGACTCAAAGGTGGAAATCAGTATATTGTTATTGTGTTTGTGAGTCTGACACTTGAATTATTATTACTATCAAAATTCTCGTGAATTAAAATGCCAATCTAGGGAAACTAATATATGCCTACTATTATATATTCTCAAGCACTACGTAAATGGGCTACTGTAATCAACTAATATATGCAAAAGATCCAATTAAACTGATGCAAATGGATAGCTTTACTGTGGTAATGATGATAAGGACAATCAAACAGATGGTGCTTCTAATTAGCTGATTATGTTAGCTTTCACGTGCTTAACTAGACGTTATTCCACTTCGTATCAAAGTAATGAAAATTCAGCTCATGATCATTGTATTTCTGTAACTAGACAAGTCATTAAATCCAACTACTGCATGCATGAAGCCTATATTTTAATAATATGAATGAATCAGAAATGGATATCAGGTGTAGACGGAGAGAATAATGGAACATGCAATTATCAAACAGGAACAAGAACTCCTCCTAATTATTAATTAATTGCAAACACCAAAAATCTTAGCTTGCGAACAGAAATATAGAAAAGACAACCGTTAAGCAAACCTGCTTTTGCTGGAAGATAATTATTATGTCACTTAGTTTGATATGAGCCAACGATGATCAATATCCGCAAAACCGTATCCAAGTCGCAATTTTCCGAAGTATATTTCTACCTAAAATTCTTCCCCTAGACTTCTACCACTCCTTGCTTTTTTTTTCCCCTCTCGACACCAAAGAATGGCTCCCTATTTATAGTCTTATTCCCTTAACTATGACCTTAGGATTAAACGATCCAATCCGATGATTCTATCCGAAAACCTAAATTTCATTTCCATTTTAACAAATATTATTCCTTTATTCTTTATATTATTCCATTTCATTTCTTAAATTAAAATATTTTCAGGGAGGCAAGTCTTTGGGAACAAAGTAAAACAAAGTGTCGACATTTTGTTATTCGGGTGAACGTCCAATTTTGGTCTTCAGCACTAGTGGATACTTGGTGGACGTCTAACTTTGGACTTCAAGACTAGTGGACTTAGTGGTGGACGGTGGATTGGGACTCACTATGGTATACATCAGAACACTAATAGGCACAAGCTCACGGACCAACATTTTTAACACAAATGTGACGTACTCTTGTCTTGGTCTCACCCATTTTAGTTACTACCTTATAACCATGAATATAGGCCTCCATCACCCTTAATCTCTAAGACAGCTTCGGATACAATTTCGCGGCATACTAACCTTACCGTGCAAAATTGGGGTGTCTACAGGTGGAGATGACCGATGTCGCCCTTTAGGTCCCTGGCCGAGTCTCACTTTGACCGAGCTCTTCTTATCTCTTCACCAACTCTGTCAGTGCATTTATTGTCCTCATGCCCGATGAGCATCACATCAGAACTTTCTCTTCCTTTATGTCGACCTCACGGGCTGCTTCAGTTCCTCTTTTCTCGCGCCCAGGTCTAGTGAGACGATTCAATACTTCTAGTGCTTGTTCCTCTTGGTACGCCATCATCTAGGATTGTTCCACCTGTCCTGTGGATTATTTACACCTACAACCTCATTAAATTGATTTGATGCACAAAGATTGATTAACAACCAACATAAACATAAACATAAAAATAGACGTAATTTGCAATAAACATAAAGATAGACATAGTTAGTTAGATTGAAAAGAGAATACAGAAAAGAGGGAAAGAACCCTTATTATTGGATTGACAAACCCTAGAAATAACCTTCACATACCTGCAGACTCTGCGGTATCTGTTGATAGTAAAGATTTGTTAGTTTCTTTTCATCTACATACAGATTTGCCTAATTAAAAATCCAGATGGCTTTAAGCAACAAAACTCCTGCAAAACAAAACCAATCAACTATTGGGTTAGTAATAACGCTTCCATAAAAATAAAAAACCAAAACACAAACCAAAGAGAGAAGCAAAGGTGTAGGGTTTGCCCGGGAAAGAGGAAAAGTAATCGCAGATGAATCTGTACCCGGATTTTGCAGCCATTAATGGTTTGTTGCTAGGGTTTGTTCTAAGGATTTTCTTTGTATTTGCTCTCTTGTAGATTTTTTTTTTTTTCCGGATTTGTTTTTCTTTTTTCCCGGATAGTTAATTGATAAATACATTTCTTTATTTTGTGGAAAAAAAAACCTTGTTTTTTTCTCCTTTGAGGAAAAGTAGAATAGAGCAATTTTAAGAGTGGGTGAGGGTTACCGTTGAAGGAGGAGGGGGTACTCTCACCGTTCAACGTGGGGGCTCATATGTCTTAGGATTTTAAAGGAGTTAGATAATAAAGAAAGGAAAAGAGGTAGCGAGTTTCTTATTGATATGAGTAACCATATTACATAGCTATATTATCCTTTATATACATCTAAAGGGAAACCCTATATATCTAGTTGGGCCGCACATCCATGGGCTGTAGACCCTATAACACTCCCCCTTGTGCGGTCCAATAGAACTTCGTATGTAGTGCTTCAAATATAGTGCTTCTAATGTAAGTCTTCAAATGTCGTTCTCTCCTTGATGACTTGTGCCGAAATCAATTGCCTTGCTAAAACTTTGACAAGGAACAACCCAGTGGGATAAAACCTTGGTAAAACTATTCACATGTATTACTTCACATGTTATCTCGTACTTTACATGTAGTTCATCACATGCAATACGATCTTCATAGACCGATGAGTCTAAGTTAATTGCCTCGTTAAAACTTCGTCAGGAAAACCCAAAGGGACAAAACCTGAACTAAAGAAAAAAGAGTACAATATAAAGCTAACTTAGAACATAGTGGGACTCGAATATGTTGCCTCATTAAAACCTTGACAAGGAAACCCAGTGGGACAAAACCTTGACGAAGGGGAAAGAGTACAACGTGACAGATGCAAGTAAAGGTGATCCGTTGCAGATGATCACTTTGCTTCATTGAAGTTGATTAGTTGTTTCACAACTTCTTAGGTAGAAAATCCTTGTGGAAAAGACAATAGCCTTAGTTGGGAAGTTAATTCTCGGTGGTTGTTGTTGTCTAATTAAAAACCTTGCCGAGTAACAAAACCCTGTGGAAAAAGCAACCTCGGTGAAGGAAAATAGTTCAACAAACCATTAGATGCTCCCCCTGATGTCAGACAATTTTCATTAGTCTAATGCTGTCAAAAGGAGTTTATCACACTTTACTTTGGTGACTTGAATGTTTATAAGACCATGTTGTTGATTCTGGAAGTTACATTGCTTAACAGACTATCGCGTTTCATTTCTTTGATTCAGATATTTTCAATAATATCAACGACGATCTTTATGTCTTCAACGTTCAACATACTTGATGTTTTTAGTGTCGTCTCGCTAAAAACCTTGTCGAGTAACAAAACCCTTTGGGAAAAACTATTCTCGATTGAAGGGAAAAAGAGCACGACACAGCTTCAATTTCGAAGTAAATTATGTCGACATCATGTCCTTGGATCCTCCCCCTGATGTCGGAATCTCCCTTGATTACTTTCAAAGTTGTTCCAGACTGTTCCTTTAGTCATGTACTTTTCGAAACTGAATATCGGTAATGGCCTAAAAAATAGTCTACTGTATCTCCCCCTGATTACTTTCGTTGGAGAAGAGATTATTGTTCCTTTATTATCAACAATTTTTGGATTTCACTTTCATTAGCATTCATTTTAATGTCTTTGCAGAGATAAAACAAATTTATGTCAATCGTTACCTTTAAGTACATGATTACATTCATTATACCATTCCAATGACCTTGCCTTGGCGCTGAGCTATATCTAGCTACCAAGTTCCCTGAGGATGTAAAAATTAATCGAGTATATTATTATACTAAGTACAACAATGTTTATATTGTACTTAGATATGAGAATTTCATCTCCCAACATATCTTCGGCATCTTCCTTTAGACGAAATGGTCACTTACTTACATTTAAACCTCGACTAATCATGGGAGTGCTATCAGGATGCATGTATTTATTAAATTGCCTGACAACTTTAGACAAATGCAAACTGGTGGAATAATATACCACAAGCTCAGTATTCGGTCGAGCTTTCCCCAGATTTTTCATCTCAAATTCGGATTTCAAATATCTTCTAAGGTCTTTTATTACATCAAGAGTACCCATCATGTTTGTACCATCGACATAGATAGATACAATTCCAAATCAGGAACCTTCTTGTGAATACGCAATGAGAATAACTTACTTGTCTATCCCCTCCAAATTAAATAGTCACTTAGACGAGCATACCACATCCGCCTGATTGCTTCTATCTATAAGTGAGCGTTCTATCTAACTATAAACGCACTCTGTGGTTTAGAGTCACTTGATTTGGGTAACAAAAGTCTATCAAGTACTTTTGTTAATATCTTTTATCTCTTGATTCTTTCATACATACATAACAACCACATACATATGCTGCATTTCAAGTCCTTTTGAAATTACCAAGCTAACTGAGTAGCGGAACACTATGAAGTTCATTACAAGAGAACAATTCCAGGGCTTTGTGAGAAACTTCGTGCCACAAGGCGAGTCTTTATCCCTTAAGACTGTTTTCTTCTCATTATGCTTTGTGACAAATTAATCATGTATGTCAAATAGGCTTTACACTTGGTTGGTTAGCACTACCACACCAAATACCTGTATATTTGTCAAAGAACCAAGTTCTACCTGGATTGTATAGGCCAAATATGCTCTTCGTTGAAATTAAGCAACAAGGAGCTTGGTTCGATCTCATCTTGCTCTATTTCCTTAAGCAAGTGTATATGAAATTAGTCATCAATATGCTCGCATGATCTTTCCATTGACTCGTACGCATTCTCATAATCCACTTGGGATGTCATTGTTCTCTGGAATCATTAAACTTCGGAGCGTCCTCCAGTTTGATTCATGGACATATTCAGATACAATCTTATGAGATGATTTCTGATGATATAAATAAGTTGTGCCTTCCTCACCTACTTCATTTCTAGGTGAGGATTGATCGAACCAAGTGGTCTCTCCAAATTCCTTTATGGAGCCACGGCCTCAACCACACTTCCAATAAGGGTAGTTGCAACATCTTAGTCTATGGTGTATATCCCTTATTGAGGATTTGTAACCTTGCAGGTAGGTTTGCAGCTGGTATGTGTGATCTCATCACTTTAGCGACATCAATGTACATTCTCAAAATCGATTATTCATTCACTTCACATTTACATTTGTGGAGTATAATAATCAATATGAGACACAGTGGGAACACACCATGACAATTCCTGTCGTTCCCTTAGAAAATACTTTTTCTTATCTCCCCCTAAAGACGGGAAGAATGTCTCATTAAAGTGATAACCCCAAATCTAGCGGTAAGAGATCTCCTTCCAAATGTTATAAAATGCCGATAATTATTAAGAGTAAATATCCAACAAAATTACTTAATCATTTTTGTGACCCATCATAGTACGATGTGGACTCGTAATGGCACATATATAGTGCAACCAAAAATGCGTAAGAACGCAAATGTCAGACTTAAATTCAGTTACCAACTGGTACGCATAAAAGGTTGACTAATATTGGGTTCTAAAACGAATTAAGTAAAGATGCGCGTAATATTGCATATTCCCCAAGCAGTTAAAGGTAGGTTTGTACGCATAACCATGCCTTAGGCACCATCTGTTACCTTTTGATGGTAGCCTTTGCGAGACCATAAGGTATAGGATGCTCTGCATTGATCCTATTAAATACGCAGTCCTTTTGATGTACACTAGCTAGCATTTACAAGGGGTGGTGAGCCCGTACATGTATAATATGTGCTAATAGTTTTCCAAACGCAAAATTTCTTGGGAACTATAACTAGTCCAAAATGTCAAAGCATTCATCAGAGCCATAAGTCACTTTAATGGTCCGCATTCTGCATGAATATTTTTCTAAATTTCACCTTGTTTTTTTGTAATATGGATTGTTTACCATTTGCATCTTAGGATGGTCTCGATCCTGTTTTACTGAAGACTTTGTGAAATGAGCGATATGCTTTCTTACTTAAAAGAAATAGGGGGGGGGATCTAGTACTTTAGAAAACACTTATTGAGAGATATGCCATCATTTCGCATTATGTCAATCTTTCTCTCGTTTTTGTTCACTCAAATAAATTGATGTTCGTATGAGTCATTTAAAAATGTTCATCATGTCACAACCAAAGTGCATTTATGGTTATGTCAAAGCCTGTATGAGTCAATTCTCAACATTTCATTGTCGGAGTCAATATGGATTCCATAATCCAAATACTATAGTGATTTACATTTCACTATATTGACTCATTAGTTTCTCTAAGATATATTTCTTTCCAAATATATTAGAGACTATAAAAGATGCAATCAATTACATTCTTATCAATATAGAGAGACAAGCTCTGTGAATCGGTCTCCTAATGTTTGCAACTCGGCTATGAATCGATTTCATTTTATTTCTCTATGCATTAGTCAGTACTTCTGATTCACTGGATATTGCGGAATTTTCCATGAATCTTTTGTTGTTTAATCCTTTTGATTTTTAGTTCTTTCGTTTCTTTTTTTTTCGACTTTCCTAGTATTTTCTTAGTTCTTGGATACTGTGGAATCATCCATAGAACCAGTTGTTCTTCTTTTTCCTTTATGTATTAGTGATCTCTATTCTGATTCTGGGATACTGTGGAATCATCCCCTGAATATTTTGTTTTATTTAGTCTTAAACTTGTTTTGCTAATGGCTTTCTGTGTCATGTGGTAAATTTTTCAGCAGCAAGACCTTCAATCTAATCATTTGTGGTATCATGTGGTGGAGGTTCAGAATGGCAACTTCCGAATTGAAAGCAATAGTGTGGAAAGTAGTGGCGCAAATCATCATTCTCTTTGTGATGATCAATTACCGTAGACTAGAGGTATCTCATAATCCATCAAGTCTTGTTCAAGACAAACTCAATGTTCATAATCGTCCAAAAACCCAACTCAGTCAATGTCGATCCGAAAATTTTCAAAATTCCAATTCCCTCCTAAAATTTTGCCATCTAATGTTCGTAATCTACTTACCAGAATTTGCTCTTTGAGACTTAGTTTCCCATTTTATCCGGATTATCCGTTTTCACATATGCCTAAAATTTCTAGGTTGTATATGCACAATCACACCTCAATAAAAGGCAATAATACTTCTTCCATAAATGCGATATACCAACATACCAAAAAAGTCAGCAAAAAAATCTTGTCATATATATTCCTACCAACCTTCAAAGATACAAGGATTTATATGCGGAATCATATCTTGGCCTGGAAACCCTATTGGTGTTACATAAATACAAAAGCTCTGTGTGGAAACCCTAACATCGTCAAGCTCATTTATCAGAACACCAATACTATTCATCAAAGTAACCAAATCCAAAATATGGCCTCAAGCTCAAACAACAGAGCAAATCGCATCAATCAGATGTCAAGGCAACTTAGGAATGCTTCACTCGAAGTACCAACTGAAAAAAGAAGAGCCGTAGGAGTAATACAAGTTAATGTTGCTGCTGAAGAATGGTCTTATGCTCTACTTGGAAAACTTGTGCACAAAGAAAAGGTTGCTATGAGAATCATTCGAGAAGAGATCAACTCATTATGAAAAAAGTACAAAAACGAGGAGATCGGAGTTATGGGACACTGATAAGCATGTAAATGCTACATTTTATACCCATATTTATATTATCTAGGATACAATATTTTAGTTACTAATATTATTTTAGTGCTTTTGTAGAAAGTACAAGTGAATTCGATCATCCATCGAATAAACAACAAAATGTGAGACTTAATGGTGTTTGCGACGAAAATGGCAAAATGTGGTTGGCCTGGTATTTCCATATATCAGCAACCACAATGATCAAATATGCTGGCCTGGTATTTCCATATATTAGCAGCATTGAAATGTAGATGGCCTGGTATCTCCATATATCAGCAGCAATGAATTGCGGTTGGCCTGGTATTTCCATGTATCAGCAACCACAATGATCAAATATCTTTGGCACAGTATTTCTATATATCGGTGACATTTATTATCTTGGCTTTGGTATTTTTATATATCAGCAGCACTTATTATACGCAGTCTGAACTGGAAATTGGTTGGTGTTATAATTACAACAAACTCGAGCATGAAAGAAGATGACAACAAACAATAGCAAAGTCAGAGTACAAGAAACTCGGAGATGGAGTGGATGTGAACAGATGGAGTGCAGCGATGAGACAAGCATCTTTTGAGACAAGAGTAACTGGTGCTGCTGCCATTGTTTCATGGCCACAGAGTGGTATTATAAGCAGCGATAGGTGGAGTTCGACAATGAAGTGGCGGAGAAAGCTGTTAGCTGAATTCGTGTTAGGGCTGCAAACAAGAAGGCACCAGTTCTGCAACGGAGTGTGGCCAAGTGAGAATATGCTGACACGGAGTTATGGATGGACAGAATAGATGGGTTCTGAGGCTGAAGTTTGTTGCTGAGATGAATGGAAATGAAGAAGGCAGTGAATGTACGATGGATTCAATGCATCAATAATGATCGATGAGTCTTGGGACGGTGAAGAAAAAACTGATAGTTCATCTGCAGATTGGTAGTTTGGTATCGAATGGACTTTGGGGGTTTGTTTGGAGCTAAACGGTGAAATGGACTTGCAGAGATGTTAGTCAAGTAATATTACCTCAGTGTATGACAACCTGTGGGGGACGAGATTCAACAGCTCGGAGATTGGATAGGTGTCGATGTCCTGATTTTGGCAGAGTTGAATAAGTTGGGAGTAATTGATTGAGCAGATTGTATTCATGGAAGGAGGTTCGAATGAAGATGGATTTGGTTGTATATGTGAGTTAGTTGCTACCGGTCAACAGGAAGGTGCTGAAGTTCTTTGGAGTTGAGTTGTTGATTCGGTGATGATGAAGTGAATGTGGATGTGGAGGTTTTCGGTGGATGGAGATGGTGTCGAGACGGAATGAATGAAGCTATGCATTCGGTGTAGAATATTCAGAGATGGATTTACGGGCAGAGATGCATGTTGGCTGAGACGCAACATCAGTCTTCCAGGTCATTCGATTGTTCATGTTGGTTGGAGTAATGGCAGGTACTCGATGAAGAAAGAATTGGCAGCAGCTCTTTGCGATGGATTTTAGCATCAACAGATCTTGAGGGTTCATATTTTGCCGTATTGGTTCCGTATTGAAGATGATATCCACTGATAGCCATGCTTGAAGAACTGAGAGTGTTGTAGTTCTCTGTCTGTGCAAGTTACTGACTTGAATTGGTTTGCAGAAGATAGATATAGGCGTTGTGGTCAGGTTGGAGTGATGGGTCGGATTTATAAACTGGTCAGGGTATTTGGACTGGCCTTGGCGGAGAGTTGCTAGGTATGTTTTTCTCGCAACAACACCTACTAAGACGAATAGATATAAACAAAGAGAGATCGAAAAGGAAGAGGAGGTTGGAGGTTGCGGCTGCAAAGCCGGCGACAAGAAGAAACGAAGACTAGGGTTTGAAGTTTCATTGCTTTGATTTCGTTTTCGCCTAGTTAGCTTTGATTTGATTTAAATATGTTTATGGCTTTTGACAAAGCCATGTCTAGCTAGAGCCATGTTATAGGGTTTAGATGGAAGCCTATAAAATTGTGTAATCTTCTACAATGATATTTCTAATATCGATTTGATTGACTAGTAACTTCTCGTCACATAGCTTGGTATTTAATTGCTCATATGATTCTCTTGATTATTTATGCTTTTGAATTGATATTTCGTGCTTCGGTTAAACCCTAGACGTGGTATGCAAGGATAGATAGGTAATGCTATAGGATCGCTACATACGAAGCGAAGGAAGTTACAACGGAGAAACTATATTTTAGAATTTAATATAATATCCTCCGGGACATGAGATTGATTTCGAAATTTGTCTTGAGTAATAAATAGAGATTAGTAGAAATTATATGATTGAATCGGTGGAAACCGAAAATCCTAATAACCCATTACCCATTTTGTTTATTGTTAGAATTATTATTATTTGATTTTGTTTCGAGTTTCTGAAAAATTATTAAAACATTATTAATTCGATTATTCAATTCTTGGTATTAGTTAGTAGAAGTATTTTCACACTCCTCGAGGGAACGACCCGCATTTGCTAATGATACTACAATTGACCCGTGCACTTGCGGATATAACTAGGTTTTATTTAATCGTTAATTTGGTCATATAAAATCTACATCAAGTTTTTGGCGCCGCTGCCGTGGAGTTGTTGCAAAAATACTCTCTGATTGATATCTATTTGTACATAATTTTATTTTGTTTTTCTTTTAACTTTCTTTTGGTTCTTTTTACGCATTTTATTTGATTTTTTTAGGTACCTTAGCCTGAAGTGTTGTGGACGAAAAGAAAGTATGCACTCGCAAGGCTTTTGCAAGAGCCACTCGGAAGATCCATTAGAGGTTTGCTTAGATCACTTTGGGTATGATTTTGATGATGATAGTGTTATTTGTGAAGTCAATGCCTTATTAGACTCCGCACCACTACTAGACACTAATAAATGGAAGCCCAAATTAGAACTTCTAGTTCTACCCGAGTCTCGACTAGTTCCATCGGTCGAGAAAGCTCCGACTTTGACCCATAAGTCATTGTCTAACCTATTAGGGTCTGATTGTTTTCATCTTGATGATATTAATAATGAAACTGTTGTGGATGAAAATGGGTCTATGAGTCGTGATACTATTGCTCCAATGAGGCCTTGTTCGGCAATTGAATTTGAACCAACATATGTTTGTGTGCCCGACTTAACTGAAGTTGAACCAATATCAGTCGTGGAAGTTATTTCCGCTGACTTAGAACCTGATTTAGTGAGTACAAAAACTGTTCAATTCTTTAAACAATCTTTACTAATTATCTGCGAACCTGATTTACTTCATATTCAAGGTTCGAATTATGTTTTAAATAAGATTGAATTCAGTTTTATCTCTCTAGGTACTAATATTTCTTACTGCAGGTTCATGTTTATGACTAATCATATTAGTTGGGTTGATCCCCAACTCTTCAGGCTTTATATATATGACTCACAGCTTACCTTGGGGTACCAAACCCACCTTGTTTAAGAATGTGCTATTAGAAAGCAGGGATACAAAGATTTTGCTACATGGGAGTCAACCCATCAGATTTGTTTCCTTTACTCTATATTTCATTTGTTTGCTATTGCATATTATGAATTTCCCATCTTAATTTCTACGTTGGATGACTCAATTACATTGAGGACAATGTAATGTTTAAGTGTGGGGGAGTGGTAAATTATTCATATTTTTGCAGATTTTCACTTTTCTTAGGAATAAATATATATATATATATATATATATATTGATTGCATAATATCTCTGTTTTGCTCGAGGACTAGCAAAATATAAGTGTGGGGGTGTTGATAAGCATGTAAATGCTACATTTTATACCCATATTTATATTATCTAGGATACAATATTTTAGTTACTAATATTATTTTAGTGTTTTTGTAGAAAGTACAAGTGAATTCGATCATCCATCGAATAAACAGCAAAATGTGAGACTTAATGGTGTTTGCGACGAAAATGGCAAAACGTGGTTGGCCTGGTATTTCCATATATCAGCAACCACAATGATCAAATATGCTGGCCTGGTATTTCCATATATCAGCAGCAATGAAATGTAGCTGTCCTGGTATCTCCATATATCAGCAGCAATGAATTGCGGTTGGCCTGGTATTTCCATGTATCAGCAACCACAATGATCAAATATGCTGGCCTGGTATTTCTATATATCAGCAGCACTTATTATGCTGGCCTGGTATTTTTATATATCAGCAGCACTTATTATACGCAGTCTGAACTGGGAATTGGTTGGTTTTGTAATTACAACAAACTCGAGCATGAAAGAAGATGGCAGCAAACAATAGCAAAGTCAGGGTACAAGAAGCTCAGAGATGGAGTGGATGTGAACAGATGGAGTGCAGCGATGAGACAAGCATCTTTTGAGACAAGAGTAACTGGTGCTGCTGTCATTGTTTCATGGCCACAGAGTGGTATTATAAGCAGCGATAGGTGGAGTTCGACAATGAAGTGGCGGAGAAAGCTGTTAGCTGAATTCGTTTTAGGGCTGCAAACAAGAAGGCACCAGTTCTGCAACGGAGTGTGGCCAAGTGAGAATATGCTGACACGGAGTTATGGATGGACAGAATAGATGGGTTCTGAGGTTGAAGTTTGTTGCTGAGATGAATGGAAATGAAGAGGGCAGTGAATGTACGATGGATTCAAGGCATCAATAATGATCGATGAGTCTTGGGACGGTGAAGAAAAAACTGATAGTTTATCTGCAGATTGGTAGTTTGGTATCGAATGGACTTTGGGGGTTTGTTTGGAGCTGAACGGTGAAATGGACTTGCAGAGATGTTAGTCAAGTAATATTACCTCAGTGTATGACAACCTGTGGGGGACGATATTCAACAGCTCGGAGATTGGATAGGTGTCGATGTCCTGATTTTGGCAGAGTTGAATAAGTTATGGGAGTAATTGATTGAGCAGATTGTATTCATGGAAGGAGGTTCGAATGAAGATGGATTTGGTTGTATATGTGAGTTAGTTTCTGCCGGTCAACAGGAAGGTGCTGAAGTTGCTGGAGTTGAGTTGTTGATTCGGTGATGATGAAGTGAATGTGGATGTGGAGGTTTTCGGTGGACGGAGATGGTGTCGAGACGGAACGAATGGAGTTGTGCATTCGGTGTAGAATATTCAGAGATGGATTTACGGGCAGAGATGCATGTTGGCTGAGACGCAACATCAGTCTTCCAGGTCATTCGATTGTTCATGTTGGTTGGAGTAATGGCAGGTACTCGATGAAGAAATAATTGGCAGCAGCTCTTTGTGATGGATTTTAGCATCAACAGATCTTGAGGGTTCATATTTGGCCGTATTGGTTCCGTATTGAAGATGATATCCACTGATAGCCATGCTTGAAGAACTTAGAGTGTTGTAGTTCTCTATCCGTGCAAGTTACTGACTTGAATTGGTTTGCAGAAGATGGATATAGGCGCTGTGGTCAGGTTGGAGTGATGGGTCGGATTTATAAACTGGTCAGGATATTTGGACTGGGCCTTGGCGGAGAGTTGCTAGGTATGTTTTTCTCACAACAACACCTACTAAGACGAAGAGATATTAACAAAGAGAGATCGAAAAGGAAGAGGAGGTTGGAGGTTGCGGCTGCAGAGCCGGCGACAAGAAGAAACGAAGACTAGGGTTTGAAGTTTCATTGCTTTGATTTCGTTTTCGCCTAGTTAGCTTTGACTTGATTTAAATATGTTTATGGCTTTTGAGAAAGCCATGTCTAACTAGAGCCATGTTATAGGGTTTAGATGGATGCCAATAAAATTGTGTAATCTTCTACAATGATATTTCTAATATCGATTTGATTGACTAGTAACTTCTCGTCACATAGCTTGGTATTTAATTGCTCATGTGATTCTCTTGATTATTTATGCTTTTGAATTGATATTTCGTGCTTCGGTTAAATCCCTAGACGTGGTATGCAAGGATAGATAGGTAATGCTTTAGGATCGCTACATACGAAGCGAAGGAAGTTACAACGGAGAAACTATATTTTAGAATTTAATATAATATCCTCCGGGACATGAGATTGATTTCGAAATTTGTCTTGAGTAATAAATAGAGATTAGTAGAAATTATATGATTGAATTGGTGGAAACCGAAAATCCTAATAACCCATTACCCATTTTGTTTATTGTTAGAATTATTATTATTTGATTTTGTTTCGAGTTTCTGAAAAATTATTAAAACATTATTAATTCGATTATTCAATTCTTGGTATTAGTTAGTAGAAGTAATTTCACACTCCTTGTGGGAACGACCCGCATTTGCTAATGATACTACAATTGACCCGTGCACTTGCGGATATAACTAGGTTTTATTTAATCGTTAATTTGGTCATATAAAATCTACATCAGACACAACCTTATGCTTGTTAGGTTGAACAATGAAGAAGAACAAAATGAAATCATAAACAATGGCCCATGGCTCATTGGAGAAGTACTTTTTGCTCTTAAAAAATTCATACCAGGAACTTAAGCAAAAGATTATGACTTTACACACCAGGAGTTCAATATGCAGTTCAAGTACCTCAAGCTGTAACATCTAAATAGAGTTATCATTGATGAAGCTATTAGTTTCATGGGTAGGAAGATTTTTACCAAGCCTGAAAACTGCAGACCAAGGTATGGAAACACTGTAAAAGCTAGGATTGAAATGGATCTCAGAAAACCATTACACTGTGGAGGATGGTGGAAGACTGTTACTGGAGAAAAAGAAGTTTAGATTAGATATCATTGAGATATGTAGCCAAAGAAAATCTGTAATAAATGCTTTGTGATCGATCACCAGGATGATACTTGCCTAAACACATCTTGGATATTATATCTGGATAGCTTAAACTCAGCTGAATACGAAGAAATCCTGAAAAATGGATGTCATGGTGTTGAAGGAAAAGTTGATGAAAAAATCAATGATAACTCCATGGATGATGAGATGGGAGATGCAATGGCTGAAGAGGACAATGCAGATGAATCGAGGCAGAGCAAAATAATGAGAAACTTAACACTTAATTATGAACCTTCTATGAACCCACATAACATCCATGTCCAGCCACCGAATACCTCAGATAACAATCTTCCTCCTATGGATACCAACATCACGCATAAGATGGTGAATAATGGATCGGGAGCTGCGCCATCTGAACCCACAAATGATTATGAAGGTGCTTCTCAGGTAAAAATTTATCATATCTTCTTACCTCATTGTAGAACTCTTGTTTGCATTAATTGTCATGTTGTGCATTGTCATCTTACTTATTTTAATACTAGGTCTCATCATAGAGGTAGGGTTATTTTTATTTGCTCTATTTTCCTTGAATTGAGAATTCAAATATGAAAATCATTGCATGGAATTGCAATGGGTTTGCTAAGAAAGACGTCAGAAACTACATGGATGATCTTAATAAAATGCTAAACCCGGACATTGTTTTCCTTCAAGAAAAAAAAATAGATTCCAACAAAATTCTTAGGCATGTTCGTCCATTGAATTTTCCTAACTCCTTTTATGTTCCTTCAGTAGGAAGAAGCAAGGGTATCTGTCTTCTCCGGAAAGATGGATTTAACCTTGATATAATTTACAACGACAGAAACATGATACATTGTCTTATTCAGAGTGACCCTGCTAAACCTAGATGGCTTTTGTCTTGTGACCGCGGTCGTAAGCGTCAAAAATATAATTACACTTTCTTACTACTCAAAATATAAATATAGCAAGGGCAAGAAAGGATCGATCCCACAGAGAGGTCTAGGTTGTCAAGTTGTTTTGGTTTCCTATATAAATCACTAGGGAGTTTTTGATTTTTATGAAAATAAAATAAACTAAAAGCAAATAAATAAAAGCAAACAAATCAAATCAAGGATAAGAAGATATTGGTCATGGATTTCGTTTTCATTCACAAACATGTTTTCAACACAATAACTAGAATTGATATTTTAATCTCAACTTTTATCAAAGACCCTAGAATACCTTGATCGCAAGAATATCCCACAAATCTCCTCATGTCATCAACAAACACATTAAAAGATGCGAATATGAATTCTACCTAAAGGAACAACCTAACGTGTAAAAGCACTAATCAAGTTTAATTCCTAGATGCGTTAAGTTCTATGAAATCAGGCCAATCAAAGCAATCGAACGTGGAAAACGCACTAATTCAATTTAACAAAGGTTACGATTCACATATGATCATAAGAATATATCACTACAAACTATAATCATATTATGCTACTTGTATTCAAGGAATATCACTTTTACGTATAATAAACCCTAAACTAGCAATAGATGTGATTAGAAGTTCTACCAATTTGCAACTTGACAAAACAATCAATCAATCATAAAACAATATTTTCAGAGAATTGCAAACGATAAATATGAGACAAAACTAATATATTGAATCAAAGAATCATATTATGTGAAATCCAACTATTCCATAACCAATAATAAACTTAGGTACTCATGTTAATGGAGTTCATAACAAGGAGAAAGAGAAACCCTATCATGTTCTAAACCCTAGAAACAAAGTAGAAGATATTATAATGATAGAAGATCTCCTAAAAGATTATAAGTCCTCTCTTTTATATGTTTCTCAAATTCCATAAAGGATACTCCTTCCAAAAATAGGTTTTGTCTTCAAGTCCATTAGTTGGAAGTCCACCAAGCCCACAAGTGAGAGAAACCCGTGTAGAAAATCTGTCCCAAAAAACGCTCGCCGGAAAACTGGGGATTTGGCCGGACGTTGGCCGGAATCCGGTCACCGGTCGCCGGGAAATGTCGTCGTCGACCACTTTGAAAATGCATCATCATTTGGTATATTCGACGGAATATTCCGCGATCCACCGTTAGAGATAACGGTTGGTCTTCGGTTAGTCAACTGAGTCAAGGGATCACTGAGTTGGAACGAGTCAGCTCGCTGACTCGGCGTGATGAGCTGACTTGCCAAGGCCAGAATTGTTCACGGCCAAGATGGCCATGCCTTCCCTGTATCTCTCCCAGCTATGATGGCTATGCTTGCATTCTGCCAACACCACCATCAGTTCATTTGCAGTTTACTTGGCTCGCCAAAACACCACCCAAACCATCGGTTGTAGCCGGCCATCTTGGTTACCCTTCTTGATTCCATTGCCACTCATTCAACGACAACTTCACGGCCTTCTCTTCTCGGCCGCAACTTCTCATCATTCGATGAGACCAAGTTCAAAGCATCTCCAAGCCCGAACTCAAATCCTATTGTTTGCAGAATCCACCAATTCCATCTCAATCACACTAACAACCCCCATTTCACTTCTAGCCATCAGTTCCCAGCTGCAATACCAACTCCATGTATCCAGTTCAACTTTGAGCATTTCGGGTACACATCACTGACCATACATTCTGCACCACAAGAACCAAACAACTCCGGTTGCATACGCACCTGCAATTGCTTCATCCCGGCTCCAATTCTGCGGCTCCATTACTCTAGCCACTTTGTCAACATAGCACTTGTAGCCCCTTTATTTGCTGCCAATTACAAAGACTCTTGCACAATGGTGGCCTCGGATCCCAAGTGTTGGCTATCTCGATTGCACAAAACGGGCCGAAATCATAACATTCCAACCCCCATTCCTCACTTGCCTGAATTTGCCTTACTCTCGGTGGTTGCGGCAGACAACATACACTCAAGAACTCGCCATATCACCTCCAGGCTCGAGCCAATACTACTACCAAGCATCAAGCCGTCTCTACCTGCTTCAGTTCAATAGCAGCTTCTCCCCCATTCTCAAAACATCAACACCATCACCTGTCGCATACATCTATGTAATTAAGCATCACAATTGCTGCTTCAGATAGCTTCAAACAGCAACAATAATGAACTACCAACCCATGTTCTTCTCTCCACTCAACGAAGCATCCAAACCCTTATACCATTCTTCATTCCCATCTTCTCATTCTTACTCGAGACCCATGAAAATCTTCACTCACGGCATCAACAGAGACGCATACCCATTTTAGATCCAAACTTCGTTTGATCTCACATCGACGATAATCCTAAAGGCCGAATCACCATCAAATCCCAAACTCAATCATATTTCAAATCATCCACAGAACCTCGATTTCATCCTCTCTGTGTTTCACCCAATAATTCGTGTCTGCTTCGATCTCTAACTTCAATCCCTCCTTAGTTTCTATCAATTTATCAACCAACAAACCCACAGAACTCTCAATTTCATCTGCTCAACAATTTCTCAATTTTGTTCTTCCCCCTGATTTCAACCGTGAAGAAGAAAATGTGTTGAATGAGTCGAGCTCGGCCTAGCTAGGTCAAATAATGTGGGTCGGTTATTGCTGGTGGTTGCTTCGATAAGGGGTAACCAAATTGTCAGCCCCTTAACCATTCTTTGGTTTCAGATAGTGTTTTCCCCGAAATGACATGATTTGCCCTTTTCGCTCCAAATGGCTAATTTCTCCTTCTTTTGCTCCATACGACTCCAAAGCACCTAATACACTCAAACTCACACATAAGATACATAATTCACACGAAAACTCGCAAAGAAAGCATAAACTCTACATATAAAATAAGGTGTATTCTACACCTATCAAATTCCCCCACACTTAGACTTTGCTAGTCCTCGAGCAAATCAAACAAAACAAAACTAAAACGAATACACAACTCCGTGACGTCGAGGCTACGGTTAATTTTAGCATAAATAACAAGCCTTTAAACCCCTAGGTGTCCCTAGTGGACGAGTTATAGTCTCGTGAAGGTTTACAAGAGGTTTGCCTACAAAACCTATATTTCCAACTCCGTCTATTTGTGACAAATCAATGAACGAATCCAAAATGACTACAGGAGGAGGTACCTTGCAAATTCAATTCAATTATTAGTAAATAAACTCTAATTAGATAGTTGAACAAGCCACAATACTCGGAAACTAACAAACCACAATCACAATGAAAAGATTAAGAAGATGGATATAGATGTAGATCTTTGGCGAATATTCACAAGTGTTCGATGTTTCCCATATCCGTCTGAAGGTCCTTCGCTAAGATGAACCTAATCCTATTGGATTGAGTGTTGGTGCTTGAATGCTACATCAAATCAATTGGCATATACAAGGGAACCAAGAGTGACTTTATTCAACACAATAATAATTTTCTTTTTTTTTTTTTTTATATGATTGGATCAAACTGGATCCAATTTCTCTTTTTTTTTAGACAACATGATTGGATCAAACTGGATCCAAGCGCATGCTTCCTTGTCAACAAGTATATGATAGTTGCCTTGGATCCTGCATTCCACGCTTGTTTAGGCGACGGAGACAGGGGACAACGTTTCACACATCTTTGCTATTCCCAAGTGTCATTCTTTATTCCGTTTTGGTCTAATTGATCGGTCCTTTTTTTTTTTTTTTTCTTTTTTTTTTTTTTTTTTTTTTTTCTTTTTCTAGTAACTCAACCACTCTATTTCATCCTAGCAGTAATAACACGTCGATGTTTAGTGACCCACCAAAGCACTTAGAGAACAATAGATAAATATGGAAAAATAAAAATAGAATGCGATATGGTGATATTCCGAGATATGGTAACAACTATAATGTTAATTGTGATTTCTGAGTTGCTTCGTCCCCTTTAGTTAATTGGTTCCTCAACTCCTGCATTCAAAATGGTTCCATCCACTAATGGTGTCATCCTAAAGGCACAAGTTTCTAGATTTCGGAGTTCAAAAAGCACAAATTTTTTCTTGGTTTTTCTATTTTTTTTTTAAAGGCATAAATAAACTATACAAACATATAAATGCTCCCCCCACACTTAAACTTCACATTGTCCTCAATGTGTAAAACCGAAAGTTCTGAATTCTGACGTAACAGCAGATAAAACGCAAAAACTGTGCAAATTGGTAAGGAATTTGGAAAAAACTCCATTTCACAAAATTGGTTCACCTACGTGTTTTCTACACAGTTTCAAAATTTCACAGTGTTTTGATAAACGGTCTGACAGTTATGGTATGTGGACTGAACTACGCGCAGTCTGAAATTTTCTGACGAAAAGGTATTCGGCATAATTCTCTTCTAATATAGATTCCGGACGCAATGAAATTAAACATGGGGATGCAAATATGATATGAAAACTATAAAAATAAATAAATAAAAGGGTTTAAGATACAAAACCTATGGGTTGCCTCCCATTTAGCGCTTGGTTTAAAGTCGTCAGCCCGACTCTTTTGTTATCGTCCATATACCAACAATCTGAAAAGTTGGGGATCCTTCCATGTAACATGTTTTGCAAACACTAGCTTCACACAAATATTAGTAATATAAAACAGAAATGAAGTTATGAACCGATAAAAACTTCCCCCACACTTATTCTTGTCCACACATGGAAGTGTATAAAGTATATAGGAGTCGGGTACTTCCACGGTTTCTTGTTCCAAAACCTGCATAGTATGAGAATCAAGTATCTCTAATGGCGGAAAACGAGAAACAAAGTCATTCAACAATATTCTCGAAGCACATACATTCAAACCAATAAGAGGTAAAGGAGAAGAAACAATAGGCAAAGGGTTAGATAAACCTTGCACAATCTCTTGTATCACGGAATCCTCTTCATCCTTGAAAAACTCAAGTGAATTATTCACCTCTTGTATATCATGGTCCTCTATCAAACCTTGCAACCATTCTTCGTCCGTTTTACGCCTTAACCAAAGTATCGACATAAACATCATCATTACAATCATTTGCAAGCTCAATTGGGTCTTCCACAATATTGGTCATAACGGTCTCATTCTCAACATACTCCTCTTTGTTGTAAGGCACATAATCTTTTGCGGATCCAAATTTTATTATAAGAAACTTTTCTAGAACACTCGAAAATGCATCATCCCCGGCAACAGCGCCAAAATTTGACCGCGGTCGTAAGCGTCAAAAATATAATTACACTTTCTTACTACTCAAAATATAAATATAGCAAGGGCAAGAAAGGATCGATCCCACAGAGAGGTCTAGGTTGTCAAGTTGTTTTGGTTTCCTATATAAATCACCGGGAGTTTTCTGATTTTTATGAAAATAAAATAAACTAAAAGCAAATAAATAAAAGCAAACAAATCAAATCAAGGATAAGAAGATATTGGTCATGGATTTCGTTTTCATTCACAAACATGTTTTAAACACAATAACTAGAATTGATATTTTAATCTCAACTTTTATCAAAGACCCTAGAATACCTTGATCGCAAGAATATCCCGCAAATCTCCTCATGTCATCAACAAACACATTAAAAGATGCGAATATGAATTCTACCTAAAGGAACAACCTAACGTGTAAAAGCACTAATCAAGTTTAATTCCCTAGATGCGTTAAGTTCTATGAAATCAGGCCAATCAAAGCAATCGAACGTGGAAAACGCACTAATTCAATTTAACAAAGGTTACGATTCACATATGATCATAAGAATATATCACTACAAACTATAATCATATTATGCTACTTGTATTCAAGGAATATCACTTTTACGTATAATAAACCCTAAACTAGCAATAGATGTGATTAGAAGTTCTACCAATTTGCAACTTGACAAAACAATCAATCAATCATAAAACAATATTTTCAGAGAATTGCAAACGATAAATATGAGACAAAACTAATATATTGAATCAAAGAATCATATTATGTGAAATCCAACTATTCCATAACCAATAATAAACTTAGGTACTCATGTTAATGGAGTTCATAACAAGGAGAAAGAGAAACCCTATCATGTTCTAAACCCTAGAAACAAAGTAGAAGAGATTATAATGATATAAGATCTCCTAAAAGATTATAAGTCCTCTCTTTTATATGTTTCTCAAATTCCATAAAGGATACTCCTTCCAAAAATAGGTTTTGTCTTCAAGTCCATTAGTTGGAAGTCCACCAAGCCCACAAGTGAGAGAAACCCGTGTAGAAAATATGTCCCAAAAAACGCTCGCCGGAAAACTGGGGATTTGGCCGGACGTTGGCCGGAATCCGGTCACCGGTCGCCGGGAAATGTCTTCGTCGACCACCTGAAAATATGTATCATCCTTTGGTATATTCGACGGAATATTCCGCCGATCCACCGTTAGAGATAACGGTTGACCTAACGGTCTTCGGTTAGTCAACTGAGTCAAGGGATCACTGAGTTGGAACGAGTCAGCTCGCTGACTCGGCTGGATGAGCTGACTTGCCAAGGCCAGAATTGTTCACGGCCAAGATGGCCATGCCTTCCCTGTATCTCTCCCAGCTATGATGGCTATGCTTGCAATTCTGCCAACACCACCATCAGTTCATTTGCAGTTTACTTGGCTCGCCAAAACACCACCCAAACCATCAGTTGTAGCCCGGCCATCTTGGCTGTACCCTTCTTCATTTCCATTGCCACTCATTCAACGACAACTTCACAGCCTTCTCGGCTGCAACTTCTCATCATTCAGTACAGACCAAGTTCAGCATCTCCAAGCCCAGAACTCAAATCCTATTGTTTGCGAGAATCCACCAATTCCATCTCAATCACACTAACAACCCCATTTCACTTCTAGCCATCGGTTCCAGCTGCAATACCAACTCCATGTATCCAGTTCAACTTCGAGCATTTCAGCTACACTTTGTCATGACCATACATTCTCGCACCACAAGAACCAAACAACTCCGGTTGCATCCGCACCTGCAATTTCTTCATCCACGGCTCAATTCTGCAGCTCCATTACTCTAGCCACTGTCAACATAGCACTTGTAGCCCCTTTATTTGCTGCCAATTACAGCACTCTTGCACAACAGTGGCCTCAGATCCCAAGTGTTGGCTATCTCGACTGCACAAAACGGACCGAAATCATAACATTCCAACCCCCATTCCTCACTTGCCTGAATTTGCCTTACTCTCAGCTGGTTGCAGCAGCAACATACAGCTCAAGAACTCGCCATATCACCTCCAGGATCGAGCCAATACTACTACCAAGCATCAAGCCGTCTCTACCTCATGTGCATCATCTACGCCGCTTCGTAGCATCACTTGTAGCTTCTTTACGTAATCTCGCAGCAGTAACTTCATACACAACTCCAGTCCAGCTCCTACTCCACATTCTTTGTCAACTCATAGCTCAGTTCAAACTCATAACCACCACCACTCAAATAGCACCAGTACCATCTTCATCTCTGCCTCACACAACAGCTGCAGCATCAACTGGTTCATAACCCAAACTCCAGTTTCATCTGGACTTCAAAATCCAGTAACACCACGTACACCGCTTGGTTCAATAGCGACTTCTCCCCATTCTCAAAACATCAACACCATCACCTGTCGCATACATCTTTGTAATTAAGCATCACAATTGCTGCTTCAGATAGCTTCAAACAGCAACAATAATGAACTACCAACCCATGTTCTTCTCTCCACTCAACAGAAGCATCCAAACCCTTATACCATTCTTCATTCCCATCTTCTCATTCTTACTCAGACCCATGAAAATCTTCATCACGGCATCAACAGACGCATACCCATTTCAGATCCAAACTTCGTTTGATCTCACATCGACAGTAACCCTAAAGGCCAAATCACCATCAAATCCCAAACTCAATCATATTTCAAATCATCCACAGAACCTCGATTTCATCCTCTCTGTGTTTCACCCAATAATTCGTGTCTGCTTTGATCTCTAACTTCAATCCCTCCTTAGTTTCTATCAATTTATCAACCAACAAACCCACAGAACTCTCAATTTCATCTGCTCAACAATTTCTCAATTTTGTTCTTCCCCCTGATTTCAACCGTGAAGAAGAAAATGTGTTGAATGAGTCGAGCTCGGCCTAGCTAGGTCAAATAATGTGGGTCGGTTATTGACAGCTGGTTGCTTCTGATAAGGGGTAACCAAATTGTCAGCCCCTTAACCATTGCTGGTTTCCAGATAGTGTTTTCCCCTGAAATGACAGATTTGCCCTTTTCGCTCCAAATGGCTAATTTCTCCTTCTTTTGCTCCATACGACTCCAAAGCACCTAATACACTCAAACTCACACATAAGATACATAATTCACACGAAAACTCGCAAAGAAAGCATAAACTCTACATATAAAATAAGGTGTATTCTACACTTATCATCTTGTGTGTATGGCTCCCCTTACCCACAAGAGCGACAACATCAATGGAACCTAATTAGAGATGTTTGTAATACGTATGATATTAATTAATGCTCCTTGGGTTTTAATAGGTGACTTGAATATTACACTTCATGAGGAAGAGAGAATCATAAATAATGGGTCTAGTTCCTTTTCACCTATAGCTAGTCAAATTATTCAAAATGATCGCCTTAGTGATTTAGGTTATCATGGTAATCCATTCACATGGACTAGCAATAAACATGGCACAGGAAAAGTCCGATCTAGACTAGATAGAGTTTTAATGAATTCAGACTGGTTACTTTCTTTCCCTGAATCTTGTCTTAAACATCTACCTTTTCTGGCTTCTAACCATTGTCCTGTTATGTTAGACTTGTCTCCTAACGATGTGTGTAGTGCTAAAAACTGGAAATTCTTTGAATGGTGGCTAAGAGATAAAACTTGCAAGGATCAAATCAACAAGTCTTGGTCCAATCAATTCAGTGGTTCTGCTGGGTTTGTGCTTGATAAAAAGCTTTCAACAACAAGAAGAGATCTCTTACTTTAGAACAAAAACAAATTCCGCAACATACAGAACAATATCAAATCTCTGCAGCAAAGACTAGAACATCTTCAACAACCTACAAAAAATGGAGTAGACAACACAAGATTGGTACAAGAAGTAGAACATGAGATTGAAGAATGGCACAAAAGAGAAGAAATTTTCTACACGCAGAAATCCAGAGATACTTTCTTTCATGAGGTGGAACAGAACACAAAACATTTCCATCTCCAAGCCAACAAGAGAAGAGCAAGGAATAGGATTGAATCACTCAAAAAACAAGATGGAAGCTGGTGTAGTGGAAGGAATCAACTTGAAGAACATCTCATCAGTCACTTCGAAAATATCATGACCACTTCAAATCCGCAAGAAAATGAAGATTTGTTGAATCTACTGCCTTCATGCTTTACTGAAGAAGATAATAATTTCCTCACCAGAATCCCAGATGACGCTGAGATACACAATACACTTAAACAAATGCATCCATGGAAAGCATCGGGCCCAGATGGATTTCCACCGGTCTTTTTTCAATCAAATTGGAGCACTGTCAAGATTAAAGTCATCAATATGGTTCAAAGCTTTTTCCGTACGGGTAGATTACTGAAAAAGATAAACAAGACAAATATGTGTCTTATACCAAAATGTAAACTACCACAAACGACAGGAGATTACATACTGAAAAGGCGAGGGTCCCCAAATATACCTCAAGCTAAAACTTTTCCTACCTATAAGTCCTTTCTCCGAAAGTGATTGTCTATGGACTGAGTCGAGACAATACAACTAATCGGTTCGCACTTCGTGTGATCGTCTATGGATACGAGATCGAGACAATACAACAATGAAGTATGTTTACTTGATACAAATGTTAGGACTTAACCAAACACAATAGGATTGCTTATAAAGTAAATAGGAATTAACATTTGTGTAATTTAATTTAATTATAATACAACAATTATAATGCGGAAATATAAAGTAAATGACACAGCAAGATTTTGTTAACGAGGAAACCGCAAATGCAGAAAAACCCTAGGACCTTGTCCATAATTGAATACTCTCAGGATTAAGCCGCTACACAAAATTAAACCTAACTTCGTATAGTTGAGACCAAGCAACTAAACCTATAGTTCACCTAGTTCCGTCTGTATTCCCACGCCTCCAACTTATGAATAAGTCACGTACTTGGAACAATTCCTTTGGTTCGTATTCCAAACGGTAAAGGAACAACAAATTTGTTTGGTCTCAACTCTCTTCAACCAAGTGATGTGAGTTAGACAAAGGCTCTTATGTTTATATTAACATAAACTCCTTCGTTAGGTTTGTAGATCTATCTTATTCTCAATTACCAAAGTAATCATTAAGATTTTGCAATCAATAATTTTAATCACAAAGAATTGTATTGATGCCGATCTACACAACTAATCAATCCAATCTACCACAAGGATAAATTGATTATAGTTGGATCCTCTTTTACCGAAACAAGTATTGTGCACACCAAAGATTATGAACCCAAAATCAAAAATCTTCAATATCTTCTTTGTCTTCAAATCTTCTTAGATCTTCAATAAACACCTGCACACAACAACTTGAATCTCTTGTGATCAATCACACACAAAACGGAGTTATTAACAATGGATTATCACAATATCGTCTTTAGCACTAACAACAATCTAAAGATCCCTGTCGAAACTTCGATCTAGTTTGAGTGAATCTTATATCAGAAGAGAAGATTCTCAAGCATAAACAAACTAGGTGCAATCAAAGTTCAACCACCGTTAGTCAATCAAATCAATCGAAAACAAAAGATAAACCGCAATTATCTAGTTTCCCACCAACGGTACTCATAGAACTTATCAATCCCAAAGAAGACTTTAAACTAAGTGGCCATAAGAGATTTCTCCTAATTAGGTTACTCTCCTCTCCGAATAGGCGGCTACACCAGTAACAACACAACCGAGGAAGTTTGCTGTCACGAAGGATTAGTTTGCTAGAAATGCAAACTTCAAGTATTTATAGACAAGGAAGTTTGGATACCAAGGAATTTCCAAAACCGAAAATATTCTTAAAGATATTCAATACATTCCAAATTTGGTATTCATAATTCCTGGAAATTATCTGTCCAAAATAATGATCGAAAATATCTCTGGAAAATCTCAACTAGTAAATACACATTACTAATTCTCATTTTCCTAAAATAAAATTAACAACCTTAAATAAAAGATTCTTAACTTATTTATTTCGATCCTGGGATTTTCTTCCTGTAGCTATTAAGGAATAACGTTGCACAATAAAATATAAACATTACTGCACGTGTTCAAAGTATGTCGACATCCTTACTTTGTAAGTCCTCTTTCATACTTACAACTTGAAACCGATTTTCCACACTTCCAAACAAGTTTAGAATTGGTTCATCTGACTTTCAAGAACTATGCGATTGATTAAGAAACACTCAATCACAAATCATGGGTTTAACGGTTCTACCAAAACAAGTTTCGGTTCTACCTCCATGTGAGTATTGTGCATAGTCACACTAGCTTTCCAAAATTCAGTTGACTAGGTACTAGGATCGGTTCCCCACATATATATGGTATTTAACTTATATGTGTTGCACATGTCCATAGGATCGGTTCCCCTTTGCCAAAAAACGTGTTGCACATGTTCATAGGATCGGTTCCCCTTTCTGCTATAAACCTTGATGCACCTCATACAAGGATCGATTCCCCTTTGTGATATGTTGCACCTCTTCATAGGATCGGTTCCCCTTTACCCAGATTCGGTTCAACAAAACACAAACTCGATCATACAATCTCAGGTGATTACTTAAGATCGGTTTCACTCATAAAAGTCATACCAATACATAGGTCAGGCCTTTGTGAATAGTTTTATCAAGAACACAAACAAGTCGTGAGCGGTTATACTAAATCATACATATTGGATGTTCACAAGATATGCAATGAATAACAATCCCAATAATGCCTGGCGATTTCCTTTTTGATTCATAAACAAGTTTATGAACTTACTTCCTTAAAACACATGTAGAACATTGTTTCCTAGGATGAAATCCTCACCTCATACCCATACATAATCACAATAGCATTCAAACGATTATGTCGTTGTCTTATCTACAAAGTTTAATGGTTAAGCAATAAACTTCATATTGTATTCCTTAATATTATGTCTATCTAGAGTGTTCATGCTTCGCAGTTTCGTTTTCAATATGCACGACTTGAAAGATACGTTAGGGAATGAAACAGTTCAAGTCAAATATCACTAACCTCAAGTGGAAGGATGATGTTGTCGTTGTAGCTTCTTACTTCTTCCCTTCTTCAAGTTTTCGCAATACTTGTAATGTCTCATATCCTAATACTTTCAAGCTTACCTATACGAAGTTGACTCTAGTACATAATCAAGCGACTCTTAAAATGACTTTTGATTCACTAAAATATGACAACCAAACTTGACATACCAATGCTTGGTGGGTTCAACCGAGCTATGCAACAATCTCCCCCTTTGTCAATTTTAGTGACAAAACTCTTACAATCATATGGATAAACAAATTACAAGAATTCATTACACATACGCTTGATTCCCGAATTCAACAACACAATAACCTGCATTCATTCAATCCTTAAATGTCGTTGTTGACATTATAATAACAAAGCTAATACTCCCCCTAAAGGTAAAATAGGTATATTTCATCAATCCACACGTCTTTTTTATACCAATCAATATGATATGCTACTCCCTCTTAGTCTATGCTTTCACTCTTTCGTTAGATAAACGTTTAAGCACAATGTTCTTTTCCTTAGTGATACCAATCAATATAAAATAAATACTAGTATCACTTGTTTACTCCATAAATTTCTCCCCCTTTTTGTCACAAAATGACAAAGAAACGAAAAAATAAAGGACAACACGAAAAGAATCTTACAAATCTCAGAATAGACTTGCAAACCTATAGAGTTAAGCACGAGGGTTCCACACACCATTTTTGATAACCAATATCAAAACTGAAACTACAAAGTAATTTGTTTTGATATGTTACCAAGGAAACAATTGCCCGAAACAATTTTCCCAATTTAGTTTAGCAAACCAAAAATCAACTAAGCACCTTAGTTCCTTTGCTAAACCGATTGTACAAAAACAATCGCTTCATTCGATAAGACCAAAATAAAGATAACTCTATTTTTCTCATTAGGTTCTAATTATCCATATAACTTAGACCTTTCAATTTTAAACAAGACAAGTACTAGGTTAGTTAACTAGCATTTCTTGTTAAGGCATTCGATTAGACTTGAATAACCGAAACCTCCACTTTGATAAGTCTTGTGGATGGGGAAAACGGTTTGCTGGTTTTTTAGGAAAGTGGAGAGTCGAGCATGCTGTCGAGACTCCTCGACCGAGCAAACTGCTGAACCTCACACAGATGCACTGCAAAGGGAGTGCTTAGATTCGAGAGATCAATCTGTAGGACTCCGGCCTAAACCAAGACAATGGCCGTTCCAGAGTCAATTCGGTCATAAAGAGGGAGATGGGTTGATCTGTAGGAGGGAAGCTGAGAATTCTATGGGATCAATGATGATCAAGGATTGTGGATGTGTTGAAGGTTTCTGAAAATTGATGAACTGCTGAATGTTGAGTTCTGTGAATAAGTTTTTAATCGAGTTTATGTAGACGAATATCGATGATCATATGTTGTCCTCGATTTGGACTTATTTATATTGCAAGAATGACGAACCACTGATCCCTGTAAGTGTGACGGTTTCTTGAGTGAAATAGTGGGAAAGTGGAAGAACGTGGTGAAACCAGTTCCAGGTCGTGCGGAGACTTGGTTAAACGTCCACCCACTACTTTGATAACTCCTTCAACCGTTGCACGACTTACTCACATTCTCATCGTGGATGAATCCACGTGCCGTAGGCCGCCAGACCAAAACCATAATTGATATCTCCCATGTGACGTGATTGAAGTCTCATGAATCTTGGAGTCTATATGACAGACGTGTATTTTATTAGTCAGTTGTTGACTGTTTAGATAGTGATAGGTGTCTAAAACACCTAGATTTATATATATTGTTTATGCTTTCTTTGCGAGTTTTCATGTAAATTATGTATTTTATGTGTGCTTTTGAGTTGTTTAGGTACTTTGGAGTCATTCCTAGCGAAAGAAGAAGAAAACGTCCATTTGGAACGTAAAGGGCAAAAAGATCATTTTACGGGCGAGCGATACCGGAGCCCGGTCAAAGAGAAGGGGCAACCGGTTGGAGTTTAATGAAAATGGCTAAAAGCACCAGGGGTGTTGATAGCCGTCTCATACTATGAGACCTGATTTGGTCAAGTGAACTTTCAGACAGCATTTCTCTGGTTTTTCCTCAGCTGCTGATGAGAGAAATGGTGGATTCGATGGGATTGAGCCGATTGAACTGGCGAAGAAGAGAATATGAGATTCAATTTCAGATACAGAGTTTGGGGGTGGATTTGCAGAAGCTGCTCAAGATTGAGTTAGGGTTATCTTGATGGATCTGGTGATTTATTATTGTTCAAGAAGAATCAAAAGAAGTTGAATAAGAGAATTGACAGTGGAATTGACATGGGTTTTGCTGGAGATAATTGAGACATGGGATTGTTGAGACTGATTGAAGAGCAGATATAGGGTTCGTGAATCTGAGATGGGTATTTTGGTTTTGATGGTAGAATCTGGTGGATTTCTGAGAAGATTGATGTAAGCAATGAAACTTCGAGCACAGCGGAGAAGAGATGAAGAGCCTCAACTGGAACCTGAGATGAATGGGTTTGATTTGTTGTGTGAAGTGAGTAAAGAAGATTGTAGGTGGTGGCTGCTGCTAGGATTAGAGATGATGAACTGCAAGAATGGAGTCAGATATGTATGTTATGCTTTAGAGGGAAGTATGGATGAAAACAGGGTTTGAAAGAACTAATGGAAGAAATTGATGTTTGAGATAATATTGAACAAGGGTTTCTGATGTAGATGGAGATGGCCAGGCATTTGATGTTGATGATATTCAGTGGTGAAGATTCAGGTGCAGGCAGAGAATGGATGGAAGAGTGGAGGGATTGTTGGTGAAGCTGCAGATGGTTTGCAAGCGCGAATTGAGATGGTTTCTGCCATTGATGGCGATGACTGAAAAATGATGAAGATGGAGCAGTTGAGTTGTTTGAGACTTGGGTTTTCTTATAAAATTGGTTGTGTTGTGCAGTCAAGACTCAAGGGAGGTTGTTTAGCAGTATGGCTGGAGTGAGTTGAAGAATTGAATGAGCTGCAATGAAGTGAAGTAGTTGAATCTTAAATGTTCCAGGGAGATTGCAGGTGGAAGTGATGATTTTCAAGGGCTTACTAGATTGGAGATATGGAAGTTCAGGTGGTCATGAATTGCAGTTTGTCTGGCTGGTGTTGGAGCTATTGAATTGGCTTGGTGTGGTGGTTCTTGACTTCAGAGATGGTAATAAATGGCAGTGGGAATTTTAAGGAGATGGGTTGGTGCTCGATTACGTTGTGCAGTGAAGGCATGAATCTGTAGCAGATGTTTCATCTGCAATGCAAAGGAGGTGAGTCTGTAGCTGGTTTTGCAGTCGAGATGGAGTGAGAGTACGTTGCTGCGAGGGAATGGAATAGTAACTTTGTTGGCTGGTGTTTGAAATGGAGAAGAACATGCGCTGTAAGGGGAATGTGCTATTGGCAGTTGCGGCTGGATTCGACAATGGAATTGGCAGTGGCGATATATGATGGAAGAGTGTTGCTTGCAGGTTGCATTGCAGCTCATAGATGCATGTGTAGGAAACTGCATGGCAAGATATCGAATTCAGAGACGGTCATGAAATTGAAGGCAGTGATGGCAAGAGTTCTGGTTTTACTGTTTGTTGTTGGTGATGAGGATTGTTAGTGGTTTCGACATTAAGGGTTGCAGTTTAATGAGAATGAAGCTAAGATTGACTGGTTTGCGGTGAGCTATGGCGGTGGTCGAACTGCAATGTGCGATGGATTGGTCTTTGGTTGATGATGGTCGTGGTGGTTATGTCAGTAATGAAAATGAATGAATGTGAATGCCAAAATGCAGGGAAGGAGGTGAGATATGATGTGGTCCTGGTGAAGCTAAAACAAGGAAAAATAACTTGTCGGTTCCGTGAAACTGACAGGCTCAGCAAGTTAATGTGCACATAGTGGGATGTGAATGCTATTGGGCTTGGACTGAGTTAAGGAGGTCGGTTGTTTGGGTTTTAGGAGGCTATGACCTAATTTTGGGGAGAAGCATATAAATAGAAAAGTCTAACTCTAAACCGAGATATCTCCATTAGGGAGGCTTCTACTTGTTTTCTAGGGTTTCACATGATAGATTCTTCTAAACTCTTTGTGATGATTTCCAAAATCTCAATTAGTTGATTTATTTTTATTGGTTAAAGATGTAGTTGGATTTTGAAAACAAGTTATGATTTTTATGAGTTAGTTTTCTCTCAATATTATCGTTTGATTTCTACGGGTTATAATAATTGCATGATTGATGTATTGCAATATGATTGAATGTTTGTTTAGTTAAGTCTAGAATTGATTGAACTCACATCCATATCTATAGATAATTTAGGGTTCATCATCGAGCGATAACCTTGAATACGAGTAGCATGATATGATTACGGCTTGTAGTGATACACTCTTGTAGACATATGTAGAAGTTGACCTTTGTTCGAATTGTTTGCGCAATGTATTTCAATTGCATTGATTAGCCTATTTCTGAAACTTAATGCTCCTAGGAATTGAACTTAATTAGCGCAAGGCGTTAGGTTATTCTTTAGGTAGAATTCACATATGCAGCTCTAATGTGTGTGTTGATGACTTTACGGAGTATTCTTGCAATAAGGTATTCTAGGCTTTTGATGATAGCGAGATTAAATATGAATTCTATTCATACATTCAAAAACTTGTTTACAATTGAAGATGAAACCTTTATCCAATATTTCACAGCCTTGATTTGCATGTTTACTTTATTGTTTTGCTTTTATATTATTTTAGTTATATAAAAATCAGAAAACCCCCTTGTTATCTTTAGGAAACCAAAACATATTGACAACCCAAGACCTCTCTGTGGGAACGATCCTTTCTTACCCTTGCTTCATTATATATTTTGAGTAGTAAGAAAGTGTAATTTATTTTTGACGCCTACGACAGCGATCAGATAGTGAATCTAAGTTTTGTTGAATTGATCATGATTGGCGAATGCTCAGTGATTCATGGATTTGAATGTGTTAATTCTTATGTTGATATTGCTCGTGTGCAATTATTGTAAATTCGAGCGTCTGAGCAAGTATTGCTCAAGTCAACGAATTACTGAATATTGATAGTTGGATCAATATTCGAGCAATTGAGCAAGTATTGCTCGATTCGACGAATTACTGAATATTGATAGTTGAATCAATATTCGAGCAATTGAGCAAGTATTGCTCGATTCGACGAATTACTGAATATTGATAGTTGGATCAATATTCGAGTAATTGAGCAAGTATTGCTCGATTCGACGAATTACTGATGAATTACTGAATATTGGTAGTGATCAAAATTCGAATAATTGAGCAAGTACTGCTCAATTCGACGAATTATTTATTAGTGGCGTGACCCAATAAAATATTAATTAAAATATTGGTAGACTACCGAATATTATATAATTAATCCGCGTGTTATTTACTGGATCAACATAAATTTATTTAGTGTTTGAACTTGCTCAGAATGATGATTTGTTGAGCGTTTGTTCGAAACCCTAATTTTTGATCAATTGCTCATTAACTGACGAATGGATGAAAATAGGTCATGACCGAAGGAGGGACTGACCACATGGGATTATGGACGTTCATGTGATGCCCAATTGCTCGAGTGAGCATACACCAAGGTCCTAAGTTGGCCGGTTGGTGAAGGAATGACGATTAAATGCCGGTTTCATCATTTATTGAAATAGTGCTCGATTGAGCATTAGGTGATAAAACCTAATTATGGAAAAGTGAGGGACCGAACAAGAGGGTGTGAAACCGGCCCTTGATGGTCGTGGGACAACTGATGGGCGTTTGCACAAATTCCGAGTTGGTCATGGAGAGTTTGGACCCAATATGAGCAATTGCGCAAATTAGGTCAAAATTAGGAAAACGTGTGGGACCGGCTTGTTGCAAGCCTTAGAGCCGCCCTTGGTCGGTCAAGGGAGCATGCCCGTGTCTCAGTCCTGAGAGTTTCAGTATTTTTTGATGTGCGTTTGAGCAATATCTTGGATTTTCAAAAGAGTTCGGTCTTTGACTGAAATTCTCGATTTTGCTCGAATGAGCAAGTATGCCTGTTTGATCAATATTTCGTGAATATTAAAATAATAATATTTTAATATATTTTTCTTGAGTAGCCTAATCGGTCATGTGACCACGTTGACTTTTGGCTTTTCATGGTTTGAGCAATATTTGAGAAAACATGGAGAAACCATGATTTTGCTGAAACTGGGAAGTTTCACAAGATGAAAGAAATAACAATTTATAAAAGATTAGGGATTGCAAGGTGTGGGACCGGCCACGGATAGGGCATGGCTGGCCGGCTAGTTTGCCCAGTCCCGCAACACCTTTCCCTATTTTATATTATTATTTTTCATGAAACCACGAAAATATGGAGAAACCATGAGTTTTGCTTAAACAAGGAAAGTTGTTAGAATGGAGGAGTCTTCATGAGTTCATGAAAATAACAAAATAAGGAAAAATAATGGAGGAATCATGGGACCGGCCACGGCTAAGGCACGGCCGGCCGGTCGGTGGGCCCGACCCATGGGCGCTTCTCCATTATTTTAATGTTATTATTTTCTCTCTCCTATTTCGTGTAGGATTCCTCATTTTTCCATATTTTGGATGTTCGCGCATTTGGGTGCTCGTTCGTGCATCATTGTTGAGTACACTTGCACCATTTTATGGGTCTTACTCAGTGGTAGTCCAGATGCCCGATTGTTGAGTATTTATTACTAATTTATGAAATTCAGTGGAGAATGATTCATGAAACTGAGTAATAAAAGTGAGTAGTTTTTTATTATCAATCCATAGGATCAGCCGTGGATTCGACCATGAATTCGAAATAATAAAACGAGTATTACCATTCCATGGGATCGTGGATTCGACCATAGAATCGGAGTAATGAAAGTAGTTATTACCATTTCATGAGATCAGCCGTGGATTCGATCATGAAATCGGAGTAATGAGATTATCTATTACCATTCCATGAGATCAGTCGTGGATTCGATCATGAAATCGGAGTAATGAGATAAAATAGATTATCTTCTAGGAATTCAGTGGTGAATGTCACGGTAGAATTAATCTATTACAGAAGGGATATTAGCCAGTTAAAGCGTCATATCCATTCTGAAAGGTGCATAGTCGGAAAATAGCGAGTGTTGTCAAAGTCTTGAAGGCGTTATTGCTCTCAATCTTACGGAAAACCGCATGGATCTATACTCGGTCTCTCTACATAGTCAGGGAACAGTGAGTGTTAGCGACTTCCTGAAGGCGTTATTGCTATCAATCTTACGGAGAACCGCCCAATCGTTCTTCTATGTAGAGGGGGGTCTCTCTCATGTAGTCAGGGAACAGTGAGTATCACCGACATCCTGAAGGCGTTAATGCTCTCAATCTTACGGAGAACCGTCAAATTATGTTATTCTACATAGAGGGCATGATGAAATGCGAGGTATCGAACGCTCAGCTAGTGGAGGCCTTTCGGAAACAAATTCACCATGGATAGTAAAATATGAATGCCTGAAAGCCGTGTCAGAAACATGCAGTATCATGATTTTACGATTTTGACCTTTGTGAAAATCCACCATCTACATTAAGTCCCATGCTTAGTGAGGGACAGTCATGTTCCGCAGTAAGCATTAAATGGTGATTTTTCAATCGACAAGATCAGCGGTTGAACTCAGTCGTACAAAGGTATTTTCAAAATCCTTAGATTTGCTCCAATGGTGTCATGTACAAGCAAGTGTTCGGGTGAGGATCCTGATAGTGTGTCGGAGTGTCATCCCATGGGCACGGAGAGATGAAACACTACTGATTTGGTCGGTCGAAAGTCCAGTTTTGGTTAGTTTACCATTTTCGGGCTCGGCCCAAAAAAGGGAATCCTTGTTTTAGGAACAGACGTTCGTTCGTTCGTTTAAGAAACAAACAAAATGGACCCGAGTCCAATGATAAAAAATTTGTCTATGAGCTTTCACGAAAACCAAAAATTTTATTTTCTTTTAAATATGTGAGATTTCACAAAATGGAATAAACTCTCGTTTCAAAGATGGATACTCGTACGAGAGAAAAGCCTTTTTTTTAATAGACGTGCGTTTGTTAGTAATAAAAATTTTGTATGAGCTTTCATGAAAACTTCTATTTTTGATATGTGAGCCTTCATAAATTTTTTGAAGATATGTTCTCGTTTCAAAGACGGATGCTCGCGAGAGGGAGCAAAAATATATACACATATTTTCAAAGTTACGTGAGTTTCACGTTAAAATATATTTTTTTTGTAAAATCAATGTTTTGATTTTGAACAACTGTTGAAATTAGACAATCATACATGGTGAAATAATGTATGTATGTGAGTTTTCACAATTATAGAATGGACGTTTGTCCAATATTGAGAAACCAGTGAATGTTTCACAGAGTAAAAATTTTACGTGGATTGTTCACGATTTTAAAGATTTTGTAAAATCAAGTTTTGATTTTAAACAATTGTTAAAAGCAAACAATAATGTTTTCGTGAATTTCGTGATTTTAAGAGGGTATGCACGAAAATCAATGTATGTTCACTCTGTGGAAATTTATGTGAAATTAAAATTTTGATTTTCACCAATTGCTAGAAGTAAGCAATTTTTGATAAAATACGGTTTGTATGGATTTTGTGATCTGATAGTGTATGCACAAAATCAATGAGTGTTCACTCGGTGGGGAGTCACTCACACGGTGAAAAATAATGTGAATTGTTCACATGATGGAAGTTTCGTGAATTGTTCACAGTTTTATGAAAATCACGTTATGGTTTTGAATAATGAATTTTGTTCGTCTTTGCAGGTTTGAAGGAGCGAACAAATTCTCGAGATTGTAATCACTACATCTAGTGAAATGGTAAATAGGTAAGAGTTGGATGGTTACCATTTTTGTAGACGTTGTTGTGAGCACCTTTATTCCATGATTCATCATTTTGTTGAATCCTGCGCTTTGTATGAACGATGTGCTGAAGTAGCCACTTTGCAAGAATGACTGACTCCCATGATGATACTTCCAAAGATGGTGTTTCCAGAGATGACATCTCTACGGATGCAACTTTAAGAAATGGTACTTTTGGGACCTCTGAGTGATGGTGAGAGATCCTTCATACTGAGTTGTACTCCTGGTTATTTCATTAGCTTTACCATAGGATGATCGTGTAGTGAGATCCCGGATTAATGTAGACTCCACGGAAATAGAAGAAAGTCTACGGGAGCGGAGAACCCAGAAGTAAGGACTACAGGATGTTAGCAAATGACGTGCAGTCCCCAGCCGTTTCTTTGGTGAGTTGTTAGCGCTCCTTGTGTCATGACTTTGCACGTGCAATTAGGATCACGAGACCAAGGTTTGTTATTACTTTTCAGACTTTTGCTCCATCGCTTGACGGTCTTCAACTTGTTCCCGGGCAAACAATTCATGAATTCAGCACTGATGAAGAAGTCGATGTAAGTATCTTTTTCGTGCAGGTGATCATGGCATCTCCTTGAATGAAATAATAATAATTGTTTTTGATGAATCCAGGAAGAAATCATTGTAGATAAGCATCATGTTGATGAAGCGTGCTCTTCTTTGGGATATGGGAATATGGAGAATTCCCAAAATCCCGAACCGAATGGAGATAGCGGCGTTGCCAATGGAGATTCCGGCATTGCCGAGCCTTCAAATGATTTAGAGACTCCCCTAGTAAGTATATCTCCTGTAATCTCTTCATAGAAGTATGAAATTGTTGATTTGTGAATGAATGAATGAGAATCCATGTGAGTATACGAGTAATTTTTCTGAAATACGTCACCAGAAAATTTCAGACTTCAGCCTTTTAGCAAAAACACCGTAGAATTTTCTTTCAAAGTCGGATTTTCGCGATCTGCATATGTATCTTCAAGCCCAGAAAATTTACAAGCTTTATCAAAGCAGCTTTTTGAGTTTTGAGCATGTTTAGGGCCTGAAAAAGGCGAAACAGTAAACTTCCAGGAAATCCCACACTACACCCCTCACTAGAATTCACACAATTAAGTCATTTTAAGATGAACAATTATATTCTTTATTGATTAAAACTCACTAATATTACAAGGTGGAAAGGAAAATAAGCAAAGGAAAGGACTTTACAACCGCTCTAAACTTTCTCTCTCTTAATAACTTGCTCCTCACTTGAAAAAGATCTCCCCTCTCTTAAGCCTATTCGGCTCTTTATATAGGACATTACATAGTGGTTGACAGCTAAGCTGTCCTTTATTTTCGGATCTAACTTGCGACATTCTCGCGAGTGTACAAATGCTAAATCTCGCACCACTCCTAAATCTCGCTAGGTCTTCACATCTTCCTCGTGTTCAAGCTGTCGTCATCCATTGCGTCATTTATATTATCCATCTGCGACATCTTCGCAATGTGTCATTTATGGATTTCGCAAGGATCTTGGTGTTGCGATATTCTGATCCTACAGTAGAGGACATCCATATGAAGAGAATGGTATATGACACATCCCTAGATTCTTCACTAATTGCTCCCAGATCGTCGGTTTGTACAGGACAATGTAAAATCATCTCAGACGAGCTTGGTGTAAAACACTCATGTTGTGTTTTTAGACCATTCGCTTGTGTCTTGAACGATTTGTGAAGGACTTTAATGTCATTGATTCATTTGAGATCATCACCCCCTTGATTCGCAAAAACATCATTTCTGAAATCCTGGTCACGGGACCATAACTGAGGATGGTCTCGAGAGGGGGTGATGTAATGACCATGGTTTCATGTCCCGGTGGTAGAATTCCTTTTATGATGAATGATAAACACATGAGAGTCTGGTTCCACGGGTCTTGGACTGTGAAACTAATCGCCATGATCAGTGGACCATCAGTCCCCAGTATTTTGTTAAATCTTTCCTTTTCGTTTTCCTTTCTTCTAGCAAGACCTAGATAGAGGACCCAAGTAGAGAAATTGATGTAAAAACCTAGATGGTCAAAGTTGGAGATACCTTGATGAAGGACTTAGTGGGAAGACGTGGTAGACACCGATCGACTGTGGAAGTTATGAATCCCGTCTAAGAATTGCTGCTTGCATGTTGTATGCTCTGGAAGCTGTAGGAACCTCATACGACGTCGGAATTAGATGCTTGACCCCAACTTTTGAAGCTAAGAGACTGAGTTATCACATGAGAAAAGAATCACTCAATTTGGAGTTGTAGGGGTCAGCAAACGAAAAGCGTACAATTGTAATTTGTAATCCCGTACAAATTTTTTAGATTTCTTAGACTTGACGGTAAAGGCCATATATTTCAGTTCGTATGTCCGATTGATGCGCTCTTTTGGTATGTTGTAGAAGAGACATAGAATAACATATTTTGTTGAGGAAGCATTGTCCCATTCCTCACCCATTGGTACGTTTTTGTATTCCCATGGCCTGAAGTGTGTTGTATCTCATTTGCAAAGGCGATGATAACATATTGTAGAAGACTTCGGATTGTGTTCGCCAGGCGTGCAAGCTTTGGGAATGTGAACATGTTTTCATGTCTGCACATCTTGATATGAATCATTAGTTTTTGGGGATGTCTGCTTCATGTGGAACACTTCAGAGAATGGTTAGTTGATGAAGCCCTGTCATGAGGATGTTGCTTCTGAGATCGTTGTTGATGCTGAGATCACGACTGATTACGCTCCAGAGATCCTTGTTGATGCTGAGATCATGTATGGTGTTCCTCTAGAGATTATTGTTGACGCTGATACCGTGGTTGAAGTTGCTCCAGAGACCGAAAAGACTAGAACCATGATTATCAACATAATCTTTGCTCCTCCATCTAGTGAGCCTTTACATTCACGAACTAGTTGGTGGGTTGAGCATTCCCAAGATTATGGTGTACTGATCATCTGGAATTCTCTTGAATAATATGACTTTACTGTGAACTGGCTTCATCAGTGAATCGATGTTAATGTGGAAGATGGCAGTACCGGTCTTCATTGTGGTGAAGAAAGGAAGTTCCTCAGTCGTGATTTTTAATGTAGAGAAGTCACATCGATGAAGTTTCATGGAATCACATCAGGTTGCAAATTCCAATAAGATCAAGTCCCCAGTGTATGTTGAAGGAGTTTGTGTCATCCATGGATGAATGACGTTGCATCTGCTTCAGAAGTCTTATCATGGGATAATGAAGACTTATCAATTGTAGTTTAGTTACACTTTGATCGTCTTGGTGTTGAATCATTGTCGAGATATTTGTGCTGAATCCAGAGGTATCATTATCGAAGGTGTGATCTTTGATTGGGAGTACAATTTGAAGGCTTCATAGATGCTTGAGCGTTGAAGCGTCATATCCTTTAAGCATCGAATATCTTAGGTTTGATCGAGTATCTTCTGTTGATTCAGCATTCCTTTCATTGCGGTAGTGGGATTCAACACTTGTGCAAACACAGAGTTGTGACTTCGTGGGACACATGGACACTCCTTGAAGTCTATGGAGAAATGCCCAAAGTGTTCTTTGCCATGTTTGGACATCATCTCAGTAATGAATGTCCCAATGCTCAATTCGGAGAAATGTCAGATTCAACCACTTGGTAAAATATTGTTGAAGTGAGATTACCCACTTATAGCTTCTTGCAATAGCAGAGATGCTAGCAGAATTGAGTCCCCATGCTAGAACAGCATGTGAGGAAATAAATGACATAGACATGGGAGGAATTGGACTTGCCTGAGTGCAGGACCTTTTGACGAATGTCTATTCATCTTTTGCATGTTGTTGTTTCAACTTCGTCAAAGTTCGAAATTCATCCAAGTGCTCTGATGATGGAACGTCCGCCAAATCTTCTGGATCAGAACTTTCTTCATTGGAGAGATGTGCAACCAAAGACGCTTTGTCAGTAGTCATCTTCTCGGCATGAATCCACGTCCGTCCAAGAATCATGTCGTACCCGGGATCTTCCCTAATTATGTGAAACTTGGTCTTCGTCCAAGTTGAGCCAACTTTCATTTTGAGAGTGATGAAACCATATGATCTCTGAGCGTTCCTTTATGGTTTTTGATTGATATGGGAGCATGAGTAGCTTCTTGTCAAGTGATGCCTGCGACTTTAAGGGATTTCAGTGAACAATATCGATGGTGGTGTCAGTATCGATCATCATTCTTCCGAACTCATTTCTTCTAAGGTAGACTGTGGTAAGAAGTCCTCAGTCTTGCATCTTCTTGTCTGTGGATGAAGGTTCAAGGAGTATTTACGGGATAGACAGACGTCTGACACAATGTAATTCGGTGCTATGAAGATGTCTTTCCTTTGTGCCTTTGACAGATAGAGCATATATGTTCGACCAAGGATTGAACTGCCTATTTGATAGGTTGTTCAGAAAGAGTCCAGGTCTTGATTGGGAGAGGGTCATGCATACTCCTTCAGTCCCCGATTGAAGTTGGGATTCTCCATTATTTCCCCGTTCGTTGATGTTGAGGTTTGCGTATTTCAGGATTGGTTATCCTTTTTTTGTGCTTCCGAAGGATCCTGAGAGATTGGAGAAGAATGCTTACGTTGTGGCGATTCGGCTTTCCTTTTGCTTCCTTTAACAACAACGTTCATGGAAGGTTGGAGGTTGTACTGTCTGTTGAAGAGACGCTGAGCATCACGAGGTTCTCAGTCTAGGTCTTTCTCTTTCCAGTAAATCATGTGCGGTAGTTGCTGATCGCTTGGCTGCTTCATGAAGTCCTCTTTCCTAGTGCCTCCATGAATCGACAGACGTGTTCTCGAGCGTTCCCTGTTCCGTTGTACAGTGCGAACGTTGGGGAATTCTTTGCATAGCAGCAGGTAATGGAGTTTGATGACGGTGAACAGATGATGCTTTGTCTTTTCCTCGATCCTCCATGAAGCATTTCATGTCCTCACGAGTGATGAATCCTGCAGGTTCCTTTATTGGCGTTTTATCTGCAGCCTTGTGGACTTCATCATCATCTACTGATCGGAGTGACTTCAGGATCAGCAGCCGAAGATGTTTCTTTGGCTTTTCCTTTCTCTCGAGTTTTCTCTGAAATCTTGTCAATGATAGTTTTGAGATAATTGCACAGCTCTTTCTTTGTTGCATCCGTGTCAATCTGATTTTTGGCGAGAACTTCCTGAACTTTCATGAGATCGGCAATAGTAGGTGGATTTTCTCTGATTTCTTCGGGAGACCGACCAAAGAGAGGATTACTTTCGATATTGGTTTGTGGAGGAGTAGTATCACCACCGCCGTTGTTGTAAGTAGGAATAGTTTCTAGAATACCACCATTGTTGCTAGTGATGGCGTTGTTCGTGTTAGGATTGGTAACTGAACCTGACCTAAGATCAACCATTTTGTGAAAATGAGAGATTACAACCGAGAGATTAATCTCCCACTGTGGTCGCCAATCTGTGGATGGGTAAAAATGGTTTGCTGGTTTTTTAGGAAAGTGGAGAGTCGAGCGTGTTGTCGAGACTCCTCGACCGAGCAAACTGCTGAACCTCACACAGATGCACTGCTGATGCGTGTCGTAACCACAACAAATTAATCAATATTTTTCCACCTAATTAACAAGTAATATAGTGTAGTCAAGTTCGTTCCCACGAGGAGCAAGAGATTTTTAGTTGTAAAATTGTCACAAAGGGGGTTTGTTTTATAAAGCAAAAGAAAATAAACAAAGCAATTCAAAGATAAAGTTGAAATCAATAAGAGGGACAAGACCAAGGAATCCTTCTTCATTGCAAAAAAATGATTCAATTTATGTTCTTTTCCACTTGTTATTAGTCACAGATTATCACCAACCGTAGGTAAAGCAGCTAGATCAGTGCTAAACCCCTAAATCCCTTGTATCACCAGATACGGAAGTTCTCGACTACCGGATTCTATTTACCAAACCACCTAGTAGTAGATCACTCAAGATGTAATTTAAATAAACGCATTAAGATTTATGAACTTATTAGGTTGATATTAGTAGTTAGACTCTTAGATCAAGGTCTACTTGCTAACGTTGTTTTCACACACAATTGCTCCACGGAATCCCTCCGCAAGGTCTCGTGTTTGCTACTTATGTAAAGAGTCAAGAAACGATTACTTATCCCCTAACTTTCACTAGCTTTAGATCAAATTAACAAATCAATTTAGCGTGCACTCTAAACAATCTATCAATCAACCATGAATGTATAAACATTCCTATTAGTAAAAACAAACGATAATCATGTGAAAAACTTCAAGATAGAATTGAAAACAAAACTCAAATCATATGTTAAGAACTAGGAATTCATCCTCAATCAATAATAAAATTAGCTACTCATGCTAAGGAGTTCACACAAAGAATAAATAAAAGAGAAGTGTTGTGTGTGTAAAGGTGTATAAAAGATGTAGAGAACTTCTCTATTTATAGGCTTCAATTTCCTAACAATCCTCTTAGGAATAGAATCCTTTTCCTTTTGTAAGTCTTCTTTCCAAGTCCTTGTCTTTCTCAAATCTTCCATCTTCACTTTCCAAATTCAAGTCCAATTCCTCAAAGACATGAGTCTAGATGATTCTAGAGAATTCTTCACAAATTAAGTCGCCGAAAATTCACTGGTACCACCGGAATCCTGCCTGAAAGGTCGCTGCTGGCCTGAGATTCTTCACTGCAGAAGGAATATTCCGTCAGCTTTCATTAAAGTTAACGGTCATTAGGTCGGACCGTCGATCAATGGGTCAAGGCAGATAGTGAGTTAGCTTCTAGTCAGCTTCTGAGTCAGGCTGATTCGGCTTACTCACTGAGTCATTCAGAAGGATCGGTCATCGGACTCGTCTGGATCGATCATCGCCGACATTGAGTCGACTCGCCTGAGCAGAAAAATGGACAGAGTTTCCTCTGTTTTTACAATTCTCAGGCCGATTTCAGGCCGTTCTTCTCCTGTGACAATCCTAACATTCATCTAGTTTCAACATCATTCATTCATTTCAGGCTTCAGCTGCAGTACTGGCATAGATAACCTAGTCTTCATACCTCCACCAGATTCAATTACACAGACCCATTCATTTCTCCTCTCGATCACAAAAACCTACAATTCTTCCAACAACAAACTGGTTCTCAAACCACAAACCCATTTTAACTTCACCGATTCAATCTAACAAACCCATTCAATCTAAGCATTTCATCTTCTGCTTCAACAATTACAGGACTTCGATCTCGTAATCCAACTCTGTTTAATAGAATCAGCAGCAACAATTCCTCTAACATCAGCGAACCATCTCTTCTTCGATTCTCTTCTCTATTGAACTCAGACCAACCATCACCACCATATTTTCTTCATACACAAACCCTTCTCATAATCTCACAATCAACTCGAGCCTCAGATGCCACCCATTTCTCCGTTTGTTGAGCAGTAACAACACCTTTTCATCCATATACAGTCGATCTTCACCAGCTTCACGATCTCAATCCAATCGATCTTGAGCAGAACCTTCTCTCTCGAGTCAATACTCTAACCCCCACATCTGATTTCATATCTATCAAATCTGAGAAGAACCCAACATTTCCAATCTCTTTGTAACCTACGATTCATCCATGACAGTAGAGAACCCCTAATTTAGATCCATTTCTTCTTTATCAACAGACTCAATCCAATCTTCCATTGAGTTCTCGATCTGATTCATATACGTCAGTAGCAGAAACCCATCGGAATTCATCATCGCTTTTCTCGATTCACAACAAAACCCTTATCAGATTCAATTGCAGTAACATCATCGTCTCATCTCAGATTCCACCTCTGAATTTCATCCTCTCTGTGCTCTTGATTTCTTCTCCCAATTTCTCTATTTCAGACGCAGCCGATGTCTGCTTTTCTTCTCAATTTCAGGTTCAGTGGAAAGAATGAGATGAATGAGAGAAAAGTCTTCTCTCGATTTAGGTTTAGGATAAGGCTGGATAATGACACCCGGTCACCCCTGATAAGGGCTACTCAACTGGCAACCCCTTAACCACAGCTGGCTGTATTTAGTACTCCTACCAAAGAGTTGCCCCTTAACCTTGACTGGGCTCCAGATAGTGTTCGCCAATGAATGACTATTTTGCCCTTTTGCTCAAATTGAGTGATTTCTTCTTCTTTTCCTCCGTGCGACTCCAAAGTAACTATAAAACTCAAAACACACATAAAATACGTAATTTACAAGAAAAATAGCAAAGAAAGCATAACCAATAGATAATAAATAAGGTGTATTCTACACCCTATCCACTGCAAAGGGAGTGCATAGATTTGAGAGATCGATCTGTAGGACTTCCGCCTAAACCAAGACAATGGCCGTTCCAGAGTCAATTCGGTCACAAAGAGGGAGATGGGTTGATCTGTAGGAGGGAAGCGGAGAATTGTATGGGATAAATGATGATCAAGGATTGTGGATGTGTTGAAGGTTTCTGCATGATGAATTGCTGAATGTTGAGTTCTGTGAATAAGTTTTTAATCGATTCTATGTAGACGAATATCGATGATCATATGTTTTCCTCGATTTGGACTTATTTATATTGCAAGAATGATGAAACACTGATCCCTGTAAGTGTGACGGTTTCTTGAGTGAAAGAGTGGGAAAGTGGAAGAACGTGGTGAAACCAGTTCCAGGTCGTGCGAAGACTTGGTTAACCGTCCACCCACTACTTTGCTAACTCCTTCAACTGTTGCACGACTTACTCACATTCTCATCGTGGATGAATCCACGTGACGTAGGCCGCCAAACCGAAACCCTAATTGATATCCCCCATGTGACGTGATTGAAGTCTCATGAATCGTGGAGTCTGCATGACATACGTGTATTTTATTAGTCAGTTATTGACTGTTTAGATAGTGAATCTAAGTTTTGTTGAATTGAGCATGATTGGCGAATGCTCAGTGATTCATGGATTTGAACGTGTTAATTCTTATGTTGATATTGCTCGTGTGAAATTATTGTAAATTCGAGCATCTAAGCAAGTATTGCTCAAGTCAACAAATTACTGAATATTGATAGTTGGGTGATTGAGCAAGTATTGCTCAATTCGACGAATTATTGAATATTGGTAGTTGGATCAATATTCGAGCAATTGAGCAAGTATGCTCGATTCGACGAATTATTGAATATTGATAGTTGGATCAATATTCGAGCAATTGAGCAAGTATTGTTCGATTCGACGAATTACTGAATATTGATAGTTGGATCAATATTCGAGTAATTGAGCAAGTATTGCTCGATTCGACGAATTACTGATGAATTACTGAATATTGGTAGTGATAAACATAAATTTATTTAGTGTTTGAACTTGCTCAGAATGATGATTTGTTGAGCGTTTGTTCGAAACCCTAATTTTTGATCAATTGCTCATTAACTGACGAATAGCTGAAAATAGGTCATGAGCGAAGGAGGGACTAACCACATGGGATTATGGACGTTCATTTGATGCCCAATTGCTCTAGTGAGCGTACACCAGGGTCCTGAGTTGGCCAGTTGGTGAAGGAATGACGATTAAATGCCGGTTTCATCATTTATTGAAATAGTGCTCGATTGAGCATTAGGTGATAAAACCTAATTATGGAAAAGTTAGGGACCGACCAAGAGGGTGAGAAACCGGCCCTTGATGGACGTGGGACAACTGATGGACGTTTGCACAAATTCCGAGTTGGTCGTGGAGAGTTTGGACCCAATATGAGCAATTGCGCAAATTAGGTCAAAATTAGGAAAACATGTGGGACCGGCTTGTTGCAAGCCTTAGAGCCGCCATTGGTCATTCAAGGGAGCATGCCTGTGTCTCCATAATGCCCGTGTCTCAGTCCTGAGAGTTTCAGTATTTTTTGATGTGTGTTTGAGCAATATCTTGGATTTTCAGAAGAGTTCGGTCTTTGACTGAAATTCTCGATTTTGCTCGAATGAGTAAGTATGCCCGTTTGATCAATATTTCGTGAATATTAAAATAATAATATTTTAATATATTTTTCGTGAGTATCCTATTCGGTCATGTGACCACATTGACTTTTGGCTTTTCATGGTTTGAGCAATATTTGAGAAAACATGGAGAAACCATGATTTTGCTGAAACCGGGAAGTTTCACAAGATGAAAGAAATAACAATTTATAAAAGATTAGGGATTGCAAGGTGTGGGACCGGCCACGTCTAGGGCATGGCCGGACGGATAGGTTCCCCGGTCCCGCAACACCTTTCCCTATTTTATATTATTATTTTTCATGAAACCACGAAAATATGGAGAAACCATGAGTTTTGCTCAAACAAGGAAGTTGTTAGAATGGAGGAGTCTTCATGAGTTCATGAAAATAACAAAATAAGGAAAAATAATGGAGGGAACATGGGACCGGCCACGGCTAAGACACGGCCGGCCGGCCGGTGGGCCCGGCCCATGTGCGCTTCTCCATTATTTTAATGTTATTATTTTCTCTATCTTATTTCGTGTAGGATTCCTCATTTGTCCATATTTTGGATGTTCGCGCATTTAGGTGCTCGTTCGTTCATCATTGTTGAGTACACTTGCACCATTTTATGGGGCTTACTCAGTGGTAGTCCAGATGCCCGATTGTTGAGTATTTATTACTAATTTATGAAATTCAGTGGAGAATGATTCATGAAACTGAGTAATAAAACTGAGTAGTTTTTTATTATCAATCCATAGGATCATCCGTGGATTCAACCATGAATTCGGAATAATAAACGAGTATTAACATTCCATGGGATCGTGGATTCGACCATAGAATCGGAGTAATAAAAGTAGTTATTACCATTTCATGAGATCATCCGTGGATTCGATCATGAAATCGGAGTAATGAGATTATCTATTACCATTCCATGAGATCAGCCGTGGATTCGATCATGAAATCGGAGTAATGAGATAAAATAGATTATCTTCTAGGAATTCAGTGGTGAATGTCACGGTAGAATTAATCTATTACAGAAGGGATATTAGCCAGTTAAAGCGTCATATCCATTCTGAAAGGTGCATAGTCGGAAAACAGCGAGTGTTGCCGAAGTCCTGAAGGCGTTATTGCTCTCAATCTTACGGAGAACCGCCTGGATCTATACACGGTCTCTCTACATAGTCAGGGAACAGTGAGTGTTACCGACGTCCTAAAGGCGTTATTGCTCTCAATCTTACGGAGAACCGCCCAATCGTTCTTCTATGTAGAGTGGGTTCTCTCTCATGTAGTCAGGGAACAATGAGTATCACCGACGTCCTGAAGGCGTTAATGCTCTCAATCTTACGGAGAACCGCCCAATTATGTTATTCTACATAGAGGACATGATGAAATGCGAGGTATCGAACGCTCAGCTAGTGGAGGCCTTTCGAAAACAAATTCACCATGGATCGTAAAATATGAATCGTCACATGCCTGAAATCCGTGTCAGAAACATGCAGTATTATGATTTTACGATTTTGACCTTTGTTGAAAATCCACCATCTACAAGTCTAACTAAGATAAACTTAGTTTCTCTTATTCGAAATCGAATTGGACTAAACAACTCATCCCGTAAACCTTTTCTTTTGTTAAGCCATAAATAATTCATACAAACCAATCATAAATCAACTTGCAAACTTATTCACCTCAACCGGAAGCAATTGAATCAACATAGACATTAAAGCACCGCAATTGCACCGAAATTTTGTAAGCCTAAACAATTGATACCACACAATAAAGCAAGATAACAATAGTTTTTCTTAACCAGAACCAGTTGAATCACACACACATCCATACACACATCATGGAATAAAACATCAATTGAACTGAAATTTTGTTAAGCAAAAGCAATATATATATATATGAAATAAAATTAGACTTTTCATAAACAGGAAAATAATTAACTAATAATATTGTTACCTCAAATTTCGCATCCGCTTCTCCAATTTGTTTGCATCTTCTTCCAGGGAGAATTGATATCGAAATATCATTATTTTGTCATTCTTATGCAAAACAAAAGAATAACAACAACCAACCTTTACCAGAGAAAGGTTGAAAATCGGATTTAACAATTGCAAGCCAAAGTTGAAAACCGTCGAAACACATATGCTTTTATGCTAAACCAAAACCGATTCAACATATTGTGACTTTTTCACATATTGTTTCTACAAGAACCCCTCATGATACTTTGATAAAGCCTACCAACATGGGCTAGAACTTAATCCTGCTAAATCAAAAATTCACCCAAACCATAAGGGTTCACAATATTATGAGATCGAATATCAAGGTAATAAAACCGAAATCAAACATCCCATAAACATCCATAGCAATAATAAAGCATTCAAGCACATGCTATGTAAATTAAAAACCATCACAAGAAAATTATAAATCAAATAATTTAATTCATAATAGTTTTTATTCATAATTGACTTAATACAATCATTGAAAGAAATCAAAAATTGATGTCTATTTTCTTAGATTAAGTATCACAGCATATAACTTAATCTCTAGTGGTGCTCCCATTGTTTACCGACGATTCCTCGGTGTTTTGATTCTTGAGTCTTCTCTTCTCTTTCAGATGATTGAGTCTTTGTTTCAGAAGATTCAATTCCACAATCGGCTTCAAGATATTTGACTCGAGCAGTTTTTTCATTCACCACTGTAGTTTCCAAAAGATCACGAGCGACTCCAAAATCTCCCATCAACATAAGCATAAGCTCAAAAGAAATATGATTCTTTTTATGTTCGTTTGAGAAGTAGCATTTGAAATCAACTGGGAAGGTCTCAAGTTTTCGAAGTTGAGATTCAATGTCAATAGTATTTTCACCCATCTTTTACCGTGGATAGAAGAAGGATCGGTCCTATAGATGGTTTATATAATAACCCAAACTTGGTTACCAAGATTCAAATACCTAATCACGGTATTTTTATTTGTGAAAATATAAACTTTCGGAAACGTCGTAGAGTTTTTCCGAACCAGTATAACTTTAGGAGTTCTGAAAATATTTTTCCCAACTTTTCTCATGGACTTTCCAAAGATCGAAAGTATTTTTCTAAAAGTAGAAAAGATATTCCAAGTATAGAAAAATACTTTAGATATTCAAGAGTACTATTAAAGATTTTCATATTCTTGTGCTCTTTTAAAGAACTTCCCCTTTTATTTGAATTGAGCACATCTAGGGAAATTCCAAAGACCAACATCAGTTGTTGGAGTGAGCTAGTGATAGCTCAGAATTTATGGAACATGATCCATCATGATATTTTTGAAATCTGTCCCTATGGGATTCTTCCAATAGTAAACTTCTTTCACTGTGTCACAGCTGGAGTGATCTGATTTATTAGAATGATCAGATCGATGATTAACCTCATAAGCGTGACTTGAAGTTTTTTGAGTTGGGAAACCAGAACTCTTATATTGACCCAGGAATTCCTTGGAATATGACATCATCATTTGATGAGATTTTTTCCTGGATTCTATTTTAGACACTTGATCAACAACAAAACAACATGATTTGAAATCATTTGTTTTTGTATTCAAGAGTTGATCATTTTCTCTGTTTAGGAGATAATCATCATTGGATGATGTTGACCGGATACTAGTCAAAGGATTATCCCTTAAAACACATCTATCTTAATTCTTGTAGGTGGTTAGGCTATTAGAATCATGATGTAGTATATTAGTTAAGAGATTCTTGAGATTAGAATCACATATCCTTGTTTTAACTAATATAGTCCTTTTGGCTTGAACAATATCAAGTCCTTTAGATTCAGCATTTTCATGAATCAATGATTCTCTGACGAACTTCTCGGCAGATGGATAATATACATTATCCTTTAGATTATATTTTTCAGCAAGCTTAATGAAAAATTTAATCTCATTATTGTCTTCTGAATCCGTCTTGTATGTCACAAGTATTTGTTTTCGTATTAACTCATCATGGTTAATATTTCCTGAGATATCTTCCACCAGAAAACTAATAGTGTTGAGCTGTTTATCCGGTTTTGAAAACAAACAACCTTTCTGAAGTATATCACCTTCTTGCTCTACGTTAACTGAATCAAACATGGATTCAAATTCTCATAGGTTGGATCGCACCAAACACAGATTGTTAGATCTTTTCGTGTTTGCCTGCTCTGATACCAATTGAAAAGGCGAGGGTACACAAATATACCTCAAGCTAAAACTTTTCCTACCTATAAGTCCTTTCTCCGAAAGTGATTATCTATGGACTGAGTCGAGACAATACAACAAATCGGTTCACACTTCGTGTGATCGTCTATGGATACGAGATCGAGACAATACAACAATGAAGTATGTTACTTGATAAAAAGGTTCGGACTTAACCAAACACAATAGGATTCACTTATCAAGTAAAAAGGAATTAACGTTTGTGTGATTTACTTTAATTATAATAAAACAATTATAATGCGGAAATATAAAGTAAATGACACATCAAGATTTTGTTAACGAGGAAACCGCAAATGCAGAAAAACCCCGGGACCTTGTCCAAAATTGAATACTCTCAGGATTAAGCTGCTACACAAAATTACACCTAACTTAGTATAGTTGAGACCAAGCAACTAAACCTATAGTTCACCTAGTTCCGTATGTATTCCCACGTCTCCAACCTATGAATAAGTCACGTACTTGGAACAATTCATTTGGTTCGTATTCCAAACAGTAAAGGAACAACAAATCTGTTTGGTATCAACTCTATTCAACCAAGTGATATGAGTGGACAAAGGCGCTTCTGTTTATCTTATCATAAACTCCTTCGTCGGGTCCTTAGGTCTATCTTATGTTCAATTACCGAAGTAATCGTTTAAGATTAAGCCAACAACACTCTTAATACGAAGAATTGTGTTGATGTCGATCTACTCAATTAATCAATCCAATCTATCACAAAGATAAATCGATTATTAATTGGATCCTTGATAGGTGTAGAATACACCGTATTTACTATCTAGAGTTTATGCTTTCTTTGCTATTTTTCATGTGAATTATGTATCTTATGTGTGCTTTTGAGCTAATCAGGTACTTTGGAGTCGCGCGGAGGAAAAGAAGAATAAATCATCCAAAATTGAGCTGAAAGGGTAAAAAGACCATTCTATGAGCCAGTGATATTGGGAGCTTGGCTAAGGCTAAGGGATAGCCATTATAAGGAATTGTTAAAAGCATCCAAGAAGTTAGTCTTGGGGTGGTCCTTATCTAAGAGTGGGTGCCTAGAATCATCCAGGGTATCCCTTATAGAATTCACCAGGGTGGTTGTATCCATATTCATTCCTACACATAACCTAAATCCAGAGAAATCACTTCTCTTATCATTAGCCGTGTATCACATCACCTGAAACCGAGAGAGAAGTTACAGTTCGTGGCTCGAGAGTTGAGAATTGTTGCCAGCGATTAAGAGTAAGGAAGAAAAGGGCTTCTGGTGGTTTGAAATGGAAGAGATCGATGGGGTGATGAAGAATTATGAAGAAATTAAGTAATCGTTGCTGGTAATTGAGCAAAGAATGAAATGGGTTTGTGTTGGAGTCAAGGCTGGATCGATTAACAGGGAAGTTAGGGTTTGAAATCAGGGCTATGAAGATGTTTAGTGAATCTGAGACTGTATTGATGCTGTATGGCCTGAGAAGTCACCAGAAGCTTGCATCACAGAAGCTGCACAAGAAGTGCTTGACAAAAGGCACGAACGACCTCGGCTCCCGGTCTGTCATTGTGAAAGCATATCGATTGTGTATGGAGGGACGATTGATGTTGGCTGATAATGATGTTGTCTCAATGGAATTTCTGTGCATTTGCCAGCAGCAGATGTGTGTTGGTGGTATTACATCGTAGCTGCAGTTTAGTGTTGTACTTGGCAGGGAATGATGGCGAGAGATGCACAAGGAAGGCATCGAGTGTGCGAACTGAATGGTAGATGATATTGCCACCGAAAAGCAGGTACTGGTGTAATTGGTAGAGGAATTGCTGGTCTGGGATTGCAGGTCATATGGTGGACTGTGGAGTTGTGCAAAGCTGTAGAAGGGAATGAGCTGATTTGTGGATTGAGATGCAATGGAAGAAACAGTTTTGGTGTTGGTCGAGAAAGTTGCAGAGATGGGTGTGACTCGGATTCGCATCTGGTGAATGGGTACTGAACTTATGGAGGAGATGGGTTGGTGCTCGAGTGTGTTGTGCGGAGAGGCATGAATCTGTATGGGAGTGAATCGTAAGCTGATTTGGTTCTAATGAATGACTGCAATTGCAGTAACTAAAGCTGGTTCTGTTGAGAATTGCAGACCTGTGGCAGAGCAGGTCAGGTGGTGCTGTGATGTAATGAATACAAAGGGGAGCTGGTGTTGCAGTGCAAGCAAGCCAGTGATGCTGAAATGGAGATGAAGCTGTGTAGATGGGATGCTGCAAACGGATGATTCCTGGGTTGAGATGGTTGATGAGGTTCAGGGAGGAATGCAAGGAGCTGCAGGCTGAGTAATTGGTGCCAGCTGGTTTGCTCAGTGGCTGCAACTGAGGTAGCCAGTGTTGCAGGTGGTGCAGTGAATACAAGTGCAATGGTCGAAGTTCGAGCTGCGCTGGTTGCTTTGACTGCAATTATAGCAGAAGGCTGGTGGTGGCAATTCCCGAGGTAATGGTGGTGCTGGTAAATTGTGATGTGTAATGAGCTTGGATTGCAGGCCTGGATTGAGCTGGAGAGCTCGAGCTGTTGGCAGTGACGAGTTGGAATTTGGTTGAGTTTTGTGTTGCCAACGCTAAGGTTTGCAGCTGGCAGTGAGTTGAACTCAGTCATGTGGGAATGGTGTTGCTGCAATGAATAGTGATGGAGTTTGAGCTACAGGTGAATAAAGCTGAGATGAGGGAGGTCTGAACTGCAGGTGCTGGTGCCGAGCTGACAGGCTGGTGCAAAGTGCGCGAAAATGGCCTGAGCTGGTCGATGGAGCTGCAATTCAGGCAGGCTGGAATTGAGCTAAGAAAAGGAATGAAGCTGCCGCTGTAATGATAGTGTGATGAATAGATGAGCTTTGCTGTTGATATTAAAAACTGGAGGATTGAATGGAGCTGGCTATGATTCACGAGCACAGCAGAGAACGTGTCAATAGAACGTGTTGCTGCCATGGTAACGTGAGTGATGGCAGTATTGATCCGTGATCGGGTTCGAGATGTTGTGAAAGAGCTGGGTCGAGTTGGCGGTGATGATGGTCTGTGTATGATTGCAGGGAAGGCCTTGTGTTGTCATTGCAGGCCTGAGAATGATAGAATGAGAGTTCGCTTGAACAAGTTCCAAAAATGCAGAAATTGTGCGAAAAGTGCGCGAGAATGGTGAGCCGGTGGAACTAGTTTCGGTTGTCGGATTTCGGAACCGAGAGTGGGGATCGTAATGTTTCAGTGAATCATGAAGGGGGTTCGAGTCGGATGCAAGAGTCGACGGTCGGATATATGAGCTACGAGTCGCGCTTTTGGGCGCGTTTTCGCAAGAATTGTGAGTTTTGCTTTGAATTGTGAGTGTATGAACTGCAGAGAAGGAGAGTTGAGTGCTGGAAGTATATGATTCTCTTGTGACAGTTTCAAGTAGCCGGAGGCGAGTTCAGGTAGCTGGAGACAATTTTCGGTGACGGAAACTGGCGACCGGCGACCGGATTCCGGTGATGACGTTATCAAATCCGGCGACCAGTTTTCACCCAAAAATCCAGAGACTTATTTTCCACACATGGGCTTGGTGGACCACTTGGAGATGGGTTTTGAGAAAACCTAAACTTGGAAAGAGTATCCTTTTGGGGAGAAGCATATAAATAGAAAAGTCTTTCTCAAACCTAGATATATCTCCATTAGGGAGAACTCATACTTTTGGTTCTAGGGTTTAGAAACATGATAGGTTTTCTCTTTCTTCTTGCTATGAACTCCTATGCCATGAGTAACTAAGTTTTTATTATTGGTTGAAGATGTAGTTGGATTTTGCAACCAAGTTATGATTTTTATGAATTAGTTTTCTCTCAATATTATCGTATGATTTCTACGGGTTATAATAATTGCATGATTGATGTATTGCAATATGATTGAATGTTTGTTTAGTTAAGTCTAGAATTGATTGAACTCACATCCATATCTATAGCTATTTTAGGGTTTTCATCGAGCGATAACCTTGAATACGAGTAGCGTGATATGATGCTAGGTTGTAGTGATACATCCTTGTATTCATATGTAGAAATTGACCTTTGTTCGAATTGTTTGCGCAATGTATTACAATTGCATTGATAAGCCTATTTCTGAAACTTAATGCTCCTAGGAATTGAACTTGATTAGCGCAAGGCGTTAGGTTATTCTTTAGGTAGATTTCACATACGCAGCTCTAATGTGTGTGTCGATGACTTTGGAAATTTACGGAGTATTCTTGCAATAAGGTATTCTATGGCTTTTGATGATAGCGAGATTAAATACGAATTCTATTCATATATTCATAAACTTGTTTACAATTGAAGATGAAACCTTTATCCAATATTTCACATTCTTGATTTGCGTACTTTATTTGCTTTTTGTTTATTTTTATTTACACAATCGAGAAAATCCTCGGTGTTTTATATAGGAAACCATAACAATTTGACAACCTACACCTCTCTGTCAGGATCGATCCTTTCTTGCCCTTGCTATATTTATATTTTGAGTAGTAAGAAAGTGTAATTATATTTGTGTCGGCTGACAACCGGTCAAATTTTGGCGCCGTTGCCGGGGAGGCAGCGGTTGTTAATTGTTTTTGGTTTCTTATTTTTGTTTTTAGGTTTGTTTTACTTTTTCTTATTCTTTGGTTTCTAACCGAGTTTTGAGAATCTCGTTTCGTGTACCAATTTCTATGGACGGAGCATATTGGAGCAATCAATATGGCTTTCAACCTCAACAACATGAAAACTATCACCCTTATGGGGAATACAATCAAAACCAATCCTTTGGTTATGGTCAATATTCCACGTACCCTTTTAGTTGTTCTCATACATTCCAACCTTCTTACGGTGGGTATGTAAGTGAGCAACCACAAGGAGGGGAGACTAGTTGTACTCATATCAATTTTTCCTCTAGTTTGGTAGATGAAATGCAACAATTTATGGCCAGCATGGAGTCAGTTTGTGGACAACCAAGCGTGGAACCAATTTCATCGACCGAATGTGCTCATAGTATGTTTGGCCCAATTTCTGATCGTAGTTATGATCATCCACCCATTCAAAGGGAATATAATTGGCCTAACAATAATGAAGTAAGTAGTTCTACTTTTTCTTTGTCGAATGAGCTTTACAAACAAATGGAACACTATATTCAGAATTTGGATGGAACACTCCAAGAGCTTCAAAAAGGTGTTTCCACTTTAAGACAAGGCATTGATGAGTACAAGGAGGAAATGAATAATTATGTTGAAAAAGGCGAACCTTTGGGGACTTTCGTTGATATTTGTGTAGTTAACTCAACTCTTGATCGTAATAATGATCATCCACCTATTCAAAAGGATGAGTTCGAGATTAGCAACACTAAATTCAACGACGAACAATCTTATGTTGACTATGATAGTGATGATTATTATGAAAATACATTGCCTAAACCAATTCATGGTGACATCCCCGAGGAGTTTACAATGGAATCTTTTTGCGATCAAGGAGAAGACGAAGAGGAATATGTCGACACTTGTGTAGATTACTCAAGCATTGATCTTTATAACGATCAAGAACCTATTCAAAAGGTAGAGCTTGAGGATGATGCAATGAGTGTTCTAAAGAAATTCCTTATGGACAATATTGCATCCGCAAAAGAGTATGTGCCTTACAACAAAAAGGAGGAATATGTTGAGAATGAGACGGTTATGACCAATATTGTGGAAGACCCAATTGAGCTTGCAAATGATTATAATGATGATGTTTATGTCGATACTTTAGTTAAGGCAGAAACGGACGAAGAATGGTTGCAAGGTTTGATAGAGGACCATGATATACATGAGGTGAATTATTCACTTGAGTTTTTCAAGGATGAAGAGGATTCCGTGATAAAAGAGATTGTGCAAGGTTTATCTAACCCGTTGCCTATTGTTTCTTCTCCTTTACCTCTTATTGGTTTGAATGTATGTGCTTGAGAGTATTGTTGAATGACTTTGTTTCTCGTTTTCCGCCATTAGAGACACTTGATTCTCATACTATGCAGGTTATGGAACAAGAAACCGTGGAAGTACCCTACTTCTATATTCTTTATACACTTCCAAGTGTGGACAAGAATAAGTGTGGGGGAAGCTTTTATCGGTTAATAGCTTCATTTATGTTCTATATTACTAATATTTGTGTGAAGCTAGTGTTTGCAAAACAGGTTCTATGGAAGGATCCCCAACTTTTCAGATTGTTAGTATATGGGGAATGAATCTTGCAAGGATATAGTCGGGCTGACGAATTTAAACCAAGCGCTACATGGGAGGCAACCCATAGGTTTTGTATCTCTTATCTTTTAATTTTTCTTTTCTTGTTTTTGCTTTTTCTTTTCGCATATTGTTATAAGATTTCCCACCTTGACTTTCTTTGACGATTCAATTTACATTGAGGACAATGTAAAGTTTAAGTGTGGGGAGTGCTTAAGCATTTGCGTTGTAAATTTTTCAAATTTTTCAACTTTTGTGTATAATAGTGAATAAAAAACTCCAACTTGTAGTTAGTTTAGAGTCACATAGTATACATGTCGCTAAGATTACACAGAGAATCTCATAAGAGTGACTGAACTTAGAGATGACAGAGAACATGATCGGGTTTCTTAATTGTATGAGAGTTAAAGTTGGATTTAACCATGCCAGTGGCAAATAAGGTGCAGCGAATTCGGTATTAGAGTAGTGGTCCCCTATAGTGGAGACTACCCATGTTACATAATGTGAGGCACCAACCTTCAATTCTTTGTACCTGTCTAAATTTGTGCTTTTAGAGTGTGTGTCACCGTACGTAAATTCCGGGCAAAATGGTGAGCTGCCCAACCTCCCACCATAGAAGCACTATTTTGATCTCTTGAGTGTTATTTTTATCAACCATGATGGTGACATCGAATTGCTAACTTACATACCACTTGTAATCTTGTTCGCAGTTAGCACCATCCACCTTATCTCTCTCTACACCAACAGGTCCATAGAAACATCATCATCATCAACAAGAGGAGCATCACAAATTTGAAGGAAAGTTGAAGACGTTTGAGGTTTATAAGCAACAATAAAAAAAAAAGAGAGTGAAAATTATCAAGATGAGAGTTCGAGAAGTTTGATATCGAGACATACAAGTTGTGAAGAATCAAGCGGTACAACACTTACACCATGGCCTTTGTACTTACGTTTTATTTTATTTGTATTTTACTTTTTCTTATCTCAAAAAAAAAAAAAAAAAAAAAAAAAAAAAAAAAAAATGAAAAAAAAAAAGAGAAAAAAAAAATATTTATTTTGGGTTTGTATAGTTTTATTCTTTCAATAAAGCCAATGGAAAGAAGGAATATCTATAATGAAGTTTCAAGCGACAAGAAATTTAAGGGAAAGAATCATATTGTCAAGATTCTACGAAGTTCGAGAGTTATCATCAAGAGTTGAAGACCGAAGACGAAGATGAAGACACCGTTAGAAGACCGAAGACGTTTCTATGGATCTTTGTGAGAGTGGTGCTAGCTGCACGCCGAACGGATACACGGTAAGTAAGCATATTCCCACCTTCGTTAAATGGTTGATTTCCTTTCGAAGAGATCGTCAGAAAAATGGGTTTTCAAAAATATATAAAAGATGTGGGTTTTCAAAATATTTCGGAGGGTTTTGCCTTCCTACCATTCAACGTGTCTCGGGATTCTCTCTTCATTCCAACCTGGACACATGTGTGACCCATAAAAAGCTGTTTATTATTGAGAGCAATATCATAAAATCCTTTCTTGTGAGGCAGGGTCGAGACTTTTGATCACTCCGAACCCGAATTTTAGTCGAGAAGGGATGGTTATCTCTCTCTCAACTTTTAAGAATGAGATTGTGTTCATTTATGTGTCTAACTTCTTATGACTAGTGTGCAGAATCTCTATGTCTTCTTAGCGCGTTGGATGCTATCATTACGGAGAACTAGTAAGTTGGAAAAATAGGTTTTGTGGGTATATCTCTAGTAAACCCTCACGAGACTATAACTCATCCACTAGGGACACCTAGGGGTTTAAAGGCTTGTTATTTATGCTAAAAATGACCGTAGCCTCGACGACACGGAGTTGTATGTATCTTTTAAGAATTTATTTTGTTTGATTTGCTCGAGGACTAGCAAAGTCTAAGTGTGGGGGAATCTGATAGGTGTAGAATACACCGTATTTACTATCTAGAGTTTATGCTTTCTTTGCTATTTTTCATGTGAATTATGTATCTTATGTGTGCTTTTGAGCTAATCATGTACTTTCGAGTCGCGCGGAGGAAAAGAAGAATAAATCATCCAAAATTGAGCTGAAAGGGTAAAAAGACCATTCTATGAGCCAGTGATATTGGGAGCTTGGCTAAGGCTAAGGGATAGCCATTATAAGGAATTGTTAAAAGCATCCAAGAAGTTAGTCTTGGGGTGGTCCTTATCTAAGAGTGGGTGCCTAGAATCATCCAGGGTATCCCTTATAGAATTCACCGGGGTGGTTGTATCCATATTCATTCCTACACATAACCTAAATCCGAGAGAAATCACTTCTCTTATCATTAGCCGTGTATCACATCACCTGAAACCGAGAGAGAAGTTACAGTTCGTGGCTCGAGAGTTGAGAATTGTTGCCAGCGATTAAGAGTAAGGAAGAAAAGGGTTTCTGGTGGTTTGAAATGGAAGAGATCGATGGGGTGATGAAGAATTATGAAGAAATTAAGTAATCGTTCTTTGGTAATTGAGCAAAGAATGAAATGGGTTTGTGTTGAGTCAAGGTGGATCGATTAACGGGGAAGTTAGGGTTTGAAATCGGGGCTATGAAGATGTTTAGTGAATGCGAGACTGTATTGATGTTGTATGGCCCGAGAAGTCACCGAAGCTTGCATCACCAGAAGCGCACAAGAAGTGCTTGACAAAAGGCTGAACGACCTCGGCTCCCACCTGGTGCATTGTGAAAGCATATCGATTGTGTATGGAGGGACGATTGATGTTGGTGATAATGATGTTGTCTCAATGGAATTTCTGTAGCTGTTGCCGGCAGCGGAGATGTGTGTTGGTGGTATTACATCGTAGCTGCAGTTTAGTGTTGTACTTGGCGAGGAATGATGGCAGAGATGCACAAGGAAGGCAGCAGTGTACTGAACTGAATGGGAGATGATATTGCCACCGAAAAGCAGTCTTGGTGTAATTGGTAGAGGAATTGCTGGTCTGGGATTGCAGGTCATATGGTGGACTGTGGAGCTGTGCAAAGCTGTAGAAGGGAATGAGCTGATTTTTGGATTGAGATGCAATGGAAGAAACAGTTTTGGTGTTGGTCGAGAAAGTTGCAGAGATGGGTGTGACTCGGATTCACATCTGGTGAATGGGTACTGAACTTATGGAGGAGATGGGTTGGTGCTCGAGTGTGTTGTGCGGAGAGGCATGAATCTGTATGGGAGTGAATCGTAAGCTGATTTGGTTCTAATGAATGACTGCAATTGCAGTAACTAAAGCTGGTTCTGTTGAGAATTGCGGACTGTGGCGGAGCGGGTCAGGTGGTGTGATGCGTGTCGTAACCACAACAAATTAATTAATACTTTACTACCTAATTAACTAGTAATATAGGGTAGTCAAGGTCGATCCCACGAGGAGCACGAGATTCTAGTTGTAAAAGTTGTCACGAAAAGGGGGGTGTAAAAAGCAAAAGAAAATAAACAAAACAATTAAAAGATAAAGTTGAAAGATGAGAGCAATAAGAGAGACAAGATCAAGGAATCCTTCTTCGTTACGAAACAATGAATCAAGTTATGTTCTCATCTACTTGTTATTAGTCTGATTATCACCAACCGTAGGATAGCGGGTCCGCTTAGCTAGCCCCAAAATCCCTAATTTCACTGAGTAACAGGTCCGCTTAGTTATCAGATTCTATTCAAAAGAACCACCTTGAGGTCCGCTTACAAGATGTAATTCCCAGAATGCATTAAGATTTATGAATTTAGGTTTAGTACTAGTAGTTAAACTCGGTTCGCTTGGTTCACTTTCTAGCGTTGTTTCTACACACAATTGCTCCACGGAATCCCTCCGCAAGGTCTCGTGTTTGCTACTTATGTAAAGAGTCAAGAAACGATTACTTATCTCCTAACTTTCACTAGCTTTAGATCAAATTAACAAATCAATTTAGCATGCATTCTAAACAATCTATCAATCAATCATGAATGTCTTTAAGATCACTCCTATTAGTAAAAACAAACGATAATCATGTGAAGAACTTCAAGATAGAATTAAAAACAAAAACTCAAATCATATTAAGAACTAGGAATTCATCCTCAATCAATAAAATTAACTACTCATGTTAAAAGAGTTCACACAAAGAATAAGAAAAGAAAAGAATTGTGTGTGTAAAGATGTGTGTAGAAGTTGTAGAAAACTTCTCTATTTATAGGCTTCAATATTCTCCAAATCTCCCAAGGATTAGAATCCTTTTCCTTTTGCAATTCAATTTCCAAATCCAAGCTTTTCTCAACTCTTCCACCTTCTCTTTCCAAATTTGAGTCCAATTCTCCATCCAATTCCTAGCCCAAGTCTTCATACCCATGAGAGAAGTCCATAGAAAGTTCTGGAATTTTGCTCGCCGGAAAACTGGGATTGTGGCCGGAATTTGGCCGGAAAACGTCGCCGCCGGCCACCTGAAAATTTCTGTCGTCGAGAGAATATACGACGGAATATTCCGTCAGTCCACCGTCAGGACTAACGGTCAAAGTGGTCAACCGTCAGTCAACAGTTAGTCAATAGTCAAGGGGAAGAATGAGTTAGCTACCGAGTCAGCTTCTGATTCAGCTGACTGGTCTGGCTGGGCTGGGTCACTGAGCTGAATCGGTCATCGCCGAGTTGACTCGCCAGAACCAGAGTCCGGCCGAGTTTCGGCTGTTTTCTGGGATTTCCAGGCCACATTCAGGCCGTTCTTTTCAGCTCCAAACCTGCTAAGAAACCTAGCATACATCTAAGCTATTTCAAACAACACAATTGCTGCTTCAGACTTCTTATTCCAATACCTTGTTTAATTGCATCTTCAATGAATCCAACCCTGTAAACCATTTAGCTCATACCAATCAATATTCTTAGTACCAACATCCCTTTAGGCATCATCATACTCATCCATTCTATCACTGCCTGTAAATATAGCACAGCCAAGCTGCCAGCAATAATCTTCCCAGCTCACTGTAATTCCATCTGCACTTTGACTATGCCTGTAACTTCAATTTCACAATCCCAGTACCACCAGAACCACCACACCAGTTGCCTCAGTTACATTGCAACCATCCCTAGCTCTGTGCCCCTGACACTGCAACACCACCAGCACCAGAAACCCAGCAGCTTAGCCATTTTCTCAGGACCAGCTCAATCATGAGCCACCTTCATTGTCTACAATCATTGGCCGCAACCCACTGTCAGACTCATCTTCAATTCTTTACCACCAGTACTCAATTCCATTCTAGTGCCTTCAGTTCCATTCCCTGTAATGTCTCTGCTTGCCTCAATTTCAGCCAACCCTAACAGCACCAGCATCTAATTCAGTTCCACCATAAACCCTATTGCAATGAGAACCCATCTTTTCATTCTTGCTTCTCAACCCATCAGTAGCAAAATACCTTCTCAAAGATCAAACCCATCTCTTATTTCTTCATTTTACAGCTCAGGCATCACCAGTCTCTCCAATTAACAGCAGCTCAACTCAGTTCTTGAACAAATCAATAGCAGCAACGGCTGCTTTTCCTGAGCTTCTCTGCGTATCATCGATGGCACTTCTCACTTTCTCGATCGACACCAGCAAACCCATTGTTCTTCACCAACAGCTCTCGATTCAATAGCGAACCCTAATTAATCACCAACAATTACAGCTTCTCGATTTTAAACTCAGACTCAAATTCCTCCCAAGTCTCTGAGTTCGATCTCTCTTTATCTCACGATTTAACCAGCAGCAATGGCTGCTTTCTTCAGGTGGAGCTCGATTTCAGATTCAGGGAAAATGATTGAGAAGAAACAATCTTCTCGATGTAATGAAAACTGTGGTGGATTTGGAATTCGGGTTTGGATCCGGGTCGGGTCAAAATGGATCAGGCTTGGTTAGGGTATGAGTGGATGGGCTTAGGTATGGGTGGATGGGCTTACCTACCATAAGTACACCCCAATTGTGCTATTCTCACTCCATTCTTTTGGATAAGGGACACTTCTTTGACCTCCCCTTAACCTTGGCTGATCTGTGTTTAACACTCCTCAAATTGGGTTGCCCCTCAACCTCAACTGGGCTCCATATATCAATCGCCTGTAAAATGACCTCTTTGCCCTTTTGGCTCAAATTGGGTGCTTTCTTCTTCTTTTCCTCCGTGCGACTCCAAAGTAGCTATAAAACTCAAAACAAGCGTAAAATACATAATTTACACGAAAAATAGCAAAGAAAGCATAAACTACTAGATAGTAAATTAGGTGTATTCTACACCTATCAAATTCCCCCACACTTAGACTTTGCTAGTCCTCGAGCAAATCAAACTAAAAACTCACAACTTCAAAGCGTTCAAGCGTCACAAGCATCCAAAGAGTTATGAGGACATAGAATTTTCGCATGCTAGTAATAAGAAGTTAGAAATACCAAAGAACATATTCTCGTTCTTAAATGTTGAGTGAGAAATAACCACACCATAATGAGAGAATGCGTGTTTGAGAAACGATCAATAAGCATTTCGCCTCGACTTTTGCCTCACCAAATAAGATTTTATGATAATTGCACTCAAAAAGACTGACTTTTTTATGGTTCTCACATGTGTGCGGGTAGGAATGAAGAGAGAATTCTGCAACACGTTGGATGGTGGGAAGGACAACTTCCGAAATATTTTTTTAAAAACCCACATCTTTTAATATTTTGAAAAACCATTTTTCTGACGATCTCTACGAAAGGAAATCAACCATATTATCGAGGATGAGATTACTTACTTACCTTCACATCCGATCGCCAATTATGATAACACCACTCTCACGGCATCCAATAGAAACGTCTTCCGCTCCTCGTCTTGATCTTGGTCTTCGGTTTCAACTATTGATGATAAACCCTTGAATTTCATAAATCCTTAACAATTTATAACTCTTTTACCTTAAAAATCCTTGTCGCTTGAAACTTCCTTATAAATTTTCCTTTCCCACGGCTCATTAAAATATTTCTCTTTTTTTTTCTTTCTTTCTTTTTTTTTTTTTTTTTTTTTTTTTTTTTTTTTTTGACAAGAGAAATTAAATACAAAATAAGCCATAGCCGTGGAAGAAGTATTTTACCGCTTGATTCTTCACAACTTGTATCGTCTTGAAATCATAAACTTCAAAAATTTTCACCTTTTACTTTTCTTCGCTTTCATGAATAAGTCTTCATACTTGAATGTATAATTATGCTCATTGTATTGTAAGTCCTCAACATATATGTGAATTCCGCTCATTTGTATGTTGCTTTACTTATATTTGAAATAAAGCAACTTGTATTTGAAATTTGCTCTTTTTCTCATACCGTTGCTTGTAAACCTTAAACTTTTCCAACTTTCCTTGTTTGATGTCGCTCCTTGTTGATGATGAGAGTGTTTCTATGGATCCGTTGTTGTCGAGAGAGAGAATGGTGCTAACTGCAAATCGAACTACAAGAAGGAAGCTTTCATCCATGGACGTCACCCTCATGATTGACAAAATTAGCACTCAAGAGATCAAAGAGTAGTGCTTCTATTGGTGGGAGGTTGGGTAGCTCACCATTCTACCCGGAATTAACTTACGGTGACACACACTCAAAAGAAACTCTTTAGTAGATGGAAGAATTCTGGTCGGTGCCTCTCATGATGTGAATACGGGTAGTCTCCACTAATGATTGATCAGCAACTCTAATAACGCACTTCTCCCTGCACCAAATTCGCATCACCGGCATGATTAAATCCATTATTTAACACTCAAACAAACAAGAAATCCGAATGTAGTTCTCTAACATTTCCAAGTTCAATTATGTCGGTCAAAATCTCTATATAAACATACCTAGAAGTATGCTAGTGACTCTAAAATCTTTAAAAGTTGGAATTTTTATGTAAAACTCTTTTTTTTTTAAAAAAAATTTTTTAATTTTTTTGTAATTTTTGTTTTAAAAACATGCTTAACCACTCCCCCACACTTAAACCTTACATTGTCCTCAATGTAATTGAATCCTCCTAGTAAAGGCAAGGTGGGAAATTTTAACATGATAAGAAACAAGAAAAAGAAATAACAAAAAGCAAAAGGATAAGAAATACAAAACCGATGGGTTGCCTCCCATTAAGCGCTTGTTTTAAAGTCGACGGCCCGACTTGGCTCTTGCAAGATTCATTCCCCATATACTAACAATCTGAAAATTTGAGGATCCACCCATAATACCTGTTTTGCAAACAATAACTCCATACAAATATTAGCACAAGAAAACAATAGTGAAATTATCGCTCGATAGAAATTTCCCCCACACTTATTCTCGTCCACACCCGGAAGTGTATAAAGAACATAGAATTCGGGAACTTCCATGTATTCTTCTTGGCAAACCTGCATAGTGTTAGCATCAAGTGTTTCCAATGGTGGATATTTAGAAACAAAATCATCCAAAAATACTTTCGAAGCACATACATTCAAACCAATAAGAGGTAAAGGAGAAGAATCAATAGGCAAAGGGTTAGACAAACCTTTCAAAAATTCTTGTATTATAGAATCCTCTTCATCCTTAAAAATTCAAGTGAATTACTTACCTCTTGTATATCGTGGTCCTCTATTAAACCTTGCAACCATTCTTCGTCGTTTTCTACCTTAACCATAGTCTCGGCATCATTAAAATCATTCGCAAGTTCAATTGGGTCTTCCACAAAATCAATGAATGTGGTTTCATCCTCTATAATCATCTCTTCAACATTCTCATCATCGGAATCGGGCCATTCACTAAAGTGATTCTCATCGGTATAGATTGTAAGATCTTCTTGTGCGGGTGTTACACCGTTTACAACAATAGGTAAGTCACACCCAATCTCCTCCTTTTGAATAGGTGAAGGATCGTTATTATGATCCGGAGTTGGAATAACTTCCTCATTGTCGGAACATTCATACACTTCCGCGGACTCCCATCTTTCCTTAAGAAATTTTTGCCAAGCAATAAATGCATCTTCCTCAAGCTCGTCCTTTTGAATAGGTGGTTGATCATTATTAAGATCAAGGCTTGAGTAATCTACACTAGCGTCATCAAAAGTCTCCAAAGGTTTGTTAATTTGTTCGTATATTTTCTCCGAATTCCTTTGAATTTCTCGATGTGATTCTTGCATCTTTTGTTGAAGATCCCCAATCATGGCCAACATCTTATCCGCAAAACTAGAGATTTTCGATCATAAACAAAATTATCCTCCCATCCTTGTGATTGTCCACCTACATACCCGTCATAAGGTTGTTGAGAATATCCATAATGTTCCGTAGGAATTTGATCATAGCCAAAAGATTGGTTTTGATTGTATCCTATGGATGGTTGGAAGTTGCCATAATGTTGAGGTTGAAAACCGTATTGATTGTTGTAATATGCTTGCTCTTGTCCACCGTACATGGCGAAATAAGATTCAAAACCAAGTTAGATACGGAATAGAATCCAACAAAGCAAGAATAAAGCAAAAAGAAAAATAAAAAAACTAAAATCATCCGCTGCTCCCTAAGAACGGCGCCAAAATTTGATGCGTGTCGTAACCACAACAAATTAATTAATACTTTACTACCTAATTAACTAGTAATATAGGGTAGTCAAGGTCGATCCCACGAGGAGCACGAGATTCTAGTTGTAAAAGTTGTCACGAAAGGGGGGTGTAAAAAGCAAAAGAAAATAAACAAAACAATTAAAAGATAAAGTTGAAAGATGAGAGCAATAAGAGAGACAAGATCAAGGAATCCTTCTTCGTTACGAAACAATGAATCAAGTTATGTTCTCATCTACTTGTTATTAGTCATGATTATCACCAACCGTAGGATAGCAGGTCCGCTTAGCTAGCCCCAAAATCCCTAATTTCACCGAGTAACAGGTCCGCTTAGTTATCAGATTCTATTCAAAAGAACCACCTTGAGGTCCGCTCACAAGATGTAATTCCCAGAATGCATTAAGATTTATGAATTTAGGTTTAGTACTAGTAGTTAAACTCGGTTCGCTTGGTTCACTTTCTAGCGTTGTTTCTACACACAATTGCTCCACGGAATCCCTCCGCAAGGTCTCGTGTTTGCTACTTATGTAAAGAGTCAAGAAACGATTACTTATCTCCTAACTTTCACTAGCTTTAGATCAAATTAACAAATCAATTTAGCATGCATTCTAAACAATCTATCAATCAATCATGAATGTCTTTAAGATCACTCCTATTAGTAAAAACAAACGATAATCATGTGAAGAACTTCAAGATAGAATTAAAAACAAAAACTCAAATCATATTAAGAACTAGGAATTCATCCTCAATCAATAAAATTAACTACTCATGTTAAAAGAGTTCACACAAAGAATAAGAAAAGAAAAGAATTGTGTGTGTAAAGATGTGTGTAGAAGTTGTAGAAAACTTCTCTATTTATAGGCTTCAATATTCTCCAAATCTCCCAAGGATTAGAATCCTTTTCCTTTTGCAATTCAATTTCCAAATCCAAGCTTTTCTCAACTCTTCCACCTTCTCTTTCCAAATTTGAGTCCAATTCTCCATCCAATTCCTAGCCCAAGTCTTCATACCCATGAGAGAAGTCCATAGAAAGTTCGGAATTTTGCTCGCCGGAAAATCGGGATTGTGGCCGAATTTGGTAGGAAACGTCGCCCGGCCACCTGAAAATTTCTCCAGTTGTCGAGAGAATATACGACGGAATATTCCGTCGGTCCACCGTCGGGACTAACGGTCAAAGTGGTCAACCGTCGGTCAACGGTTAGTCAATAGTCAAGGGGAAGAATGAGTTAGCTACCGAGTCGGCTTCGATTCGGGTGGGCGGCCCCGTCCGGGCCGGGCGGGTCACCGAAGTTGAATCGGTCATCGCCGAGAGTTGACTCGGAGAATCCGTAGTCCCGCTGAGTTTCGCTGCTTTTCTGGGATTTCCAGGCCACATTCAGGCCGTTCTTTTCAGCTCCAAACCTGCTAAGAAACCTAGCATACATCTAAGCTATTTCAAACAACACAATTGCTGCTTCAGACTTCTTATTCCAATACCTTGTTTAATTGCATCTTCAATGAATCCAACCCTGTAAACCATTTAGCTCATACCAATCAATATTCTTAGTACCAACATCCCTTTAGGCATCATCATACTCATCCATTCTATCACTTTGCGCTCAGTAAATATAGCATGACCTAAGTCGCAAAGACAATAATCTTCCCACTCACTTGTAATTCCATCCGCACTTTGACTATGCTCGTAACTTCAATTTCACAATCCCAGTACCACGTAACCACCACACCCGGTTGCCTCGGTTACATTGCAACCATCCCTAGCTACGTGCCCCGACACCGCAACACCACCAAAGCACCGAGAAACCCAAAGAGACTTAGCCATTTTCTCAGGACCAGCTCAATCATGAGCCACCTTCATTGTCTACAATCATTGGCCGCAACCCACTGTCAGACTCATCTTCAATTCTTTACCACCAGTACTCAATTCCATTCTAGTGCCTTCAGTTCCATTCCCTGTAATGTCTCTGCTTGCCTCAATTTCAGCCAACCCTAACAGCACCAGCATCTAATTCAGTTCCACCATAAACCCTATTGCAATGAGAACCCATATTTTCATTCTTGCTTCTCAACCCATCAGTAGCAAAATACCTTCTCAAAGATCAAACCCATCTCTTATTTCTTCATTTTACAGCTCAGGCATCACCAGTCTCTCCAATTAACAGCAGCTCAACTCAGTTCTTGAACAAATCAATAGCAGCAACGGCTGCTTTTCCTGAGCTTCTCTGCGTATCATCGATGGCACTTCTCACTTTCTCGATCGACACCAGCAAACCCATTGTTCTTCACCAACAGCTCTCGATTCAATAGCGAACCCTAATTAATCACCAACAATTACAGCCTCTCGATTTTAAACTCAGACTCAAATTCCTCCCAAGTCTCTGAGTTCGATCTCTCTTTATCTCACGATTTAACCAGCAGCAATGGTTGCTTTCTTCAGTGGAGCTCGATTTGATTCGGGGAAAATGATTGAGAAGAAACAATCTTCTCGATGTAATGAAAACAGGGTGGATTTGGAATTCGGGTTTGGATCGGGTCGGGTCAAAATGGATCGGGGCTTGGTTAGGGTATGAGTGGATGGGCTTAGGTATGGGTGGATGGGCTTACCTACCATAAGTACACCCCAATTGTGCTATTCTCACTCCATTCTTTTGGATAAGGGACACTTCTTTGACCTCCCCTTAACCTTGGCTGATCTGTGTTTAACACTCCTCAAATTGGGTTGCCCCTCAACCTCAACTGGGCTCCATATATCAATCGCCTGTAAAATGACCTCTTTGCCCTTTTGGCTCAAATTGGGTGCTTTCTTCTTCTTTTCCTCCGTGCGACTCCAAAGTAGCTATAAAACTCAAAACAAGCGTAAAATACATAATTTACACGAAAAATAGCAAAGAAAGCATAAACTACTAGATAGTAAATTAGGTGTATTCTACACCTATCATGGTGCTGTGATGTAATGAATACAAAGGGGAGCTGGTGTTGCAGTGCAAGCAAGCCAGTGATGCTGAAATGGAGATGAAGCTGTGTAGATGGGATGCTGCAAACGGATGATTCCTGGGTTGAGATGGTTGATGAGGTTCAGGGAGGAATGCAAGGAGCTGCAGGCTGAGTAATTGGTGCCAGCTGGTTTTCTCAGTGGCTGCAACTGAGGTAGCCAGTGTTGCAGGTGGTGCAGTGAATACAAGTCCAATGGTCGAAGTTCGAGTCGCTGGTTGCTTTGACGCAATTATAGCGAAGGTTGGTGGTGGCAATTCCCGAGGTAATGGTGGTGCTGGTAAATTGTGATGTGTAATGAGCTTGGATTGCAGGCCTGGATTGAGCTGGAGAGCTCGAGCTGTTGGCAGTGACGAGTTGGAATTTGGTTGAGTTTTGTGTTGCCAACGCTAAGGTTTGCAGCTGGCAGTGAGTTGAACTCAGTCATGTGGGAATGGTGTTGCTGCAATGAATAGTGATGGAGTTTGAGCTACAGGTGAATAAAGCTGAGATGAGGGAGGTCTGAACTGCAGGTGCTGGTGCCGAGCTGACAGGCTGGTGAAAAGTGCGCGAAAATGGCCTGAGCTGGTCGATGGAGCTGCAATTCAGGCAGGCTGGAATTGAGCTAAGAAAAGGAATGAAGTTGCCGCTGTAATGATAGTGTGATGAATAGATGAGCTTTGCTGTTGATATTAAAAACTGGATGATTGAATGGAGCTGGCTATGATTCACGAGCACAGCAGAGAACGTGTCAATAGAACGTGTTGCTGCCATGGTAACGTGAGTGATGGCAGTATTGATCCGTGATCGGGTTCGAGATGTTGTGAAAGAGCTGGGTCGAGTTGGCGGTGATGATGGTCTGTGTATGATTGCATGGAAGGCCTTGTGTTGTCATTGCAGGCCTGAGAATGATAGAATGAGAGTTCGCTTGAACAAGTTCCAAAAATGCAGAAATTGTGCGAAAAGTGCGCGAGAATGGTGAGCCGGTGGAACTAGTTTCGGTTGTCGGATTTCGGAACCGAGAGTGGGGATCGTAATGTTTCAGTGAATCATGAAGGGGGTTCGAGTCGGATGCAAGAGTCGACGGTCGGATATATGAGCTACGAGTCGCGCTTTTGGGCGCGTTGCGCAAGAATTGTGAGTTTTGCTTTGAATTGTGAGTGTATGAACTGCGAGAGAAGGAGAGTTGAGTCTTTGGAAGTATATGATTCTCTTGTGACAGTTTCAAGTAGCCGGAGGCGAGTTCAGTGGCTGGAGACAATTTCGTGTGACGGAAGCGACGGCCGGCGACCGTATTCTGGGCAGTGATGACGTCATCAAATCCGGCGACCAGTTTTCACCCAAAAATCCAGAGACTTATTTTCCACACATGGGCTTGGTGGACCACTTGGAGATGGGTTTTGAGAAAACCTAAACTTGGAAAGAGTATCCTTTTGGGGAGAAGCATATAAATAGAAAAGTCTTTCTCAAACCTAGATATATCTCCATTAGGGAGAACTCATACTTTTGGTTCTAGGGTTTAGAAACATGATAGGTTTTCTCTTTCTTCTTGCTATGAACTCCTATGCCATGAGTAACTAAGTTTTTATTATTGGTTGAAGATGTAGTTGGATTTTGCAACCAAGTTATGATTTTTATGAATTAGTTTTCTCTCAATATTATCGTATGATTTCTACGGGTTACAATAATTGCATGATTGATGTATTGCAATATGATTGAATGTTTGTTTAGTTAAGTCTAGAATTGATTGAACTCACATCCATATCTATAGCTATTTTAGGGTTTTCATCGAGCGATAACCTTGAATACGAGTAGCGTGATATGATGCTAGGTTGTAGTGATACATCCTTGTATTCATATGTAGAAATTGACCTTTGTTCGAATTGTTTGCGCAATGTATTACAATTGCATTGATAAGCCTATTTCTGAAACTTAATGCTCCTAGGAATTGAACTTGATTAGCGCAAGGCGTTAGGTTATTCTTTAGGTAGATTTCACATACGCAGCTCTAATGTGTGTGTCGATGACTTTGGAAATTTACGGAGTATTCTTGCAATAAGGTATTCTATGGCTTTTGATGATAGCGAGATTAAATACGAATTCTATTCATATATTCATAAACTTGTTTACAATTGAAGATGAAACCTTTATCCAATATTTCACATTCTTGATTTGCGTACTTTATTTGCTTTTTGTTTATTTTTATTTACACAATCAGAAAATCCTCGGTGTTTTATATAGGAAACCATAACAATTTGACAACCTACACCTCTCTGTGGGATCGATCCTTTCTTGCCCTTGCTATATTTATATTTTGAGTAGTAAGAAAGTGTAATTATATTTGTGTCGGTGACAACCGGTCAAATTTTGCGCCGTTCTTGGGAGGCGACGGTTGTTAATTGTTTTTGGTTTCTTATTTTTGTTTTTAGGTTTGTTTTACTTTTTCTTATTCTTTGGTTTCTAACCGAGTTTTGAGAATCTCGTTTCAGGTACCAATTTCTATGGACGGAGCATGTTGGAGCAATCAATACGGCTTTCAACCTCAACAACATGAAAACTATCACCCTTATGGGGAATACAATCAAAACCAATCCTTTGGTTATGGTCAATATTCCACGTACCCTTTTAGTTGTTCTCATACATTCCAACCTTCTTACGGTGGGTATGTAAGTGAGCAACCACAAGGAGGGGAGACTAGTTGTACTCATATCAATTTTTCCTCTAGTTTGGTAGATGAAATGCAACAATTTATGGCCAGCATGGAGTCAGTTTGTGGACAACCAAGCGTGGAACCAATTTCATCGACCGAATGTGCTCATAGTATGTTTGGCCCAATTTCGATCGTAGTTATGATCATCCACCCATTCAAAGGGAATATAATTGGCCTAACAATAATGAAGTAAGTAGTTCTACTTTTTCTTTGTCGAATGAGCTTTACAAACAAATCGAACACTATATTCGTAATTTGGATGGAACACTCCAAGAGCTTCAAAAGGTGTTTCCACTTTAAGACAAGGCATTGATGAGTACAAGGAGGAAATGAATAATTATGTTGAAAAAGGCGAACCTTTGGGGACTTTCGTTGATATTTGTGTAGTTAACTCAACTCTTGATCGTAATAATGATCATCCACCTATTCAAAAGGATGAGTTCGAGATTAGCAACACTAAATTCAACGACGAACAATCTTATGTTGACTATGATAGTGATGATTATTATGAAAATACATTGCCTAAACCAATTCATGGTGAAATCCCCGAGGAGTTTACAATGGAATCTTTTTGCGATCAAGGAGAAGACGAAGAGGAATATGTCGACACTTGTGTAGATTACTCAAGCATTGATCTTTATAACGATCAAGAACCTATTCAAAAGGTAGAGCTTGAGGATGATGCAATGAGTGTTCTAAAGAAATTCCTTATGGACAATATTGCATCCGCAAAAGAGTATGTGCCTTACAACAAAAAGGAGGAATATGTTGAGAATGAGACGGTTATGACCAATATTGTGGAAGACCCAATTGAGCTTGCAAATGATTATAATGATGATGTTTATGTCGATACTTTAGTTAAGGCAGAAACGGACGAAGAATGGTTGCAAGGTTTGATAGAGGACCATGATATACATGAGGTGAATTATTCACTTGAGTTTTTCAAGGATGAAGAGGATTCCGTGATAAAAGAGATTGTGCAAGGTTTATCTAACCCGTTGCCTATTGTTTCTTCTCCTTTACCTCTTATTGGTTTGAATGTATGTGCTTCGAGAGTATTGTTGAATGACTTTGTTTCTCGTTTTCCGCCATTAGAGACACTTGATTCTCATACTATGCAGGTTATGGAACAAGAAACCGTGGAAGTACCCTACTTCTATATTCTTTATACACTTCCAAGTGTGGACAAGAATAAGTGTGGGGGAAGCTTTTATCGGTTAATAGCTTCATTTATGTTCTATATTACTAATATCTGTGTGAAGCTAGTGTTTGCAAAACAGGTTCTATGGAAGGATCCCCAACTTTTCAGATTGTTAGTATATGGGGAATGAATCTTGCAAGGATATAGTCGGGCTGACGACTTTAAACCAAGCGCTACATGGGAGGCAACCCATAGGTTTTGTATCTCTTATCTTTTAATTTTTCTTTTCTTGTTTTTGCTTTTTCTTTTCGCATATTGTTATAAGATTTCCCACCTTGACTTTCTTTGGACGATTCAATTTACATTGAGGACAATGTAAAGTTTAAGTGTGGGGGAGTGCTTAAGCATTTGCGTTGTAAATTTTTCAAATTTTTCAACTTTTGTGTATAATAGTGAATAAAAAACTCCAACTTGTAGTTAGTTTAGAGTCACATAGTATACATGTCGCTAAGATTACACAGAGAATCTCATAAGAGTGACTGAACTTAGAGATGACAGAGAACATGATCGGGTTTCTTAATTGTATGAGAGTTAAAGTTGGATTTAACCATGCCAGTGGCAAATAAAGTGCAGACTGAATTCGGTATTAGAGTAGTGGTCCCCTATAGTGGAGACTACCCATGTTACATAATGTGAGGCACCAACCTTCAATTCTTTGTACCTGTCTAAATTTGTGCTTTTAGAGTGTGTGTCACCGTACGTAAATTCCGGGCAGAATGGTGAGCTGCCCAACCTCCCACCATAGAAGCACTATTTTGATCTCTTGAGTGTTATTTTTATCAACCATGATGGTGACATCGAATTGCTAACTTACATACCACTTGTAATCTTGTTCGCAGTTAGCACCATCCACCTTATCTCTCTCTACACCAACAGGTCCATAGAAACATCATCATCATCAACAAGAGGAGCATCACAAATTTGAAGGAAAGTTGAAGACGTTTGAGGTTTATAAGCAACAATAAAAAAGAGAGTGAAAATTATCAAGATGAGAGTTCGAGAAGTTTGATATCGAGACATACAAGTTGTGAAGAATCAAGCGGTACAACACTTACACCATGGCCTTTGTACTTACGTTTTATTTTATTTGTATTTTACTTTTTCTTATCTCAAAAAAAAAAAAAAAAAAAAAAAAATGAAAAAAAAAAAAGAGAAAAAAAAAATATTTATTTTGGGTTTGTATAGTTTTATTCTTTCAATAAAGCCAATGGAAAGAAGGAATATCTATAATGAAGTTTCAAGCGACAAGAAATTTAAGGGAAAGAATCATATTGTCAAGATTCTACGAAGTTCGAGAGTTATCATCAAGAGTTGAAGACCGAAGACGAAGTTGAAGACACCGTTAGAAGACCGAAGACGTTTCTATGGATGCTGTGAGAGTGGTGCTAGCTGCACGCCGAACGGATACACGGTAAGTAAGCATATTCCCACCTTCGTTAAATGGTTGATTTCCTTTCGAAGAGATCGTCAGAAAAATGGGTTTTCAAAAATATATAAAAGATGTGGGTTTTCAAAATATTTCGGAGGGTTTTGCCTTCCTACCATTCAACGTGTCTCAGGATTCTCTCTTCATTCTAACCTGGACACATGTGTGACCCATAAAAAGCTGTTTATTATTGAGAGCAATATCATAAAATCCTTTCTTGTGAGGCAGAGTCGAGACTTTTGATCACTCCGAACCCGAATTTTAGTCGAGAAGGGATGGTTATCTCTCTCTCAACTTTTAAGAATGAGATTGTGTTCATTTATGTGTCTAACTTCTTATGACTAGTGTGCAGAATCTCTATGTCTTCTTAGCGCGTTGGATACTATCATTACGGAGAACTAGTAAGTTGGAAAAATAGGTTTTGTGGGTATATCTCTAGTAAACCCTCAAGAGACTATAACTCGTCCACTAGGGACACCTAGGGGTTTAAAGGCTTGTTATTTATGCTAAAAATGACCGTAGCCTCGACGACACGGAGTTGTATGTATCTTTTAAGAATTTATTTTGTTTGATTTGCTCGAGGACTAGCAAAGTCTAAGTGTGGGGGAATCTGATAGGTATAGAATACACCGTATTTACTATCTAGAGTTTATGCTTTCTTTGCTATTTTTCATGTGAATTATGTATCTTATGTGTGCTTTTGAGCTAATCATGTACTTTCGAGTCGCGCGGAGGAAAAGAAGAATAAATCATCCAAAATTGAGCTGAAAGGGTAAAAAGACCATTCTATGAGCCAGTGATATTGGGAGCTTGGCTAAGGCTAAGGGATAGCCATTATAAAGAATTGTTAAAAGCATCCAAGAAGTTAGTCTTGGGGTGGTCCTTATCTAAGAGTGGGTGCCTAGAATCATCCAGGGTATCCCTTATAGAATTCACCAGGGTGGTTGTATCCATATTCATTCCTACACAGAACCTAAATCCAGAGAAATCACTTCTCTTATCATTAGCCGTGTATCACATCACCTGAAACCGAGAGAGAAGTTACAGTTCGTGGCTCGAGAGTTGAGAATTTGTGTCAGCGATTAAGAGTAAGGAAGAAAAGGGCTTCTGGTGGTTTGAAATGGAAGAGATCGATGGGGTGATGAAGAATTATGAAGAAATTAAGTAATCGTTGCTGGTAATTGAGCAAAGAATGAAATGGGTTTGTGTTGGAGTCAAGGCTGGATCGATTAACAGGGAAGTTAGGGTTTGAAATCAGGGCTATGAAGATGTTTAGTGAATCTGAGACTGTATTGATGTTGTATGGCCTGAGAAGTCACCAGAAGCTTGCATCACCAGAACTGCACAAGAAGTGCTTGACAAAAGGCCTGAACGACCTCGGCTCCCAGCCTGGTCTGTTGTGAAAGCATATCGATTGTGTATGGAGGGACGATTGATGTTGGCTGATAATGATGTTGTCTCAATGGAATTTCCTGTGGCTGTTGCCAGCAGCAGATGTGTGTTGGTGGTATTACATCGTAGCTGCAGTTTAGTGTTGTACTTGGCAGGGAATGATGGCAGAGATGCACAAGGAAGGCAGCAGTGTACTGAACTGAATGGTAGATGATATTGCCACCGAAAAGCAGGTACTGGTGTAATTGGTAGAGGAATTGCTGGTCTGGGATTGCAGGTCATATGGTGGACTGTGGAGCTGTGCAAAGCTGTAGAAGGGAATGAGCTGATTTGTGGATTGAGATGCAATGGAAGAAACAGTTTTGGTGTTGGTCGAGAAAGTTGCAGAGATGGGTGTGACTCGGATTCGCATCTGGTGAATGGGTACTGAACTTATGGAGGAGATGGGTTGGTGCTCGAGTGTGTTGTGCGGAGAGGCATGAATCTGTATGGGAGTGAATCGTAAGCTGATTTGGTTCTAATGAATGACTGCAATTGCAGTAACTAAAGCTGGTTCTGTTGAGAATTGCAGACCTGTGGCAGAGCAGGTCAGGTGGTGTGATAAGTGCATATTTCACATATATTTAGTGTCAATTACATGCCAGTATTTGTTGGTTTTCTTGCGAATTATTGTATATTACGCTTGTTTTCTCTTATTTGTGTTTTCTTAGGGAAATCATCCAAAAGAAGTGAATATGCATTTAATTGTGCAAGGAAAGAAGCTAGCTACAAGTGGAGAAGGGCCAAAGACCAAATGGAACTCGTTCAAATACAAGATTATTTTGCTTCTAAGTATCCACCACTTGATGTATTTGATTCTAGAATTGTGCAGGTTCACCAAGCTGAAGAACCTTTTGAAGTACCCATGTTTTATGTTCTCTATCCACTTTCAAGTGTAGAAAGGACGAAGTGTGGGGGAAACTTCAATAAACTGATAACTTCAATATTTATATCTTGTGTTAATATTTTTATGAAGCTATTATTAGAATTGCAGATTGTTTTCTGGGCAGACTACCAGATTTTCAGATTATTGGTTTACGGACGATAACCAGAAGGTCAGGCTGAGGACGTTAAACTAAGCGCTGAATGGGAGGCAACCCATAAGTTTTGTATTTTCTATCCTTTTTGTTTTTAGTTTTCTTCTTTTGCATATCATATTAGGATTTCCCACCTTTACTTTACTTAGGACGAGTCAATTACATTGAGGACAATGTAAAGTTTAAGTGTGGGGGAGTGTTTGGATATTTTGCATATAGAGTTTTTAGCCTTTTTGAGTCGATTTTTTCAAATTTTTGCATAAAAAAACTCCAACTTGTAGAGATTTTAGAGTCACTAGCATACTTCTAGGTATGTTTACATAGAGATTCTGACCGACATAACTGAACTTGGAAGTGTTAGGGAACTACGTTCGGATTTCTTGCTTGTTAGAGTGTTAAATAATGGATTTAATCATGCCGGCGATGCAAATTAGGAGCAGAGAGAAATGCATTATTAGAGTTGCTGATCAATCATTAGTGGAGACTACCTATTTTCAAATCAACAGAGGCACCATACCAAAATTTCTTTGTAGCTGACTAAAGAGCTTTCTTTTGAGTGTGTGTCACCGTACGTTAATTCCGGGTAGAATGGTGAGCTACCCAACCTCCCACCAATAGAAGCACTACTCTTTGATCTCTTGAGTGCTAATTTTGTCAATCATGAGGGTGACGTCTATAGATGAAAACCACCTTCTTGTAGTTTGATTTGCAGTAGCACCATTCTCTCTCACCAACAACAGGTCCATAGAAACACATCATCATCAACAAGAGCGACATCAAAATCTACAAGGAAAGTTGAAGACGTTTAAGGTTTAAGCAACAATATAAAAGAAGAGCAAATTTCATATCCAAGTAAAGCAACATACAATGAGCAGATTTTTATATATGTTGAAGACTTACAAAAAAAGGAGCGGAATTATATATCCAAGTTGAAGACTAATTTCAAAGAGCGAAGAAAATCAAAAGATGAGAATTATTGAAGTTTATGATACGAAAACAATACAAGTTGTGAAGATCAAAGTGGTAAAGTACTTCTTTCATGGCCATGTTAATTTTGATTTCATTATTATTTTTGTAGTTGCAATCTTTTTTAAAAAAAAATATTAAAAAAAAAAAAAAAAAAAAAAAAAAAAAAAAAAAAGAAAAAGAAAAAGAAAAAAAAAGAGAAAAGAAAAAAAAATACAAAAAGATTTGCATTTAGGTTGTTATTTGTTCAATAAGGCCATGTGGAAGAAAAATACATAAAGAAGTTTCAAGCAACAAGGAGATTGAGGAAAAGAGTTACAAATTGTCGAAGTTCTATGAAGTTCAAGAGTTTATCATCAATAGTTGAAGACCGAAGACCAAGAAGATGAAGAAGACGAGCCGAAGGAAGACGTTTCTATTGGATGCTGTGAGAGTGGTGCTATCATCATTGCAATCAGATGTGAAGATGGTAAGTACTCTCATCCTCGATAATAATGGTTGATTTCCTTTCTTAGAGATCATCAGAAAAATATTTTTATTTCCCACGATCTTGTGGAGTCTCCAGAAATATTTCGGAAGGTTTCCTTCCCACCATTCAACGTGTGTAGGATTTCTCTCTTCATTCCTACCTACACACATGTGAGACCCATAAAAAAGCTGTCTTATTGAGTGCAATTATCATAAAATACTTTTAAGTGAGGCAGAAGTCGAGGCGAAATGCTTATTGATCGCTCTCAAACACGCGTTCTCTCATTATGGTGTGGTTATTTCTCACTCAACATTTAAGAATGAGAATATGTTCTTTGGTATTTCTAACTTCTTATTACTAGCATGCAGAAACTCTATGTCCTCATAGCTCTTTGGATGCTTGGGAAGCTGGAACACTTTGAAGTTGGAGTAGGTTTTGTGGGTATATCTCTCGTAAACCCTCACGAGACTATAACTCGTCCACTAGGGACACCTAGGGGTTTAAAGGCTTGTTACATTCCGCTAAAAGTAACCGTATCCTCGACGAAATGGAGTTGTTGTAGTCTAGTTTAGTTTGCTCGAGGACTAGCAAAAGGCAAGTGTGGGGGAATTTGATAAGTGCATATTTCACATATATTTAGTGTCAATTCCATGCCAGTATTTGTTGGTTTTCTTGCGAATTATTGTATATTACGCTTGTTTTCTCTTATTTGTGTTTTCTTAGGGAAATCATCCAAAAGAAGTGAATATGCATTTAATTGTGCAAGGAAAGAAGCTAGCTACAAGTGGAGAAGGGCCAAAGACCAAATGGAACTCGTTCAAATACAAGATTTCTACTTTTCATTGTGTAGAGGACGAGAAGGTGAAGACAATGGCGAAAGAACGGAGTCATTCTGAGTTCGTATGAAGAAGTTATGAGCAAAACAAGAACTTGGAAGACTAAGGGCTAAATGGTCATTTCAAAGAGAAGTGTTATTGGCATCCTCACTGATCGTTAAGGGGCATTCAATTTTTAAAGGAACTGTTATAGGCAGTCAGGTCTTTTACAAAGGGGGGAGCATAAATTCAAAATCTGATGAAGGCACCCAACATATTTGCTCAGGGCACTTCGTCTTCACTGTTCTTAAACAGAACACAGGAATGGCAGACGGAACTCGATGATCATGATGATCACGATGGCGATGGATTTGATCAATAGTGATTCTCAAATTTGAATACATCACTGGGTTCAGGAGGATGATATGAATCTTGGGTAGGAGTCTGATTTCAAATCGAGGGCTCAAGCAGGTTCAGGGAGACGATGATGATGATGATCGTGATGATCAAGATGTGACGATTTTGGGATAATTATCGAATTCGAATGAACCAATGGGCTACTGGAGTAATTAGAAGAGATGGGTCGTGCTTGGAAATGTGTTTAACAAATCGGTGATGCTGCTGCCATCGATTATCAGCAGTGATTGTGAATTGCTGTGGTGGAGCTGTGAACCATGGCAGCGATGGAAAGATGGTGTTGAGTGATACTCGAGCTCAAGCTAGAACTCAGAGAAGAAGAACTCGAGTATTAGCTGTCGAGCAAATGGAGGAGGCTGTGGTCCGTATGATGATCAGGAAGTGAAGTGGAGCTCGAGCTGCTGGTTGACGAGGAAGAATAGGTTGCTGCTATTGACGGTGATGGTCGTAGTGATTAACAGGGAGATGGCCGTGGTGAAGAGCTCGACGGAGGTGATGGAACTGAGTAATGGCTTCTACCATTTGCTGCATGATGACGTCACCATGGGACCCACGTGTGATGATGGAAGTCCAAGAGTCGTACAAATCAGAAGAAAAGAGGGAACAAACAAGCACGTGGTGGGGCTGTATTTGTGGTACTCTTGCAGGCGGCTTTGACGTGTTTTGGAGAAGTGGGGACTCTGTGCGAAACGGTGCATCGAAGAAGGATAGATCAACGGTGAAGATGAAGACAGATGAGGTCCCCAGGAGATCGAATGGATGAGAATGCATGTAGACATTTCTTGAGTACGACTTGCTACACCGAATCACCATCATCTATTTTTGGATAAGTAAAACCGACTTTGCTTCCCTATCTTGCACGCATATTTTGGATCTCCTAGGGTATTTGAAGCCTATAAATAGCTACCTAAACCAAAAGAAAAAAATACAACTTCTTCTTTTATTATTTCTTTTGTAGTTATAGAATTTTTGGGAGAGAGAAACAGAAAATAAAAGAGAGAAGAAAGGTTCTTAATTTATATTTTAGGGTTAACCCCATTAGGGGGAAACCAAGCTATCTTCTTCTTATTTTCATATATTTTTCATGGATTTTAGTAAATCCATGTGTAGCTGAATTTTTACTGATTAAGGTATGATTTCAAAGTCCTGGTTTATGAAACTTTAATTCTTTTTACAAGTTTATTTTAAGTTGATTTTTCTTGTCGATTGTCTCTATTATTTTGATTGTCTAAGATTACTATTGGGTTATTCAATTGGCCATTTGAATTAACCTGATAATAATTCTTCTACTAGTATTGGGATTGGTGATACGTGTAATAGTCACTCAGTTCCTTACACAAGTAGTACATCGCAAAAGCTGACAGAGGGATTCTGTTAAGCAATTGTGTATAGAGATGACACTAGTAAGCAGACCGAGCTTATGCGTCTGATGCTAGGATCAACCTAATTCACAAAACGTAATGCATCCGGTGGGTTACATCTTGAGAGCTTATTCATGGTGGCTCGGATGGATAGAATCGGGGTAGTCGAGCGCTTCCGTATCCAAGGGGCAACAGAATTCGGGGATAGCAGAGCTTATTGCTATTCTACGGTTGGTGACAATGTAAATTCTACAAGAAATAAACAAGTACTTTTATTTAGTTTCTTTCCAGTGACGGCGAATGATTCCTTAATCATCTTTCTTTTATTTGTTATTCTTTTGATTTCACTTTAAACCAATCCCTTTGTGTTTTATCTTATTTTGCTGAACTAAATAACCTATCAATTACACAGCTCTCTGTGGGAACGATCTCTTACTACCGCTATATTACCAGTTAATTAGTGGGAAATATCTTTATTAATTTGTTGTGTAAACGACGCGCATCATGGTGCTGTGCTGTAATGAATACAAAGGGGAGCTGGTGTTGCAGTGCAAGCAAGCCAGTGATGCTGAAATGGAGATGAAGCTGTGTAGATGGGATGCTGCAAACGGATGATTCCTGGGTTGAGATGGTTGATGAGGTTCAGGGAGGAATGCAAGGAGCTGCAGGCTGAGTAATTGGTGCAAGCTGGTTTGCTCAGTGGCTGCAACTGAGGTAGCCAGTGTTGCAGGTGGTGCAGTGAATACAAGTGCAATGGTCGAAGTTCGAGCTGCGCTGGTTGCTTTGATTGCAATTATAGCAGAAGGCTGGTGGTGGCAATTCCCGAGGTAATGGTGGTGCTGGTAAATTGTGATGTGTAATGAGCTTGGATTGTAGGCCTGGATTGAGCTGGAGAGCTCGAGCTGTTGGCAGTGACGAGTTGGAATTTGGTTGAGTTTTGTGTTGCCAACGCTAAGGTTTGCAGCTGGCAGTGAGTTGAACTCAGTCATGTGGGAATGGTGTTGCTGCAATGAATAGTGATGGAGTTTGAGCTACAGGTGAATAAAGCTGAGATGAGGGAGGTCTGAACTGCAGGTGCTGGTGCCGAGCTGACAGGCTGGTGAAAAGTGCGCGAAAATGGCCTCGAGTGGTCGATGGAGTCGCAATTCAGCAAAATTGGAATTGAGCTAAGAAAAGGAATGAAGCTGCCGCTGTAATGATAGTGTGATGAATAGATGAGCTTTGTTGTTGATATTAAAAACTGGAGGATTGAATGGAGCTGGCTATGATTCACGAGCACGCAGAGAACGTGTCAATAGAACGTGTTCTTCGCCATGGTAACGTGAGTGATGGCAAGATTGATCCGTGATCGGGTTCGAGATGTTGTGAAAGAGAGCTGGGTCGAGTTGGCGGTGATGATGGTCTGTGTATGATTGCGGGGAAGGCCTTGTGTTGTCATTGCAGGCCGAGAATGATAGAATGAGAGTTCGCTTGAACAAGTTCCAAAAATGCGTAAATTGTGCGAAAAGTGCGCGAGAATGGTGAGCGGTGGAACTAGTTTCGGTTGTCGGATTTCGGAACCGAGAGTGGGGATCGTAATGTTTGAGTGAATCATGAAGGGGTTGAGTCGGATGCAAGAGTCGACGGTCGGATATATGAGCTACGAGTCGCGCTTTTGGGGCGCGTTTGCAAGAATTGTGAGTTTTGCTTTGAATTGTGAGTGTATGAACTGCAGAGAAGGAGAGTTGAGTGCTGGAAGTATATGATTCTCTTGTGACAGTTTCAAGTAGCGGAGGCGAGTTCAGGTAGCTGGAGACAATTTCCGGTGACGGAAATCGCGGCCGGGCGACGGATTCCGTGATGACGTCATCAAATCCGGCGACCATTTTCACCCAAAAATCCAGAGACTTATTTTCCACACATGGGCTTGGTGGACCACTTGGAGATGGGTTTGAGAAAACCTAAACTTGGAAAGAGTATCCTTTTGGGGAGAAGCATATAAATAGAAAAGTCTTTCTCAAACCTAGATATATCTCCATTAGGGAGAACTCATACTTTTGGTTCTAGGGTTTAGAAACATGATAGGTTTTATCTTTCTTCTTGCTCTGAACTCCTATGCCATGAGTAACTAAGTTTTTATTATTGGTTGAAGATGTAGTTGGATTTTGCAACCAAGTTATGATTTTTATGAATTAGTTTTCTCTCAATATTATCGTATGATTTCTACGGGTTACAATAATTGCATGATTGATGTATTGCAATATGATTGAATATTTGTTTAGTTAAGTCTAGAATTGATTGAACTCACATCCATATCTATAGCTATTTTAGGGTTTTCATCGAGCGATAACCTTGAATACGAGTAGCGTGATATGATGCTAGGTTGTAGTGATACATCCTTGTATTCATATGTAGAAATTGACCTTTGTTCGAATTGTTTGCGCATAATGTATTACAATTGCATTGATAAGCCTATTTCTGAAACTTAATGCTCCTAGGAATTGAACTTGATTAGCGCAAGGCGTTAGGTTATTCTTTAGGTAGATTTCACATACGCAGCTCTAATGTGTGTGTCGATGACTTTGGAAATTTACGGAGTATTCTTGCAATAAGGTATTCTATGGCTTTTGATGATAGCGAGATTAAATACGAATTCTATTCATATATTCATAAACTTGTTTACAATTGAAGATGAAACCTTTATCCAATATTTCACATTCTTGATTTGCGTACTTTATTTGCTTTTTGTTTATTTTTATTTACACAATCAGAAAATCCTCGGTGTTTTATATAGGAAACCATAACAATTTGACAACCTAGACCTCTCTGTGGGATCGATCCTTTCTTGCCCTTGCTATATTTATATTTTGAGTAGTAAGAAAGTGTAATTATATTTGTGTCGGCTGACAACCGGTCAATCCTCTTTTACCGAAACAAGTATTGTGCATACCAAAGATTATGTACCCACAAATCAGAAATCTTCAATATCTTATTTGTCTTCAAATATTCTTAGATCTTCAATAAACACCTGCACACAATCACTTGAATATCTTGTGATCAATCACGCAAAAAACGGAGTCTGTTAACAATAGATTATCACAAGATCGTCTTTAGAACTAACAACAGTCCAAAGATCCCTTTCGAAACTCTGAACTAGTTTGAGTTAATCTTATATCAGAAGAGAAGATTCTCAAGCATAAACAAACTAGGTGCAATCAAAGTTCAACCACCATTAGTCAATCAAATCAATGAAAACAAAAGATAAACCGCAATTATCTAGTTTCCCACCAACGGTACTAATAGAGCTTCTCAATCCCAAAGAAGACTTTAAACTGAGCGGCCGTAAGAGATTTCGCCTAATTAGGTTACTCTCCTCTCCGAATAGGCGGATACACCAGTAACAACACAACAAGAGGTAGTTTGTTGTTACGAAGGATTAGTTTGCTAGAAAGGCAAACTTCAAGTATTTATAGACAAGGAAGTTTGGACACCAAGGAATTTCCAAAACCGAAAATATTCTCAAGATATTCATTAAAGCACAAATTCGGTTTCCATAATTCCCGGAAATGCTCATCCAAAAATAATAATCGAACTCTCTCAGAAAATCTCTAATTAGTAAATGCACATTACTAATTCTTATTTTCCTAAAAATGAAGTTAATAACCTTAAATATAAAGATTCTTAACTTATTTATGTTTCGATCCTGGGATTTTCTTCCCTTAGCTATTAAGGAATAACTTTGAACAATCAAAATAATAAACATTCATAGCACGTGTTCAAAGTATCTCGACATCTTAACTTTCTAAGTTCTCTTTCACACTTACAACCTTGAAACCGATTTGCCACACTTCCAAACAAGTTTAGAATTGGTTCATCTTACTTTCAAGAACTATGCGATTGATCAAATAACATTCAATCACAAATCATGGGTTTAACGGTTCTACCAAAACAAGTTTCGGTTCTACCTTCCATGTGAGTAATGTGCATAGTCACACTATCTTTCCAAAATTTGGTTGACTAGGTACTAGGATCGTTTCCCCACATATATATGGTATTTAACTTATATGTGTTGCACATGTCCATAGGATCGGTTCCCCTTTGCCTAAAAACGTGTTGCACATGTCCATAGGATCGGTTCCCCTTTCTGTTATAAACCTTGTTGCACCTCATACAAGGATCGGTTCCCCTTTGTGATGTACTGCACCTCTTACTAAGATCGGTTCTCCTTTCCCATATTTGGTCAGACATAAAATCACAAACCCGATCATACCATCTCAGGTGATTACTTAAGATCGGTTTCACTAATAAAAGTCATGCCAATACATAAGTCAGGCCTTTGTGAATAGTTTTACCAAGAACACAACAAGTTATGAACGGTTATACTAAATCACACATATTGGATGTTCACAAGATATGCAATGAATAACAATCCCAATAACGCATGGCGATTTCCTTTTCGATTCACAAACAAGTTTATGAACTTACTTCCTTAGAACACATGTAAAACATTGTTCCCTAGGATGAAATCCTCACCTCATACTCATACATAATCACAATAGCATTCAAATGATTATGGCGATGTCTTATCTACAAAGTTTAATGGTTAAACAATAAACCTCGTATTGTATTCCTTAATACTATGTCTATCTAGAGTTCAAATATGCTTCACAGTTTTGTTTTCAATATGCACGACTTGAAAGATATGTTAGGGAATGAAACAGTTCAAGTCAAATATCACTAACCTCAAGTGGAATGATGATTGTTGTCGTTGTAGCTCCTTGCTTCTTCACATCTTCAAGTCTTCGCAATACTTGTAAAGTCTCATTATCCTAATACTTTCAAGCTAACCTATACGAAGTTGACTCTAGTACATAATCAAGTGACTCTTAACTTGAGTTTTGATTCACTAAAATATGACAACCAAATTTGACATACCAACGCTTGGTGGGTTCAACCGAGCTATGCTCTAACAGGGATGATATATTTTTCATCCAAATATATCTCAAGTGCATTAGAAAATTTATGTCTCGTGGGAATGATGTACTTTTCATTCCATAAGCGCAGACATTGGTTCAATTAAATAATCAATTGGCCAAGTAAAGTTCTTTTTATGGAAATTGGTTGCTACTATGGTACCCTCATTACATTGCTTGTACCAATACCGGTAAGAAGATTCATTCCGGTAAGAAGATTCATTCCCAACTCTTTGGTGAGAGCTAGAATTACAGCTTAGCTTCATCCCATGTTCAATTGATACATGTACTTTGGTGTCATTACTGCTGGGGGAAGGAGAAAAAAAAGATACATCTTTGTCTCATGATACATATGTCCCTTTTCACATGTTTTATATGAGTCGTTACGTCTAACCCTCATTATTTCGGGGTTCTTTCCATTTTCAATTTTGCTACATTTAGCTTAATTTGAGAAATTTCTTTATCTCAATTCTCTACTAGACATGTCAACCACTTACTTTAGGTTGAATATATTACTAAAGATCGTTCTCTTGTTGTCACACTTCAACATATATTGGTTCGTTAGTATCATGGATGAAGTAGAGAAATGGAAATTTTCTTACTCATATCATCTTTTGTGAGTTCTTCCACAAAATTGGAATACATGTGATTTTATCTGGAATGTATCTTTTGAAAATACCGACTCTTTAATGGTCGAGCCAGTGGATTACATCCCACGGAACATTTCAAATTTGGAGAAAATATCAAGTATCCAATAATGGTGCTCAAGTACTTCTAAGCCTAAATGAATTGGAATTGAGTTGGTACAACCAATTGAACAAACATAAAAATCATTCAACTATAGTCAATATCATATTCAAGAGAACAAAATAATAATTAAAACCAAAATTCTTATTGGTCGAGATCAACAATCATAGTTTAGGTTGACCATTTATATGATATGGACTTATCTTAAGAGGAAAAAACAGAACTAGACATGTTCTAAAAAACAAATAAATAAGCCCAATAAATATTCAATGTAAAAGGCCACATTAGTTACATACCTCGGGCTTTAGTTCCTACTCTTCATAGACAAAACTAGGATAACCTTGGTCGCAAGACAGCCTGTGCCCATGTCGTAACGAGGATGTAGCAGAGATACCGCTTGGAACGGGACGAATCGAACATGACAGAACCAGGGACAGAATCGAATAGGACAAGACAGGACAGAACCGGGACATGGGAGGAATCGAATGAAACACAGAGTAGAACTGGACATGACAGAAACCCTACTGAATCGGACAGACAGAACCCCTCATTGGATCGAGCGTGCAGCCTTCTCTGAGAGACGAACAGGTTTTCTTTTCTTCCTTTTTTTAGAGATATTTTCTAGATTCCACCCGATTCTCATTCCGATGGTGGATTTTGACATACAAATAAGTTATAAAATGTAAACACACGATTGATTATGCTTGAATAAGACAAATCAATTCATACACAATACGATCAAGTCAAAACAGGGACAGCCCTAACAGATGAAATTAGGTATTTCAATCATCAATGTATACATTCATGATTCACATGACATGTGCAATCCTTAACGGACGAAATAACATTCACACATTAAGCATTATAATATTAAATAATACTTAGCAATAACATAATTCAAGAACAAACAAAAAAAAACAATAATTTTTTGATCTAAACCTAAAATAAGGATGTGATATGAAAAGGATACGGCTCAATCAATCATTATTAAGCAACCAATCATACAAAGACATAGATATATTGGAAAACATTTAACAACAAGAGGCATATTTAAAGAAAATGAGATTTGTTTGGATATTACCTGGCTGTAAGATCCGGTTAAAAAAAATTTGAATTACATACCTAAATCCCGAGATCGTACTTGAACCATGATAACCCAGAAGAAGAAAAAAATAGTCACCGAAGAGCTGGTGCTTATTAGCGGATGATTGCAAAGGGGAGTATATATAACCGAATCAATCTCGATCGTAGCCCAGTTAATTGATTAGGAACCAACAAAAAAGAAAATCCAACTTCCCGAGACCGTAATAGGGTTGATGATTAGTAAAAAAAAAAAAATCAGGGTAGAGCTCGTGGTGATAATGTTTTGTAGTATAATAATAGAGAAAGGCAAAGAGGCAGAGAGTTTCTTATTGATATGAGTAACCATATTACATAGCTATACATTATCCTTTATATACATCTAAAGGGAAACCCTATATATCTAGTTGGGCCGCACATCCATGGACCGTAGACCCTATAACAAACAATAATTTTTAGTTCAGAATCAATAAACGGCTGACTACCTCAAACTAGAGAGAAGATCTACAAAGAGGGCAAGTATTATGTTTGTGCTCATACCACTTCTCCAAACAACCCTTGTGGAAGAAATGCTTGCAAGATAACAACTCGCTCACCTCCTCGCCCCTTTGGAACTTACACAGACACACACAACATTCCGGGGAAGAAGACCAACAACCACCATCACTAGTTTCATACTTCGTGAATAAACTAGTTGATATTCTTCTCTGTCTTGCACCAATCTCGGAAAATGACGAGTAAACTACACTTGGAGAATTTTCTTCGAAATTGGAAGAACTTTCATTACTACCCATGATTTGAAGAAGCTTTGATTGGACTATATTCATCAATAAACCAAACGAGAGAAGAATTGTTATCAATAATTCTTGAAAAGGTCCTCCGGATATTGTTGGATAGTATGAAATTCCCATTTTTCAATCTATCAAAAGTACATTGAGAAAGTTTGCTGGAAATTATGGTTTGTGGACAGATTTTAGAGATAGAGAGCAGCAAAGTTATAAAATGTCCTGCCCAAACTTCCAGTCTAATAAAACCTAATCTGATGGGATGGGACCATGGCATATTTGCTCAACTGTATGTGTAGAAAATTACAAATACAACTAACAAGGTAGGTAAAGTTTTATATCAACTAAACTTAATTTCCCATACAAACAAACCCAAATGTCTCCTTTTCCTTGTCTTGGTTCTGTGATATTTTTGTTATGTCAACCTCTTAGTGAGTACTGAGTAGAGGGCAAAAACAACTAAAGTTTATACCAATTCAATGTTATTAGCAAAGCTAGCTGGAGCTCTTTGTAGTACACTTCACTCATCGTAGTCCATATGAGGTTACTGAGAGTCCATTTTTGTGCACTCCTCTAAAGAGTGTATATTTGACATGTTAATTTGATTAATTGATGGATAGCTCCATTACCATTAACGTTTGGAAATGTCGACCCTCGTTAAATAACTCCCAAAACTAAGTCAACGGTGGAAGTTAAAATGCCACGTGCACACTCGTTAGAGAGTGTGCACAAAATCAGATTCGGCGGACGGTTTTGTGTACATTTATACAGAACTTTCAGTGAGAAACTTAAAAGGACTCCAGATTCTTTGACTAGACCTATAGGTTTTACGGACAGAAACCAACCCACCATGTTGGTAAGAAAAAAAGTACAGAACAGAGGGAATATCATGTTTAATGATGAATTTTATTCACAAGAAGAAAAGATGATACACATCAACATGGCCATGAACAGATGGCTGCAAATAACACTAAAATTAAAAATAATTAATTACTCTCCTAATTGAACACAATGCACAAAGTCTTCACACGTTACTGACGCAAAGCTTCTAGGATCAGTCAGTTATATTGGCATTTCATCTGAGAAAGACCACTTGCACTCCTTGAGAAGGTTCCAGAAAACCCTAACCAGTATCCTCATATCAGGTTACTCTTCACATTCCTCATTTCCACCCAAATAATTACCTCAAAGATACGGCAGCGACAAGTAAAACCACAGGAATCTGAAGCTAGAAATTAAACAAATCCAGACCTTCTAAGCAATGTGATAATGGCAGATAAGACACGATGAGTTATGGCAGCTTCGAATACAATACAGCAAAAAAGAAGATACACCTGCAACAGTATTGCAGCAAAAACCATACACTTAGTACTCAGCTAATCTAAAACGCAGAAGTAAATAAAATTTCTCCATTGCTTAGAGCACAGACTCGAGGACTTATTCCAAAGTTGGCCTGAAGGGTTTAATCTTCAGGTAACAGAGTATATCGTCATTGTTGCAATAGCCTATATTATGATTGCCAAGATCATTTTCCAACCGTTATAGTGAAACATATTTGAACCTAGTTCAGATTTTGCAACGATCTAAATTTACTGAAGAAAAGATACTAAAATCGTTCAATGTGGATAATGACACAATGCAATGTTAAAAAATAATAATAGCATGGGAGGATAAATTACATTCATGTTAGCTGGGCATAGCCGTTCTTTTTGTTGCTGCTAAAGCAATCCTGATCAGACAGAGAAGCCAATAGACTACGCGGAGATGCCCACACTGGAAGGTCGAAGAAAGATTGCTTCAGCTGCTCCTCTTCTGCCTTATACATTGCCTCTGCCGCATCGCAGAGCTCCGAGAGGTCCCGAATCATGCCTTCCCTCATTACTTCCTAAAATTCAGAAATTTAACATCAGACATATGTCATGAAAAAACATAGAAGAAACTTAAATGCCTAAACTAGTGACACATGTAAACTCCTTCCAACGCTTATTTCGACATGGAAGTGGTATACAGGTACTCCGAATAAGTGACAAGAGATTAACCACCTCAACTCTGCCCCAACCTACAGCAGCCTAAACTAGTCTAGCCTCCACCAATTTCACCACCAGCATACACTACCTACGCCTGCAATTACCCTTCACCAGCTCCAACACCCCACAACCACCTGATTCCCCTACCTCTCCACCAACTCCAACACCCCTAACCACCTAATCTGACACCTCCACCAATTCTACCACCACACCAGCAACTCCACCAAAACCACCAGCACCCCGCCTTCTAGCATCCCCACCAAAAGATACAAGCTTCTTGAGAAAAGGACTACTAGTTAAAAACCCTAGTAACTATGATCAAGTGCGTTTTTAATACAGCTTAAAATTACCACAAAAGAAAGAAGTTTACCACTTTAAGAACCCCTAATTAACAAAGAACAAGTATATTCTAGGTATTTACAAGCTAAACAAAGTAAATACGAAATCCCTAGAAATTCACTAACCTGTAAAAGAAGATCATCAATCACAGACCTCCCACAGCAAGCTTCTTCTGTCTGCCCTATCTCTCTCACTTTATAACATGAAGTACTCGTCGAAGGTTGTGATTGTATATGTAACTGTTGTTGATTTTGATTTCTTTCTTCAATTTCCTTCAAACTGTTTGATAAATTACCCCAATGAACACATTCTTTCTTGTACTTATCTTTTAACTTCTTTAAAGTATGTTTTCGTCTTCTTAACCCTTTCTTCTTTAAGTCAATCTCCAGATCTACGATACCTCCATCACTAGCAGTAGTAGTAGAAGAAGAAGAAGATTTTTCTTCTCTCTTTCTCTTTTTTTTCTTATAAACAAATCCATTATCATTACAGAGTACCCATTCAGCTTCAGTTACTAAAACCGTAGTTTCTTTTCCCGACATTAGTTGTATCGTGAGAATCAAGCTCCTCAGAAAGTTTGAATATTTAGCTTGCAAGAAGATTCAGATTTCAGGGGAAATAAATTTCCCGCCTTTCAATTTTAGGGTTTTTATGTGGTGCCAACAGGCTTGTTCGTTTGGTAACATCAGATAGTTTCTATTCCAAGAGCGTATTAGCCTTTCGATCTAATCGGTGGTGGATCCTACAAACTCTAGACATCCTTTATTTTATTTTTTTCTACCCCTTGATACATAGCTTATTGGCAAAACCCATATAGGACAGGATAAAGGGCATATCTTCGTGATCCGTGTTTATAAAGGGAGTTCTATCTGATAAACAAATACAAAAATGATAAACGTACCCCTAAAATACAACGATTTTTTGGGCACCCCTCACTTTTCTAGGGGGACCATGATTTTATTTTTGGTAGGTATTGGCAAGTAAATTAAGAACACCCGTTATCCACATATTTATCTAAATACCAAAATTACCCTTTTTGATTAAGTTAGTGTAATGATTAGTTGTATCATGAGGAATTTATTCTAATAACCCTGTAAATTATGGATTATGCAGATATGACCCCAGGGTTATTAAATGTTAGATTACTAAAGTAACCTTCAATAAGATAGGAACAACACTTAACTCCTCATTTTTTTCCTCCCACCGGCCCACAATAACTCCCCCATTTCTCTCACTCCATTTCTATCAATTCCTCCATTTTTTCTGCAAATCGTTGCTTCTGCTCCATCATCTCGATTTTCTGCTTCGTAATCTTCATCAAAATCTAAACATCGTAGGTTTCATCGAAAGAAATTCCGTTATCATCTTCAAAAAATCAAGATGAGAAAGAGGAAAAATGAAGAACAGGTTGAAATTGAAGTAGATTCGGAGAGAAAATCAAAGAAAAGTATAAGTTATGTTGATTTCTCTTTCTATTTGATTAACTGAATGTTACATGCACACAGTAATCTTTTTTATTGTTTTTGTAGGAGCATCGAACAAGAAAATCAGATCTACATCTAAGAAACCTAATACTACAGAATACATGATGAGAAAGAGGAAACAAGTTGAAATTGAAGCAGAAAAAGAAACAATGATCCAAGTAAAAAAAACCAAAGAAAGGTATAAGTTATGTTGATTTCTCTTTCTGTGAATGTTACATGCACACACTATTTTTTTTTTTTATTGTTTTTGTAGGAGCATCGAACAAGAACATCAAATCTACTTGTAAGAAACGTAATACTACAGAAATTGATCGTGATGAAGAAGAATGTACTAAACCCTAACTAACAACATAAATGCTTTCAGAAAATTCAATTTGATGTAAATGACCAGTCAGTGAATATTAACTGCACACACTAAAATTTTCACTATTTTGTAGGAGGATCAAACAAGAATAATAAATCTACATTGGAGAAACTTACTACAACAGATATCAATAGTAATGAAGAAGAAGGTGTTAAACCCTAGTTAACAGAATAATAATTTTCAAAAATTCAATTGATTGAAACAGTGAAAGAGATTGTGTTTTATTTTGCTAATTTGGGTAATAGTATCATGTTATTCTCCTTTATGTTATTCTATGTAATTTTTGTATCTACACAACATCATTTTTATGAAAATCTCTGGTGATTTTAAGAGTCAACAATTTTTCAATTGTTTGTCATGAACTGCTGCGCGTTATATAATTTGAATTGTTAATGATACCGTATTTAAGACTGGGTAATCATTCGAACGATATATATGCAACCAGGAGTGTAGTGCTAGAGTTATTGATATGTTGTAATGTCATGCAAATTACAGATTTGACCTAGCTTTGTAATGCATTATTGCTCTTCTGGTCAATAAAGCTTAACCAGCCGTGCAATGTTGTGTGCGTATTTATTTGATGATGCATGGACACAGATATATGGACATAGCTTTGAAAATACTGACCTTGTATATGATAGTGCTTACTTAAAGATACATATGTTGTTTAGTGTAGCACCAACTGTTTTCTTTTACTTGATTTGCATAATTTGGTGACTCTGAAAACCCAGTTTGACATTTTTCTACTTTTTTAAAATGAATAAGTCTTTTTAAAGAGTCTAGTGCTTTGTGGTTTGTCTGCTTGCTCGTGCCTCTGAATATGTGTTTGCTACTTATGGCTTATCATTAAGGTTTTTATTGCTGTCTAAGGTTTCATGGCTTAAGCTTTGATTTTGACCAGTGCTCTTGTGTTAGTTACTCATGGCTTATCATTTATGATGACTGACTCTGGTTAAAAATTTATATTAGAAATGATAGAAATATATGATGATCTTGAGCATACTAATATTGTATTTCATTTTGATGAAGTTTCTAAAGGTAACTCTAAAAAGAAGAAATCTAAAAGAGGTAATGGAAAACAAAATGTTGGACCATCTAAGAAAGCTACTAAAAATCCTGGACCATGTAAGAAAGGTACTAAAAATGTTGTTATGAAATTTCTCTTTGAATAAATTTTTCTCTTATAAAGGTACAAATAAATTTCTCTTCTCTTATAATACATATATGGCAAACCAATTAGTTGTGGATTTATCTTGCACATAATTATTTTTGATTGTTGAAAGTAAAATATTTTGTATTTTTTTTTTTAGTTTATTCTGGGGATAGGCCATACAGAGTGGGTTTGTCTGCTTTGACTACTCTCGCGAATGTTGTGAAAGAACAAGAGATGAAATTGAATGTTGAACAAATGGAGGTACTTAAAGAGTCTCCCTTTGATAAGTTGTTTATGATGACAATGGAAAATGACTACACTACAGCAACTTGGGACAAAATTGATGAAGCTTTCACAAAGTTATTCAAGTGCTTCAAAGAAGCAACAACAAAAGAAATAAAGTTCGCATTTGTTCGTAGAGGTGAGAAATACACAATGACGTCCACCCCGGAAGAATTATGTGTCACTCTTGGGATGCCATGCATTGAAGGAAGAATGAAAGCATCAAAAAAGGCAATGTATGGTGGTTCTTTTAGACCATCCGAATTCTACCGTAGAATTTTTGGTGATAAAAAATCTGCTACAAAGAAATGGATACGGGAAGCAATCTTCAAACTGTTAAAGCAAAAAGAAACGTCCCTTACAATACGAGACAATGAAGACTTGGTGATGTTGATAGTTCTTTTCATCTGCAATACTTTATTCTTTACGACTAAAGATGCTGGCGCAATAAAAGAGAAGTATTTGGGTTTGGTCAAGAATTTCAACAGATGAAAAAATCTTTCATGGGCCCACTTGATTCATTCTGAATTAGCCAAACGCCTAAACAAAAGTTTCAACGACCCAACAAAAATTACTGGATGTGTTTTCTATCTACCGGTAAGTAGATAAGAGATAAAACTTTTACATTTTTATTTTGTTAAGGATTATTTGACTTGTTTTACAATGTGTTAGGTATTGAGTGTTATTCATAATCATCGCATCTGAAAATTCTTATCTTCGAGCATGACTGACTATCATGGCATTTAGCTTTTGAGTATCATGACACTTAGATGATAAATTATGATATTCTTAGATGGTAAATTATTACATTTATAAAATTTCATTTAGATGGTAAATTTTGAAACTCAGATGGTATATTTCCTTCCCTTCGAGTAAGTTTAATATTATTGTTCTTTTTCATGAGGTAGACTTGTTTTGATGTCATATTTTCTGCATTGGGTAGTGTGTGAATATTATCCACACTGAGAGAACGTGTGTGTATATTCTGCACTGGATATAATTGGTAGTGAACAGTGTGTATGAATATTCTCTACACCGAACAATGTCTATAATACATGGTAGTGAACAATGTGTGTGAATATTCTGCACTAGATATAATTGGTAGTGAACAATGTGTGTGTATATTCTGCACTGGATATAATTGGCAGTGAACAAATGTGTGTGTATATTCTGCACTGGATATAATTGGTAGTGAACAATGTGTGTGAATATTATGCACTGGATATAATTGGTAGTGAACAATGTGTGTGAATATTCTCTACACTGAACAATGTGTGTGAATATTCTCTACAGTGAACTAGTAAATTAGGTACTTGTGATGATATAATACATGTTTCATTCATTTGTTTAAAGGCCCTAAAGTTTCTTCATATCTTATTAAGATTATTCATTTTATTTGTTATCATTTGTAACAGATTTGGTTTGCTGAGCATACTAAAATAGTGGAACCGAAACTGTTGGAGGAGACAGACAAATTTGTACCAAGAGCACACAGGTGGAACCTGAAGAAGATTTGCAAAGAGTTTCTCACAGATATGGATACATCAAACTATACGGTAAGCCAAAAAACAAATGTAACGTTTGTTTATTTTGTACGCGTTCTCTAAATTAGTACCTTATGTTGTAGTTTGAACTAGCATAACTCTGACAAAAAATTACAGTTTGATGAGAACTTCATTGATAAAATCACTCAAAATGAAAGAGTGGTACTTGGTATGAGGGAAGAAGGTGGAAGTATACCTTTGGAAGAAGACAAAGAAGAAAAAAATCAGAACTTGGGGATGGGAATTAAATCAAGTTGGGAAGAAATGCATAAATTAATTACTAATAATGAAGTGGTTCACCCTAAAATGGAAGAAATGTTGAATAAATTGTACTTCCAAGCCTATTCAGACAAATCAGAGATTCTACCCAATTCCTTTCAGTTGAAGAATGATACAACAGTTGATTCTGATTCTGCAAAAGAAAAAGAAGTCATAGCATATGATTCTGCTTCCGTATATTCGAAGAATGATACAACACTTGATGTGTGTGTGACACCAAAAGAAGACTCACACGATGATTCTGATTCCGTACAGTCGAAGAATGATACAACACTTTGATGTGTGTGTGACACCAGAAGAAGACTCGCGAGATGATTCAGTTCACGTTAGTCGAAGAATGATTCAACAGTTGATTCCTTTGTACGAGATCCAATCATTGATTTCGTTACATGTTCAATGAGTGATTTAAGTCCTTTGGCATCTCTAGAAAAAAAGGTTGAATTATTTTTTGATAAAGGTGTACATCTAAATGCTAATGCTTATTCAGTTGCTGAAGATAATAATCAACATGAAAAGCTACAAAGCTTTTCACGCTTGGATGACACTGATGATGTTGTTGAAAAAATGACATTTGACAACATTTTAATAACGATGAAGGTATTCCGTAGTATTTTTCATAAGCATGTTTTTCTTCTTTGTGTTGTATTATTTTTTATTTTCTTCTTTGTGTTAAAAGTTCACAAATAACAAATATTATTTTTAAGCAAGAAATACCAAAGATGGTTGATGCTCAATCTACTGCTCCAGAACAAAAGACTGCTTATGCAAATGCAAGAGCTATTGATCCAGAACAAAGCAGTGCTGATGCAAATCTTATAGTTCCAGAACCAAAACGTGATGTTGATGCAGAACCAAAAGATGGAGAAAGCAAAACATCGCCTCAAAAAGTTTTCAATAGGAGAAGAACGAGGAGTACAAGAGGACAAGATGGTGTTATGAAAAAGGAGTCAGAAAAACTTAAGGATTATGAAGAATTGAATAGGAAGACGTTGAAAGAAAAAGCTACCAAAAGGGCAACGAAAATTATTCAACAGTTTGAAAAAGTAATTTCTGTTGATTGTGGATATTACCTATATATAACAATAGTTGATTGATTGAAGATTTTATGTAAAAAAAAATCCTTGTTTATATTTTAGGAAGGATTGTACGCATGCGAGACTTTAAAAGCTGGAGATAGCAAAACATCTTTGACAGCCGAGATAACATAAAATCTTCAAAAGGTAAACTCAGTTTGATATCTTGAATGTGTGAATAGTTTATCCACTGGATAATGTGTGAATATTCTCTACACTGAACAAATGTGTATATATTTTCTGCACTGGATAATGTGAGAAGGTTTTTCTTCACTGGACAAATGTCTGAAAATATTCTCCACACTGAACTATGTCTGTATATCATTGGTATTGTTTAAGTAAAAAACTTTTATGATGTTAAACTTGATTAATTTTCATGATATATTGAAAATCGCAGGATGTATATTGTCTCAAGAGAACAATGAGTTTCCACTAGATATACTAGTAATGTTGATCTTGAACAAAATATCAAGAGCAATAAGAGGAAGATTATGTTCGTAGAAGTGTCTTCAGTGGTGACTGATGTAAGGACTCGTGAAGATAGGATGAAGAAACACGATTCGATATACACTGATGGAGCTGACTACTCTAAAAAAAATTAAAAAAAGCAAAAAGCAAATTGAACATTGAAACAAGAGAAGCAAGAGCACAAATAAGAAATAATCAGAAAGAAGCAGCAGCAAATAAACCTTTGAAACAACTGGTTGTTCAAAAGAATAAAAGGAACGAGAGAATGAAATTGAAAAAACTTCATATAGCACCACTATTTAAGGAGATGAAACATGATCAAATAACAGTTGCCTCACAATTCTTTAGAAATGAAACAATAAGGTGAGTTTTCATTCTCTTATACACAAGACAGGTAGTGTTTTGCGTTGAAGTCAAAATTTTCTTACTTACTAAAGCACCATTATTTACATATTGTGTCTTATACTCACTAGGCATAACTAACTTGTTAGGTTTGATAACATGTACAAACATAGATTGAACCAGCGGTCGGTCAATTAGTACTGTAACATGTACAATAAAACTTTTTTAAAATAATACTCGATAATATAATAGTCTCGCTAAAATAATAAAATTTTCCAGTCCCGACTCGGGCCCTTGGTGCTAAAATAATATATTCGATAAAATTATAATATAATACATTTCAAAAGTTCCCCTTAAACATTAATAGGTCCAAAATATTATATAAAATAATAATTCCATTAAAAAATAAAAAATAATTTTCATACACATTAAATTTTCTCAAATATGATTCAATGTTTGTTTGTTTTTCTCTGAAGTTCAAATCAAAGGAATAATAAGACATCCTAGTGATTTAGAAGCTTGTACTGTTTGTGACTAAATTGAATTATAAATTGTATGTAAAATACAAAAAACAATTGTATAAAAATATTTTTTCATGGAAATTAATAAGATTTATTACTTTAAAAACAAATGCATGACGTTCTAAAAATATTTACATTAATTTTTTTATATATTTTTTTTATATTTTCCACTTTTAAATATCTATTTCGGTATTTATCTTAAGATACTTTATTGTTATCAACAACCTAAATACCCAATCACATCTCTCACACCACGTCGAGAGTTGCAAAAACCTCCCCTCCCATTGGCGGTGAACGGAACTCTCGCTCCTGATTGGACGAAATCAAAGTTAGCCCCCTTACATTTCGTGGCCGTTAATTTTTAATAAAATTGGCTCGATCCGATGCTCCATATTGATCGGTAGTGTTGGGATTTTCTTATACCACGTTTACATGATTTTTATAAAATCTGAACCTTCGGATTAGCCGCAAAATCTACGAATATCTTTAGGGGAAAGCCGGAACGATTTTTTTTTTTTTTTGGAAAAAAATCCGAGAATTTCCATATAAAAAGAAAATCAACATAAATAAGTTTTCTTTGTGCTCAAGTATCAGTTAATTCGGCATAAGTTGCCTTTGGTATTGACGGCAAATATTCCATATATTTAAAGAATAAAATCTATTTTAGGCTACAAAGAATCAAAGATATGGTATCTTTATAAAGTTCCAAATAACCGAGCATTTTTCCTAAAAGAAGTTTCAAAAAATTCTGATTTTAAGCGACACAAATGAGGTATTTTCATTCAAATATGCGTGTATATACATGTATATCCAAATTTTCTTAGTTGTATATTAAAACTATATTTTTATCACCATATACGATGGTTAGGCTATTTTTGTAAGTATCTATATTATAAGGGACAATGGTGTTTTTCCATATGGACGGTTATCTACATTTGGGACACATAAAGGATGGTCTAGATTTAAGTTTTTCAATCTACATTTTTAGCATATAAAGAAGGGTTGAGATTGAGCCACATATTTAAGATTTGATCTAGATTGCGCCACATTTTAATAAGTTTTTTAATTTCCTCTCCACCCTCCCAATGTCATTTATTTGGGAGTTACTTTTCCCATTTAATGTGAAACGGTTTCTTTTATTCTAAATTAAATGTCTTTTAACTTAATCTCTTTCATAATCAAAATCTACATGTTTATGTTGTATTTTGTGATCTAGATTATGTTTCTTCGTCTCCAGTCAAAAGAGATTCAAAAAAATGATTGTTCTCTATTCATTTTTACTCTTATATTAATACCCATATCATTTAACCTTTTTTTTTTTTTTAACTTTGACTTCGTCGGCCAAAATCAAGAAGATTTTCATGGAGTGAAAATAATTAATGAAGAAAGCGCCGGTTCCATTGTTATTTCCCTTATAATTTTTAAATATTTTTTCAACTGTATTGCTACTTCTGCTAGAGAGTAAAATAACTAAGTCATATACATCTCTTCAGAAAGAGTATTTGTTTTTCTTAAATTTGAGATAACAAAAAGTAGTTATATATATGCAGTTGACATAAAAAATGGCTGACTCACCTTTAATCTTTCATATTCTGATTTCAGGAGATTGTTTTTAGACAACGAAGAAGGGGGCTTGGGAGCAATACAATGAGGAACAATATCTTTTTGTGGGATGTGTCACTGTAATTTTATGTCGAGACTCCATAAATTGTCATTCCATGCATTTTATTCATTGGCTTGGATGAAGGAGTTTTGGTATACCATAAAGGTACAAGTATATTTGTTTCTAGGGGATGTGATTCATATGCACATCTTTGATTTTCGTGAAAAATTAATCAAATTTTCTAAATGGTTTAAGAGAGCTTAGAGCATCCACAGTCATCGACCAAAACTAAAAATTTGGTCGAAAACACAGACGCAGCGGAGAGGACTATCGATCAAATATCAGACTATAACCAAAAACCAAACCATATTTGGTCTTTGGTTTAGTTTTGGTAGGGCGTAGATTAAAGTTCTTTGATGGGGCGTAACTCAAAGTTACGCTAGAAAAAAAAAAAAAAAAAATGGGACGCATTTTGGAGTTGCGCCTGATTGGGGCGTAACTCAAAGTTGCGCCTGACCAAATTTTAGTCTCCCTCCACTGCGTTACAACACGGACTAAACCCAAAATTTGGTTTTTTTTTGCTCATTGCTCTTTGGTTTATGATCGCACCACTGCAGTTGCTCTTAGTGCATAGGAACCCATCTTTGATTGCCATGAACAAATTATCAATTTCTCTAAATGGTTCAAGAGAGCTTAGTACATCTATACCGACTAATACTTGAACCTTCACCTATATTTTACTCTGTAGATATATCTTCTAATATTTGATCCTTTTTTGTTAATTGAAGATACCCACTAACCAAACTATATATAACTAGCTTACGCTTTATAGAAGCCGATTTAAGAAATATTTTAAAATTTAAATGCATGTCCATTTTTTGCTACAAAATTATAAAATTATGGCAATTTTAGGTCTCCTCTGTACTCTTAGGTCAAGGTGTTTCAAGGTCTCATACCATTGCCATTTAGACTGGGTCTCTAATTTACTTTTAGATATCAATCACATATATCATTGAAGATATATATTGTAAATATGAGATACTCTCCCATGTATCGTGTATTTATTCATGTATCATTGAAGATAGATTTTTTAACAATTTTTGTTGAATTTTACGGGTAGATATTGTAAATCATTCTTAGTCGGGGATTGGTTACTTTTGTTGATTTGTCATTTTATTTAGGTAAATAAGTGTGGACTTAAATCGGATATTTCGATTTAATTAAGCCATTGTCCTTTAAGAATTTTATAAATACTTACTACCATGTCTCAAATAAGGTTCATTTAAGTTTAAGCATAATGTTATACGGTACAGGCATATCTTAAAGATTTTATGTTTTTGCTTTTTTTTAGGGGAGAAATGTCAGACAAAACTACATTTCCGAGAAACAACCATTTTGGTTTCTGGTATATTATTTATGGTGTGGATCGTTAGAATCCTTCGCATTAGATTTCTAGAGCATTATTGTCTAGGACTCTAACAATAAGAAAAAAAATTACTGACACGAAATCTGAAGGGAAGTCATTTTTAAGATCCATACTTTCCCACCCTAGCTCCTGAAACTCCAGGAGGATGTGGTTGGTTTTGAATTATATTCGATGAAACAAACTGCATTAGAACATGAAGAACCATTGATTGACCATCTTATGCCTACTGATACCCGTATGAGGATTTGATTGGCACATCCTTAGTGTAGATTTAAATAATAGCCGTATGAGGATTTGATTGGCACATCAATCGTGCAGGATTTTAAAATCGAATGATCACAGAGCACCTCTCATGTGTTACTTCACAATCTTTGCTTGGAATATGAAGGTATCAATCATATTTTCATGCATCGCTTATAAGATTTATGATTAAAGAAAGTTTATTGAAAATTCCATACACCAAGAACATAAAAACGACCAAAAAATACCCTGAAAATACATTACCTCCCTCTTAGGTTGATCGTCGACGGAATAGGAATTTAAAAAGGCTACCATAATTGGAACATGTTTTAGGTTTAACAGCCGTCCAGTACCAATAGAATCTAGTATACTGCACTAATTTTATTCGCAGGTTACACCGATAAACCAAAATGGAAAAACTGATAGAACTATTCAAGCAATGACAAAAGGAGCCTAAAATCGAATGACGGGAAAACATGAGAAACTATGGGCTTTCTTTACTAGGAGACACAGATGCAGTTGAGTTTTCTGGGTTAACGTATACCAATTGGCACTCTGACCGAATTAATAACAACGTTGTTGGAGAATCACTTTAATTATAAGTAGAAATACTCAAAAAATTACAAAGAAACCTGAAATAATTCAACTGCATTCACATACATCATTGAATGATTTCAATGGGAAGAAAAACAGTAAGTGATAATTTGGCGGTATATCAGTAGGACCATCACATTCTACAACTTCAGAAACAGAAAAACAATGATGGAAAAAGGTTTCATTGCCAATTTCATTGCTGATAAATCGACCATCAGGTCCATCACACTAACAACTAATGATTTAAAGTAATATACATGATACAAATTCATAGTATTGCGAAATCGTCACAATAAAGATGTATTATTCCACATTGAACTCCTAGGGAAAAAAGAGGACAAGTAACCAAGTGAAGCAAACATTCCGAAGAACCAAAACCCGTGCCGTTACGGCACGGGTCATATCCTAGTATAAGTTGTGGAGAAAGCCAAACTCCAATTTTCTCTTCATCTCTATTTTTTTTTTTGTAAGTATATATTTTGATTTTTTTTTTTTTTTGTTATTGTTTCGTTCATATTTAGGTTTTCTTTTTGGAATATAGTCGAGATTGAAATTAAAACACCAACAATAATGAATCGAAAGAAATCTCCTGCCATAATAGGTAATTATTATTTTGTTCTTCTTCTCCTTCTTCTTTGTTTGGTTAAGGTCTTAGGTTTCTTTTTGTTAATGGATGTTATTCTCTATGTTTATTAGAGTTGCCACTTTTATTTTATCATGAAGGCTTGGCTTATCATGAAGTAATCCACCACAAGGGAGAGTGCAATACCCCGCGATGCTTCTGGGCTACGGGCTAGAAACAATACTAAGTTTTCTAAAGCTGATAATTTTTAATCGCAGTGCAATGTGCACACCAATTAATCTGTTCCTGCTTGCCTTTATTTTTCAGTCATAAGTGTAACTATAGTTTTTGATCATATGAGTGCAAGGATCTCTGTAGTAGAGTGTACAAGCGGGCTAAAATGCACTAGAATGCCGAACAATATCTTTTTGTTTGGTTTGATATTATTTATCTATTTCTTCTTTATCCTAATTGCTCACATGCTTTACTTCCACATCGTAAACTGGTCTTTAGTTGCTTAACACATTTTGTATGTCAACTGGTTTGGGTCTTCTGGTGACAGGATTATGAACGGACTATTTATGACAACTTCAGTCTAAATGTAGTCGTGGATAAAAATAATGTGAACCCTATTATGGAATATTGCTGGTAACTAAACTTAAATCCTTCATTTAATTTTTCGATTTATTTCGTATGTGTTAATACTGTTAGGATCTGATGATTAATACAATTCAGGCAGTAAGTTAAGTTTTTGATTTATTCGATAAGACATGAGGATTGCAATAGATTAAGACCTTTAATTTATCAAGGTGAAGATGTTATCGTGTTGGCAGTCTTCCACATTAGCATGGCTAGCTATGAGTGCAGATGTTATCGTGTTGTTGGCATTCTTTCACATTAGAAAGGCTAGCTATGAGTGAAGATGTTATCGTGTTGGCACTCTTTCACATTAACAAGGCTGGCTATGAAAATGTTGCGATGAAGGTGTGAGTGTACTTGACTCAAATATATTCAATATTCATACTGTTTTCTCATCTCTTATTCGTTTGCAATAGGTTCATTTTTTGAAGAATTCCTTACCTGGAGCAAGGAAAAATGATTTGTTAGAGAAAGATAATTTCATTGTCGAATTAGTTTTGGGTTTATGTAATCTGTGCTTACCATGGTGAAATAATCTCATTTTAATTGTTAGTGGGAATTGAGATTCCAGATTGATACGTAGGAACACCCTCATGATGGACATCTTGAACTTGACAACTGATCACCGTATTAATTTGATGAAAGCTTGGTCTTTGAAAATCGTATAACACTCGACGAAGCACTAAAATTTGAAAATCGTATAACACTCAACGAAGCACTAAAAAACCGAGTGACCTTAATGAATGAATTTGATGGTCAAATGGTCTCTACTTCATATATAAGTTCTACCACAATAACCACATTCACACATTTCCTTGAAAGTTTATTTTTGAAGCTTCATATATTGCACTTACGTCTTTTGGTTATGGATCATCAAAATAGTCTAAATGCAATATGAGCGCACTGCGAAACATAAAGAAAACCTTTTTGAGGCCATATTCTGTTTGCTGTTTGGCTTGCTTTTGATAATCATTTCTCTGCATACTGCATAAATTTGTTTTCTTCACATCTATTGTTTTAGATGATGTTCTATTGTTCTAGATGATGTTTTGTTCTATTTAGTCCGTTCATTCAATCACAAAACATGACTCCATGAGATTTAAACTTTAAGCTGAATTTGGTGTTAATTGGCTTATGATATAGGTGGTCATATCTAACCAAGGTAAGCAGAGTGGCACACCTATGTGATGAATAAAGTATCAGAAACATCTCCTCACAATTAGTTGCGCACAGCGCACAAAATGTCTGCATTAAAAGATGTTATTGAAGGTGTGGCAATCGGGTTTTCTGACTTTTTATTACTGGATATACTTTCTTGATATTTGATATGTTTGTGTCAATATTTGTGTTCTGAAATTCTACTTGATCTGCAATATGCGTACTCAGTGCTGACTTTTGTAATATGAATCATATGATAACCCGGTGAGATCAGGAAATCATTTAAAGTTATCATTGTTTGTGGAGTTGAAGTTCTGTTTGAGTTGCAATTAATTTGGTAGTCGTTAGGTTCCTTTTTGTTTTTCTCAATGTTTTGAGTTCTCTCATTTTGGATTGGATAAATGAACTTTGATTAATATCCTTCCTGTGTTTGTATATTGTTGTATCATATATTTGGTCTTCCCATTGAGAAAAACATTATAACATTATGAGTAAAACTTTTCCTTCGGCAAATGTTGTTTTGCATAGGTTGTGTTCATTGGCGAGGATACAAATTCAATGTAAGGGAGGGTGAGCTAAACAATACAAGAGAGGTAAAGTAAACAAATGTTATTTTCAGTGGGCAGCGTGATTTGAAAGCGAGGATTTGAATTTTGAGAGGTATGATTCTTTGAGTCAATTTTACTTCTTTATATGTATCCTTACAAGTGATGTGTTATGTGTTTCGTAATGTTCTTGCAATGAGTTCATGTCCATGTTGGTGGTGACTGGTGATACGATTCGATAATGCACTGTGTTTTGATTTATTCACATTGCCTGGCTTGCTACAAGATCTGCAGAGATGCCATGCCACGAGTAGAAATGAAACCAATGTGAAGTCATTGATCAAACTCACTTGAAAAGTCAACAAGAGGTGATATCCACTACAATTTGGTTTGTTCCTTTTCAAGAGAGTAAATTTACTTGATCTTCCAGTGATTTTGTAAAAAAAGCATACAATATTGCGGAGTAAATTTACTTGATCTTCTCAGTGAGAAGTTGTCACCTATGAATATTCAAGTGTAGACTGATACTGATATTCGTGATATAACCTATTAGCTGAATTTGTTTTGGATGACCACTTGAACTAGCCAGTTCTTATATGATTGGGTAAATTTTAAAAAATAAATACTTAAATATCAATCACCGGGCTTCTCTGCCTTAAATTACCTTACTCACAAGGTATTCCTCACTGACAAATACCGACCAGAATCTAATTGGTAATTGTTACAATTTCAATGATATGCGCATTGTGGAAATTCCCACGATAATAGAGCGATTGATTGCGTATTAGTGATTTTTATGTTTTTAGCTGACAAGAGACTGACTGATCTTATTTCATTTCATTTGAAGTAGTTTTAGTAGTTGACTGCAATTGATTTTATCTCTACAAAAATATATGTGTGAGGCAAAAGATATTTCAGATTGGGAGTGACGTGCATAGCAGGTGTGAATTAATTTGTTGACATCGAGCAAACCCAAATCTAGCCTGTCTTTGTTAGTGGTGTTCATGATCATCTATATACAATTCAAGTGTAGACTGATGTTCATGATATAGCCTATTAGCTGAATTTGTTTTGGATGACCACTTGAACTTGGCAAACTTTGGTCCAACTTTGGATTGTTGAAACCTACTAATTATGGGGAGTGTTGTTGGTATGGGGAGTGTTTTTGGAGTTGCATGAGAACCATGAAACTATGTATGGGGATTGTTGGAGTTTATTTGTAGAATGAGGACCATGAAACTATGTGATTTTCGAAACTCCAATGTGGTATGGTTCGTGTTACATTTGATGTATTGTAGTTTCCAGTATTATTTCGAAACTTCAAGTTCTGATGCATTGGACTATTGGAGTTTCCAGTATTACATTGTTTTATGGTTTTTCGTGCCAGCTGAATGCCGAGTCCTTGAGGTTTCTAATGGAATGTTGGTAACATTTATGCGCCAGGTTCATTCATAGCAGTTCACGACAATGGAGTCTTATGATGGTTTTTGGTATGGACCAGGCCTTGTTGAATAACTTATCCCAGTCATTGAATGCAAACGTTTGGATAGTAAGTTTAAGCTCCCAAGAAATATTGTAGTTCACTTTTAAATGTGGATCAAATTTTGATGTCCCATTAACAAAATATGACATGGAGGGCTCATCAGTTGAGTATATACAGTGAGGGTGGGCACGATCTAGGCTAACTCTTTTACTTGGTTATATATAAATTCTACATAGTTTATCGGTTGTGTTTATAATTTTGAGATATTGAATTAATGCGTACAATATACTGCACTTTCAGGCATGGGTTGTGAATCCTTATTAGTCAGTGTCCTATACGAACCATCATGAGTAAATTTATCATATTTAAGGAGATACAAAACAATCTTCACTTCCTAGGTAAATTTCTCATAGTCAAGGAGAAGACCGTTCTATAGGTTACTGGGTAACTGCATGACTGGTGTTGTTCATTTAAACTTTGAATAAACAAGGTTGATAGAATCTAGCTAGAATGAATGGGTTTGGTGGTTGGGAAGGGTACGAGTACTATTGTTATCATCAATTTTTCGTATCAATGATAGTGACTGGATTAAACAATGATTTTCTTTGTTAGTTTTGTTTTGTTTGTTTGTACATCGTCTGATTGGTGTCAAGGCTGTGCTGGCTTGATAATTTGCTGTTAGGGTGAAATGATCGGGTATTAATTGGAGCAAGTGACTTTAATTCGTATGACTTTTGTTTTATCCTTTTTTTCCTTTACTTTTTGTTACTGTTATTCATTTTTTTATTATTATGCAATATTGTTACTGTTATTCATTTTTCTCTGGTGATGTCTTTCGTAAGAAAGTGACGGTGCATTAAAGCATTTGCCAATTCTATGAATTCATGACATAGTAAGTATGGGGGCTAACAAGGTGGATGATCAAGGCGACTAATGGTGCACCATGCGTGAAATCAAAGTTCAATCAGGATTCAGGACTTGGAGAGTAGATGATGGTTTTGTGTTACCCCGCAGGTGCAGAGGTGCAGTTTAGTGAGTACAGTGGAACAACTATCACCAACACATATGCAAGCAGTAGTTTTTAAAATTTAAAAATCTTCCGACTAATGGTCTTATTGAGCTTGAGATACGAAGTATGAGGAACTGAATGTGTTTTCTGCTATTCTGTTGCTATTATCGAAACAAGAAAGATTTAGAGTATTAATTAACATTAAAGGTTGCATCATTATTAGAGCTGCACCAATGCTGTGGAGATAGGTGGAATTTCAATAGGAGACTGTTGTTGTATCCGCAGCAACATTGTGGAGGAGACGAACAGACCATTGAAGGAGTATTAATGGGAGGGTTGTGCTGTAACGTAAAAATATTTATACCATTGAATTTAGAATTGGACAGTTGACTCAGTGGGTACCGTATACTCGCCCCAAATTACAACGAAGGTTCATCTTATTGAACCTTCGTTTAATATAATGAAAAAAAAAATCCTTTGGACCAATTTCTAATCTATTGTTGCTATGAGTAAAATATTAGGACAAAAATAAAATAAAATAAGAGATCTTGAAGAACAAAATAAGACAAAGTAATGTTGTTATCCGATGTGTGTTACGTTTTTTTTTTTTTTTTTTTTTGGACAATTAACGTATTCCAATTCATTCAAATCAAAATAGTGATTACATGTTCGCTTACAAGAATAACAAAAACATCAAAATAAAATATAATCAAGGCCCTAATACAAATAAGTACATCAATTACAAGTAGATAACGAAGAGAAAGAGAACAAATATCCAATTTCTTTTGATGTATAAGGGAGAGATGAAGGTATTTCCGGACATTTGATATGATTGTTTTCTTCTTCGATAAGAGACGCTCCTAAAACAAAGGAGTAATTTTTCCATATATTTGTCGATCCACACAAACACAGATGCCGATTAAAAGCGATGTCGTGATGAATCATCGATGTTTTTGAATCGAGAATATCAAGCCACGAACCAACCATTAAAATTTTAAGAACTCGCCCAACAACGTCGAAGAAAAATCGCCCCAAAATGGCGAAGAAATATGTCAAAAGACATCAAAAACAATGTAAAAACATCTTAGTCAATTACCTACTACCAAAAACTTTAAAAGAAAAGGAATCCTTGCTCATATTTGCTCCAAAAGGACCAAATCTGAACAAGACAACTCTAAGGGTTTTTTTTTTCTTATGTTGAAGAGAAAGAGGGAGAAGAGATAGAGCCAAAAAAAAAAAATGGGAGTGATACCCGTAAGTTAACTCATGAAATTAAGTAAGATATTATGCCCTAGATATTAAGTATGTACATAGGAACTATAACGGGGAGGCGGATCAGCTAGCAAAATGGAGCCGGGTAAGGAAGAAATTATATGTTGAGAACGACTCCTAAATGGTATTGTAAATTGGAATAATATTTTGTTATACAACTTTTTTTTTTTCTTTCAATAAGACTGCTGGTTATTAATAAAAAAAAAACTCATGCAATTAAGTTTAAGCATCTAGCTATAAAATATTGGTACTTAAATCTCACCAAATGATGCAAATGGCCATCATATAATTCATGGATAAACATATGTTCATTAGAGCGGCCCTATAATCACCATATCATCTTCTAATTCACGAGTACACATAAATTAACTCAATAAAATTGAATTTAAGTATCTACGTATGCCCAACTCTAACCCTATCATACATACAGTTATTATATATACATCTCCTCGCATGACCTTCCTATTTATGTTATTTATTTCAGAATGCAACATAGCAAACCAGTTAGACAATTCCAAGGTATTGAAGATTTACATGTGAGCTTCTAAGAAACTTAAGGTAGGGGTTTATCCAAAAAATACGCGTAAAGTAAGTATTTTCAAAGATATTGAAAAAACGGCTACATATACCTTCGAAGAACAGGCTTGAACAAATCAACGTTTGCTACAAGAGAACTAATTCTTATTATTTTTGAGTATGTACAAATTATTTAGGATTCGGTTAATTGTAATGATAAAGTAGATTATATGCAGTGACTTGGAGTTACACTAATGTAAAACTACAAATCATATTGAATAATAAAGTAGATTATACGCAGTGACTTGGAGTGACAGTGATGTAAAACGCATGTTCTTTGATAAATTTATCAATTTTTGTTTTTTTTATTTTACTATGAATGTGTTAAAAAATTATAATAGGGAATTTACATATTTTTATTATCATTATTATTTTGCTTGCGTAATTTTTTTTTTTTTTTTGATAATCAACAATTAGTATTTCATTCCATTAAAAACTTTTACATTATGGTTTTCAAGAAAAATAAGGACATCATAAACATGAAACAAGCACATCAAAAGATACAAAATGTACATAAACCGGGAAGAGAAAGAGCGAACTAATTTTGCTTGCGTAAATTAGATATTCCCGCAATATATTAATTACCAATGTGCATCAAATTTGCCTATTAATTAAAAAATTATTCACTTATCAATTTTTTTTTAAAGTTGCTCACCCTGCCACTCCTGATTAATAAGTGTAGCAAAATCTTTGATTTTTGATTATCACAAGCAGCAGGTCATTATTGATGGACGTGTTCTCAGCAATTGCATTGCTCGAGCACTAAGATGTCAAGCCTTAACAGTTCAGGTTCCAAGAACACAAATTAAAAACTTTATGTTATGCCACGATGATTTTTATGTTATTTACCCATCTCAACACTTTTACTGGTCATTGATATTTGGAGTAATGGTAGATAATCGCACAATTGCGGAACCTCAAGAAATAAAACATATATTTTTTTCGCCTTAAATCGTTAACATGAAAAGTTATATCACATTGTTTTGATAATGAATTGTCACGGTTTATTAGCCCTGGAAAATTGATACCTTGGTACATTAATGGAAAACAATGTATGTTTTTTATGTCTTTATTTCTCCATTGATAACCAGGCCGTCATAGTAAGATTCATAACTAAATGCGTAAGTTAATAAAGCAAAAAAATTTCAAAGCAACAACAATGCACACCATGAGAAACTATTCATAAATCAACACAAATCTCTGAAAATAAGCGTCAATACCATAATACGAAAGTACAAACTGCAAGAGCTGAAAACAACGAGGTAATCACTCTCTGGGGTGGTTCCAGAACCTACGAATTGGAGAACGAGTTGAAACAAAGGTTTTGAAGTCCAACTTTTCGCAGGAAGTTCAAAATTTCTTCTAAGTACTTTAAATTTCGTCATCCAAATTAATCCTGCCAGAGATTGCATAACTATCTCTTTTGTGATCCACATAAATTATGAATTTAAGTGGATTTTTATATCTGTGTTGCTCAATGTTCGTAGAATGAGAGCTTCTTCGAGATATCAACTGGTACCCATCTTTCATCTCTCATTTCACCAACATCTACCCATATAAATATATTTTGATGTTAATTGAATGGCTCTAGATTGCACAATTCATTTAACCATTGTAGTCTCTGTAGGTACATGTAGTGTACTTGCTGCGACAAATCAGGCATTGACAATGCTTTAAGAAAAGGTGGCACGTATATCGAAGCGATAGAATACAAGGTATGGAGACAAGGTATCGAGAAAACTATTTTTAGTGGTGTTTCATCAAAAAATGAATAGTTAGCCCAACATTGTTTCTCACGGGTTTCAAAATTTTTAGATGCATATTATCCTCGGATTGATATAGGCTTGAGATACCTGAAGCAACTTTTTTTTTCTTAGGTTAGGTCCACGAGTTGGAACTCAGCCAAAACCCAAGGTTAATTGACTTTAAGCTTCATGGGGTGGTCAAGGCAATAACATCATCAGGTGATATTTGACTACCCATATTCCCTTTACATATGTAATTTTAACCTAAACATTTTCGATGTCAATTTTCAATATTTTAGTAATATTGCACCTGTAATCTGTAGATTTTGCAACTTTAAGAGATTATGTGCTTCATACTTTTCATACCTTCTGTATGAACGAAAACATCTTATTTGCCAGAGATTGACACTGTATTGCATTGATAAGTTGGTAGATGAGCAAAAGACGTTTGGATTTTTTTATTTTTGCTAGGGTCGCGTAGGGTTTTAGATTTGGTAACGTACAGAGTATTTTCTTATGTTTTTAATGATCTCCATCGTTTCTGTGTGAAGTGTATAGGGTGGACGTGTTTATCGGAGATTCGTATTCCACTGTGGTGTAGGCATTTGTAACATGTGCTTTTTGGTAGATAATAATTTTGGATTTTTCTCATACTCACAAGAAGTTGAGTATAACTATTTTGTGCGTACTAATTAACCAAATGATCTAAACTGGAATTATTATTTCATGCGTGGTTTACGTATTTTTAATATGTACTCTTTGATAGATAACATAAGACTTGTTTTGTACTCACGCGTGATACAAGATATAAGCATTGTAGTATGTTCATTAAGGGGATGTTTGGTAACCATTATTTTAATGGATTATCAGCCCCATAATCGATTATGCAGTTTATAATGGATTCTATGTGTTTGGTAACCATTATAATAATTGATTATTTTAATCATAATTGAAAAAATCCATTATTTTCATAAACAGAAAAAAGTTGTTTTGAAAATTTATTATAATCAATTATTTTTTCTAACAAACTGAAATTGAATTTTTTTCTTCTTATTTTCGCTAAACTATCAAGAGAGAGACAAAAAGACAACACGTGACTAAAAAAAAAATCCTTGATAATTGTTCTTTCCTCTCCTTTTTGAAATCCTCATTTAAGATAATCAATTATTTGAAAAAATGTGTTTGGGAAAATTTATTTTAAAAATGATTATATCAAAATCATTTATCAATTTATAATTATCTATAATCATAAATTTTACCAAACAAGGCCTAATTATTATTTGTTTGTTCTCATTAAACACAAAAATTGATACTGTTTTTCTTTGACCTGTTCGATTTAGTTTTGTTTTGATTCATGAGGTAGTCTTTATCCCAATTGGGACGTGGTTTCCTCGATCATATATATGAAAGAATAAATTTTGTTATAAGTTTTTTGCTTAGCATATCAAATCAAAGAACTTCTTCCATGGAATGCTTGCAGCAATTTGGACAGCCGGTTAATAACGTATAAGAACTGCCTTCTCCTTCGTATTGAGAGCGATTCTTATAAGTTGATAACTATCTGCCTCTTGAAATGTCATGGGAAAATTTTCTTGGAAGAGGTAGAGGACAATGAATGAATGAATTCCCTGGACTACAGAACATGGATTTGATTGAGAATATAATTAAAGGAACCAGTAAGTCTGATAACTTACTTATATATCGAACGTAGACACTGGGGAAATGTGATTGTCTTACTTGATAGTAGGAGATAGATGTTCGCTGACGCAATGAGGTTGACTTTTAAATTCAAGGACACAACATTTTCATTGATATGAAGAATGAATTGTGTTAAATTTTTGTATGCATTGACAATGAACCATGGCATTGCTACAAATGTGTTGTAGGAGAAATTAGTAAACCAAAAACCTAATTAGACATGAAATTTAAGTTGAAGGGTTGATGTTGTACTATATATACATATACATATATTGATGGTAAAAGCACGTGCATGGCTTCGGCCATGTTTTAAAGAGCGTCATATTGGGTTCTAACCTTAGAAGAAAAATTATTAGTTTCAAGGTAGATGGCATGTAAGATAACTCTTTGTGCAAGGACCAAGAACGGTAGAGGAAATCACCAGATTAATTTGTAGAAATTTTTGGATAATGATGATCTAAGTGTTGTTCGATTGATTATTTTTGCAAATGACACATGGGATCTCAATACAACTTAGATTTATCTATTGGACGGAGAAACCTTGATATTAAATATGTAGTTTTTAGTGTTATTTATTATATAACGTGACATCCAAATGTTTTTTTCTTCTTCTTAATTTTCATGTATTTCGGGGAAATTAACTTTTAATCCCACACGTCATATATAAAGTTTAATTTTTGTATCAATTAATTTATTCAACTATTGACAATGGCACCAAAAACAACTCTTATGTTTTGGGTACTAATTAATTGCCTATATATTATTATAGGTGTCATACTTGTAGGGTGTGGCACGGAGGATCACAACCTTTGAAAAAACCATGAAGTATTTTTACAACATGCTTACTAATTAATATTTAAGTTGAACAAACAACCACTTTGGATTTAAACCTTTATTCATAATATTGGAATGAACAATGCTTGTAGGGTGTTGAGTATTTTACGGGAAATTTAAGCTCTTATGTTTTGGGTACTAATGCCTATATGTTATTATAGGTGTTTATCAAAAAACCATGAAGTCCATTAGTCCATTAGTCGACTTATGATGATTTGGTATCAGCCAAAAATAATAGCATTACGGGTCGGTGATGGTGTTGAAATTCAGCCCTTTTGGAGATTTATACACTTACCTGGAATCTAACAAAGTGGTAGACAATTTAGGAAAGGGTCGACGGGGTATTCAAAACGTCCAACTCACAAAGATAGGAAAACTACCCTACACAGCAGAACCACCCCACAAATTACTATAAATATGTGCTAACTTGACGTTGTTTCTGTGTTTATAGCTTTCCTAGATAGCTCTATATAGTGGATGTTAACCACTATAGAAGCTTAGATTCTAAATAGTGAGCTAGACCCGAAAACTCATGCAATGCCAAGTGGTTGAGACAGCTCAAATTACCAAAAAAAGGAATTATATCTATTTCTGTCTCTCATGTATAAGCAACATAACGATTAACCAGTTGAGTTCCATTTTCAAATACTGAAGGAGTATGTGCTTTTTGTTACATGAGTAGAACCTCCTCACTACAAAAAATTAATAATTTAACTTCGAAGGATTCAAAAAACAAGTTCGAAAAGATGTGCAAAAACAGGACAAAAAATCAGCCTTATAAGATTTCTCCTTTAAAAGACTATATGTATATCGTATACTACTTTTATTTCTGACACAAATTCGTTTACGAGTCTTTCCAAACTAAGATAAAGCTGATATGCAGGACAAGTGTTCAAAATTTTCTTTCTTTTTTTGAATAAACTGGATAAATGTTTTCATTGAATATCAAAATTTTAGGCAAATTTATGCATCATAGTCTTTTATTTTTTGACATAATACTTCGAAATATTGTTCATAAATTAAATTAAAATTAATATATTTAATTATTATGAATTAAATATGCGTCTTCTTGATATTATAGTATCATACTTTCATTCCACTCTATAGGAACATGCGGTACCACACAAGGTGAATATGGGATCTTAAGTATGTTTTAAGTAAACCCTAAATCTGTAACGAGTAGTGGAAATTATCAGTCTTTTGGAATGAACCGATCACAACTTTAGAAAAGTGTGACCTAATGTTAAAATTTAGTAAAGAATAAGTTTTAATGAATGGAAGCACAAGGAAACATAAGAACATGTGAAATAATGCGGTTGATAGGTGTAGAATACACCGTATTTACTATCTAGTGGTTACGCTTTCTTTGCTATTTTTCTTGTGAATTATGTACTTTACGTGTGTTTTTGAGTTATTAGGTACTCTGGAGTCGCACGGACGAAAAGATGGAGAAATTACCCAATTGGAGTAAAAAGCCCAAAGAGATCATTTCACAGGCGGACGCTATCTGGAGTCAGTCACAGGTTAAGGGGCTATCACTGGGTGGCTGTACCCAAGTACAGTTGGGTGCAAATAGTTATCCCACTCGATTAGGTCGAGAAAGCCATTTCCCCAGTTCTTTCTCTTCTTATCTCTGCTACAAATCGATGAAGAAATTGAGAGAGTGTGGGAGAAACCAAGTTCTGTGAATCGAATTCAGAGAGAGGAAAGGGAGGCGCAGGCAGAGTTGATTTCCATCTGAAATTGAGACGATGAAAGTGACGAATCTGCTGTCGAATTGAGAAGATTTCATTGTTGTTATTGTTTGAAGATAGAATTGATGAAGGGGATCTGTGAGTTTCGTGTGAAATCAAAAGCAGATGGGAGATTTGGTTCAAGGTTGTTTCTACTGGGAAGACGGTGAAGAAAATTAGAAAGGAAATGGGTTCGTTGCTGTGATGATTTCTGGGAGTCCGAGCTAGGGTTGTTCTTGTGTTTATTGCTCGAGATAGATCTGAAGTGCAGTGGCATAACTGATGTTGATGTTGCCAGTGTGAAGCTGGTGAAGATGTGAAGTTGACGATGGGTTTTGGTCATAGTTCAAATCTATGGAATTGAAGGTTGAGAAGGGTTCTGGATGAATTCAAATTCTCAATTGAGAATTCAGGTGAATAAGCTGAGGGTGATGGATGATGAAGCTTCAGGAGTTGAAGGTGTTATTAAGGTGACTGTGAGCTGCACTTTGCAAGAGATAGTTGGGGACTGTGTTGGTGGTGGCTCAGGTGGTTGTGTAAAGGGGCGGTATGCACTGGTGAGGTGATTGTGGCTTGGGTCTGTGAGCACAAAGGGTGTGCTAGTGGTGAAGAAGCTGGATTGGTCTTGGTGGTCTTTGCAGGTGGCAAGGGACCGGAGCGGTTGGAATTTATCTTGCTAATGGAATTGTATGAGGTGCAGATTGGCATTAAGCGGGTGCGAGGTGATGGTTGCTCTCATCGGTTCATGGCAGTGAGGAGATGGGGTTAGATGAATGCATTAGGTTGGAGCTGAGACAAGGTGGTGGTGTTGCTGGCAAGGAGGAACTCAGGGAGAGGAAATAAGGTTGACAGGTATGAAGCTGTAGAGTGGAGTTGCAACTGGCAGGAGTAATGAGCATTGCAGGTGCAATTGGCTCAAGGTGGTGTTTGGCTAGAGAAACAATGTTGCAGGGCAAAGCACAAGCAAATGAAGCCCTGAGCTTAGGTGAAGCTGGGAATGGATTCTTGTTGCGGGGGGATTTGAATCAGTGAGGAGCGGCATTGGTGTTGTGTATGAGAGTCGATTCTGATTACTGTGAGGTTGACTCGAACTAAAGTTGCGGTGGAGCTCAAGCTGGTGCTATGCAGTGATGGAGTTGCGAGAGAAGGTTCATGTGATGCCCGAGTTTGCGAGTGGAGGATATAAAGCAACGGGAGCGAAGTGCGGTTGTACCGTAGAGAAGATGGACACAGTGCGGCCCGATGGCTTTGTATTGGTAATGTCGGGACAAGGAGTTGGTAGCGAGGCTTTAGCGGCAAAGAGAAGTAATGATTTGAAGCGAAAACGGTGGTGTTTGTGGCTACAAAGCGAGGTGGAAGTCTTTGGGTTAAGTGCTTAGGTTACGATTCTGAGAGAATGCAAGGAACGAGATGGTATTTGTGCGGGGTGAGATTAAGTTCGGGGAAGTGTGGTTTTGTGCTTGAGGTGGATATACAGGCAGAGATAAAGAATGGAAAAGAGATTTTGGTGTTGATTAGGGCTTAATTGGGAAGTACAGATGGTCTTGTAACTGGAAATGTATGCTAGGTTTAGTTGGTTGTGGCATAAGCATTGCAATGGTTGTTGATATTCATGGAATTGTGGAAGCTATTTTGAGATGAGAAGCTAAGGAGTTAGCTGGTGAACTGAATTGGCTAGGTAGTGCCAATGGAGTTGGAGCAGAGCCATCTTGGCCATGATCAAACAGAGGAAGGAAAGCAGCCATCATGGCTAGTTACACCAGAGAGTTCTGGCCAGTGCAACAAGCCCAGGCAAGGTCACTCAGCCCAGCTGAGTCTGACTCAGATCTGATTCAGGGATGAACCGGCCTGACTCACCGATTTTCTCTAACTCGATTTGACTCGGCCGAGTTGGACCTTGACCGATTTGACCCGTTGACTCACTGACCCGGTGACCGGGCGGACTTTGCCGGTCACCTGAGATGCTTTTCCGGCGACTATTCCGGCCGGATTCCGGCCATAATCCCAGTTTTCCGGCGAGCGTTTTTTGGGAGAATTTCTACACGGGTTTCTCTCACTTGTGGGCTTGGTGGACTTCTAACTAATGGACTTTGAAGACAAAACCTAATTTTGGAAGGAGTGGAGCTATAAAAGATAAGACTTTTCTCAAAACAAAAATTATCTTTTATCTATCATTCTTTTTGCCTCTACCTTGTTTTCCTAGGGTTTAGAAACATGAGACTTCTCTTTCTTCTTGTTATGAACTCCATGAATATGAGTACCTAAGTTTATTATTGGTTATGGAATAAGTTGAATTTCCAAACATGAGTTTTAATTCAATAAATTAGTTTTCTCTCATATTATCGTTTATGATTCACCATGAATATTGTTACATGATTTGAATGCTTGTTTAGTCGAGTCGTGAGTCGATTGAGTTTGTTTTCATCTCTATTGCTAGATTAGGGTTATTATACGCAAAAGTGATAATTAGGATTGCAAGTAGCATAAATATGATTATAGTTTGTAGTGATATATTCTTATGATCATATGTGAACCATAACCTTTGTTAAATCGGATTAGTGCGCTTTCCACGTTCGATTGCTTTGATTGGCCTGATTTCATAGAACTTAACGCATCTAGGGAATTAAACTTGATTAGTGCTTTTACACGTTAGGTTGTTCCTTTAGGTAGAATTCATATTCGCATCTTTTAATGTGTTTGTTGATGACAAGAGGAGATTAGCGGGATATTCTTGCGATCAAGGTATTCTAGGGTCTTTGATAAAAGTTGAGATTAAAATATCAATTCTAGTTATTGTGGTGAAACCATGTTTGTGAATGAAAACGAAATCCGTAACCAATACTTTCACATCCTTGATTTTATTTGTTTGCTTATTTCTTTTATTTGCTTTATTTAGTTTATTATAATCATAAAACCCCGGTGTTATTCATAGGGAACCGAAACAATTTGACAACCTAGACCTCTCTGTGGGATCGATCCTTTCTTGCCCTTGCTATATTTATATTTTGAGTAGTAAGAAAGTGTAATTTATTTTTGACGCTTACGACCGCGATCAAATTTTGGCGCCGTTGCCGGGGAGGCAGCGGTTGTTAATTGTTTTTGGTTTCTTATTTTTGTATTTAGTTTTTGTTTTATTTTTTTTACATTTTCTGGGTTTTAACCGTAGTTTTGAGAATCTTATTTCAGGTGCTTATTTCTATGGAAGGAGCATATTGGAACAATGAATACGGGTTTCAACCTCAACAATATGATAACTACCAATTCCATGGGTATAATCAAAACCAATTCATTGGTTATGACCAATATTCCATGGAACCTTGTGGTTTTCCTCAACAACCTTATGGCGGGTATGTGTGTGAACAACAACAAGGATGGGAGGATTCTTATGCTCGTGAACAAAAGGTCTCTAATTTTATAGACAAAGTTTCCACCTTTTTACAAGAGGAATTTCAAAAAGCAAAAGAGACTACAAACGAGCAACTCCAAGAACTTCGTGAAGGTTTTGCTAGCCTTCAAAGAGGCATTGATCAATACAAGGAAGATATGGATAATTCTAATGTGCATATGGTTTGTGATGAATATTTGATTGATGCTAATGTTGAAAAAGGCCAATCCTTGGGCACTTTCGTTGATAATTGTGTAGTTAACTCAACTCTTGATCGTAATAATGATCATTCACCTATTCAAAAGGATGAGTTTGAGATTAGCAACACTAAATTCAGCGAGAACCAATCTTATGTTGACTATGATAGTGACGGTGATTATGATACATTGCTTGAAACAACTCATGGTGACATCTCTGAGGAGTGTACAACGGAGTCTTTTTGGGATCAAGATGAAAACGAAGAGGAATATGTCGACACTTGTGTAGATTACTCAAGCATTGATCTTAATAATGATCAAGAGCCTATTCAAAGGGTGGAGCTTGAGGACGATGCATTTTCGAGTGTTCTAAAAAAGTTTCTTATAATAAAATTTGGATCCGCAAAAGAGTATGTGCCTTACAACAAGGAGGAGTATTTTGAGAATGAAACCGGTTTAACCAATATTGTGGAAGACCCAATTGAGCTTGCATATGATTGTAATGATGATGTTTATGTCGATACTTTGGTTACGGCAGAAACGGACGAAGAATGGTTGCAAGGTTTGATAGAGGACCATGATATACAAGAGGTGAATAATTCACTTGAGTTTTTCAAGGATGAAGAGGATTCCGTGATACAAGATATTGTGCAAGGTTTATCTAACCCTTTGCCTATTATTTCTTCTCCTTTACCTCTTATTGGTTTGAATGTATGTGCTTCGAGAATATCGTTGAATGACTTTGTTTCTCGTTTTCCTCCATTAGAGAAACTTGATTCTCATACTATGCAGGTTTTGGAACAAGAAACCATGGAAGTACCCGACTCCTATATTCTTTATGCACTTCCATGTGTGGACAAAAATAAGTGTGGGGGAAGCTTTTATCGGTTAATAGCTTCGTTTCTTTTTATATTACTAATATTTGTGTGAAGCTAGTGTTTGCAAAATAGGTGCTATGGGTGGATCCCCAACTTTTCCGATTATTGGTGTATGGGGAATGAATCTTACAAGAAGCTAAGTCGGGCCGTCGACTTTAAAACAAGCGCTAAGTGGGAGGCAACCCACCGGTTTTGTATCTCCTATCCTTTTGCATTTTATTTTTGTTTCGTTTATTTATTTTTTACTGTTTTCATATCATATTTGCATCCCTATGTTTAATTTCATTGAGTCCGTAATCTATCTTAGAAGAGAATTATGACGAATACCTTTTTCGTCGAGAAAATTTCAGACTGCGCGTAGTTCAGTCCAGAGACCATAACTGTCAGACCGTTTATCAAAACACTGTGAAATTTTGAAACTGTGTAGAAAACACGTAGGTGAACCACTTTTGTGAAATGGAGTTTTTCCAAATTCCTTACCAATTTGCACAGTTTTTGCGTTTTATCTGCTGTTACGTCAGAATTCAGAACTTTCGGTTTTACACATTGAGGACAATGTGAAGTTTAAGTGTGGGGGAGCATTTATATGTTTGTATAATTTGTTTTAGTTTGCTTTATGCCTTTTAAAAAAAAAATGAGAAAAATAGAAAAACCAAGAAAAATTTGTGCTTTTCGAACTCCGAAATCTAGAAACTTGTGCCTTTAGGATGACACCATTAGTGGATGGAACCATTTTGAATGCAGGAGTTGAGGAACCGATTAACTAAAAGGGGACGAACATAGCTCAGAAATCACAAATTAACATGATAGTTGTTACCATATCTCGGAATATCACCATATCACATTCTATTTTTATTTTTCCATATTTATCTATTGTTCTCTAAGTGCTTTGGTGGGTCACTAAACATCGACGTGTTATTACTGCTAGGATGAAATAGAGTGGTTGAGTTACTAGAAAAAAAAATGATGAAAAAATATATATGAAAAAAAAAAAAAAAAAAAAAGAGACCGACCAATTAGACCAAAACGGAATAAAAAGACACTTGGGAATAACAGTATGTGTGAAACGTAGTCCCTGTCTCCGTCGCCTAAACAAGCGTGGAATGCAGGATCCAAGGCAACTATCATATACGTGTTGACAAGGAAGCATGCGCTTGGATCCAAAAGATCTAATCATGCCGTCTTTAAAAAAAAAAAAAAGATAAATTGGATCCAGTTTGATCCAATCATATATAAAAAAAAAGAGAAGAAATTATTATTGTGTTAAATAAAGTCACTCTTGGTTCCCTTGTATATGCCAATTGATTTGATGTAGCATTCAGCACCAAGTAGCTCAATCCAATAGGATTAGGTTCATCTTAGCAGTGACCTTCAGACAGATATGGGAAACATCGAACACTTGTGAATATTCGCCAACATCTACATCTATATCCATCTTCTTAATCTTTTCATTGTGATTGTGGTTTGTTAGTTTCCGAGTATTGTGGCTTGTTCAACTATCTAATTAGAGTTTATTTACTAATAATTGAATTGAATTTGCAAGGTACCTCCTCCTGTAGTCATTTTGGATTCATTCATTGATTTGTCATATATAGACGGAGTTTGAAATATAGGTTTTGTAGGTATATCTCTAATAAACCTTCACGAGACTATAACTCGTCCACTAGGGACACCTAGGGGTTTAAAGGCTTGTTATTTATGCTAAAAGTGACCGTAGCCTCGACGACACGGAGTTGTTGTATTTTATTGTTTTGTTTGATTTGCTCGAGGACTAGCAAAGTCTAAGTGTGGGGGAATCTGATAGGTGTAGAATACACCGTATTTACTATCTAGTGGTTACGCTTTCTTTGCTATTTTTCTTGTGAATTATGTACTTTACGTGTGTTTTTGAGTTATTAGGTACTCTGGAGTCGCACAGACGAAAAGATGGAGAAATTACCCAATTGGAGTAAAAAGCCCAAAGAGATCATTTCACAGGCGGGACGCTTATCCTGGAGTCGATCACGGAGTTAAGGGGCTACCACTGGGTGGTTGTACCCAAGTACAGTTGGGTGCAAATAGTTATCCCACTCGATTAGGTCGAGAAAGCCATTTCCCCAGTTCTTTCTCTTCTTATCTCTGCTACAAATCGATGAAGAAATTGAGAGAGTGTGGGAGAAACCAAGTTCTGTGAATCGAATTCAGAGAGAGGAAAGGGAGGCGCAGGCAGAGTTGATTTCCATCTGAAATTGAGACGATGAAAGTGACGAATCTGCTGTCGAATTGAGAAGATTTCATTGTTGTTATTGTTTGAAGATATAATTGATGAAGGGGATCTGTGAGTTTCGTGTGAAATCAAAAGCAGATGGGAGATTTGGTTCAAGGTTGTTTCTACTGGGAAGACGGTGAAGAAAATTAGAGAGGAAATGGGTTCGTTGCTGTGATGATTTCTGGGAGTCCGAGCTAGGGTTGTTCTTGTGTTTATTGCTCGAGATAGATCTGAAGTGCAGTGGCATAACTGATGTTGATGTTGCCAGTGTGAAGCTGGTGAAGATGTGAAGTTGACGATGGGTTTTGGTCATAGTTCAAATCTATGGAATTGAAGGTTGAGAAGGGTTCTGGATGAATTCAAATTCTCAATTGAGAATTCAGGTGAATAAGCTGAGGGTGATGGATGATGAAGCTTCGGGGAGTTTAAGGTGTTATTAAGGTGACTGTGAGCTGCACTTTGCAAGAGATAGTTGGGGACTGTGTTGGTGGTGGCTCAGGTGGTTGTGTAAAGGGCAGGCTGCAGCTGGTGAGGTGATTGTGGCTTGGGTCTGTGAGCACAAAGGGTGTGCTAGTGGTGAAGAACTGGATTGGTGCTGGTGGTGCTGCAGTGGCAAGGGACTGGAGCTGGTTGGAATTTATGCTGCTAATGGAATTGTATGAGGTGCAGATTGGCATTAACCGGTGCAGGTGATGGTTGCTCTCATCGGTTCATGGCAGTGAGGAGATGGGGTTAGATGAATGCATTAGGTTGGAGCTGAGACAAGGTGGTGGTGTTGCTGGAAAGGAGGAACTCAGGGAGAGGAAATAAGGTTGACAGGTATGAAGCTGTAGAGTGGAGTTGCAACTGGCAGGAGTAATGAGCATTGCAGGTGCAATTGGCTCAAGGTGGTGTTTGGCTATAGAAACAATGTTGCAGGGCAAAGCACAAGCAAATGAAGCCCTGAGCTTAGGTGAAGCTGGGAATGGATTCTTGTTGCAGGGGGATTTGAATCTGGTGAGGAGCTGGCATTGGTGCTGTGTATGAGAGTCGATTCTGATTCAGTGAGGTTGACTCGAACTAAAGTTGCAGTGGAGCTCAAGTGGTGCTATGCGGTGATGGAGTTGCAGAGAAGGTTCATGTGATGCCCGAGTTTGCGGTGGAGGATATAAAGCAACGGAGCGAAGTGCGGTTACCGTAGAGAAGATGGACACAGTGCTGGAATCGATGGCTTTGTATTGGTAATGTCGGGACAAGGAGTTGGTAGCGAGGCTTTAGCGCAAAGAGAAGTAATGATTTGAACTGAAAACTGGTGGTGTTTGTGGCTACAGGCGAGGTGGAAGTGCTGGGTTAAGTGCTTAGGTTACAGTTACAGAGAATGCAAGGAACTGAGATGGTATTTGTGCAGCTGAGATTAAGTTCAGGGAAGTGTGGTTTTGTGCTTGAGGTGGATATACAGGCAGAGATAAAGAATGGAAAAGAGATTTTGGTGTTGATTAGGGCTTAATTGGGAAGTACAGATGGTCTTGTAACTGGAAATGTATGCTAGGTTTAGTTGGTTGTGGCATAAGCATTGCAATGGTTGTTGATATTCATGGAATTGTGGAAGCTATTTTGAGATGAGAAGCTAAGGAGTTAGCTGGTGAACTGAATTGGCTAGGTAGTGCCATTGGAGTTGGAGCAGGGCCATCTTGGCCATGACTGAAACAGGGAAGGAAAGCAGCCATCATGGCTAGTTACACCAGAGAGTTCTGGCCAGTGCAACAAGCCCAGGCAAGGTCACTCAGCCCAGCTGAGTCTGACTCAGATCTGATTCAGGGATGAACCGGCCTGACTCACCGATTTGCTCTAACTCGATTTGACTCGGCCGAGTTGGACCTTGACCGATTTGACCCGTTGACTCACTGACCCGGTGACCGGGCGGACTTTTCCGGTCACCTGAGATGCTTTTCCGGCGACTATTCCGGCGGGATTCCGGCCATAATCCCAGTTTTCCGGCGAGCGTTTTTGGGACAGAATTTCTACACGGGTTTCTCTCACTTGTGGGCTTGGTGGACTTCTAACTAATGGACTTTGAAGACAAAACCTAATTTTGGAAGGAGTGGAGCTATAAAAGATAAGACTTTTCTCAAAACAAAAATTATCTTTTATCTATCATTCTTTTTGCCTCTACCTTGTTTTCCTAGGGTTTAGAAACATGAGACTTCTCTTTCTTCTTGTTATGAACTCCATGAATATGAGTACCTAAGTTTATTATTGGTTATGGAATAAGTTGAATTTCCAAACATGAGTTTTAATTCAATAAATTAGTTTTCTCTCATATTATCGTTTATGATTCACCATGAATATTGTTACATGATTTGAATGCTTGTTTAGTCGAGTCGCGAGTCGATTGAGTTTGTTTTCATCTCTATTGCTAGATTAGGGTTATTATACGCAAAAGTGATAATTCCGGATTGCAAGTAGCATAAATATGATTATAGTTTGTAGTGATATATTCTTATGATCATATGTGAACCATAACCTTTGTTAAATCGGATTAGTGCGCTTTCCACGTTCGATTGCTTTGATTGGCCTGATTTCATAGAACTTAACGCATCTAGGGAATTAAACTTGATTAGTGCTTTTACACGTTAGGTTGTTCCTTTAGGTAGAATTCATATTCGCATCTTTTAATGTGTTTGTTGATGACAAGAGGAGATTAGCGGGATATTCTTGCGATCAAGGTATTCTAGGGTCTTTGATAAAAGTTGAGATTAAAATATCAATTCTAGTTATTGTGGTGAAACCATGTTTGTGAATGAAAACGAAATCCGTAACCAATACTTTCACATCCTTGATTTTATTTGTTTGCTTATTTCTTTTATTTGCTTTATTTAGTTTATTATAATCATAAAAACCTAGGTGTTATTCATAGGGACCAGAAACAATTTGACAACCTAGACCTCTCGGTTGTTAATTGGGATCGATCCTTTCTTGCCCTTGCTATATTTATATTTTGAGTAGTAAGAAAGTGTAATTTATTTTTGACGCTTACGACCGCGATCAGCGGTCCTTTTCGATAATTCAACGCAATATGCATATTAGTTGGACCTTAAGGTTTATTAAAGAAAGCTGAAGATTCGAAATATGTATTTTAATAAGCTTGCAACAATATGTTAAAGCTAACACATCACAAATTTTACGTTTGGGTATTTCTAATAACCAAATGCATGTTCGATTTAAAGATGTTCCAATAAATATGGGCCACGAGTGCGGGGCGAAGCCCCGCCACACCCATCAATAATTCCCACCAGACCCGGTGCGTATCACGGGTTACATACTAGTTTTTTTAATATGGAAATTCTCATTTTTTCCAAAGAAATTTTTTAAATTAAGAATTATTCTTTAAATTAATATATTATCATTATATGTATTTTTATTTTTATTTTATTTTTTAAATTAATATTACATACTTTTGGTTGGCAACCTATTCCAACACCTTTTTGAATAATAAATTATTATTTTATCGATTAAGTAATATCTCTTTAAAATAATAGGATTTCGGTGATCCCAAGCCTATTATTTTATAGATATTTTACTGTATTCTGTTAGTCACTAATATTGATCCTACCATCATTAAAATAAAACCTGTTGCGATATTTACTAGTTTACAAATTTACACTTTTGAATTTCATAGCTAGCTTGCCCCTCTAGTCAGTTTTGATTATAGCTGCTAATTTATATCATCACTAATCAGGTCAGTCAATATAAAAACTAGGTCAATGAGTTCACAAACCATTAGTGCCTTCCACCTATATATTCCTTTCATATTCAAGTAATATAAACTACTACTAAATACTTATCTTTGCATGTTATTAAACACTGTCCAGGATTATTTCAACTTGGAGTTTGAAAATGATGAATTAATGTGAATAATATGGATATGCCATCTTAGACTTTATAGGATTTTTATAAAACAAACTGATATCCAAGTGCATAAGAGAATATAATATGTGAAAACAACATCTGCTGCATGATATCTGCTTTTTTTTTCCTTGTTTCACTTATCTTTTGGGTATTTACTGCATTAGCGATTGTGTAAAAATTCTTTACCCTTAAAACTACAGGTCAGCTGCAATGACAGTATGTGTAGGAGTGGAACCTAATATATTCACCTTGTTTGTATATGGCAAAACCATTGAGGACCTGATGTACAGCCAAGCACTTGAAGCAGAATTAATTTCATACACCACATATAAATTGCCAAAAGCATTGACGATAATCAGGGTAAACTTGGTGACAAAAAGTACATAAAAGTGTTGCACATGGATCCATCCGCTTGGGTAAGTTATAAGTGTTTATATACTTGATTGAAATTGTTTAATACTCCCTCCGTTACTTTTTAATTGGATGGTTTCTATAAATAAATATTTCAAAAAATAGGCTGGCTTCCTAATTGGGAAAGTCAAATGTTACTTTAGTTTTTAGGGACCACTTTTCTCTTAACTTCTTTTGATGACAAGTGTCATGGGGACCATTTCACTTTACTTTTTTTGCTGACAAGAGTCATGGGGACCATTTCAATTCACTTCTTTTATTGACAAGTGTCATGAGGACCACTTTCAATGATTAGTTTTCTTAATTTCCTTAATTTTCTCTAAAAACCAAACCAGCCTATTAAAAAGTAACAGAGGGAGTATAATAATGTGCTTATAAGATTATTACAATGTTTAGGTTTATGTTGAGTTCATAAATAATAAGAATGTTTAGATTATTACATGTAAGTGTTGATTTTTTATAGAAAGCTAAAATATTTTTTGAATGTATGAATATCAGACTTTCGTCCAGGATATTGAGAGATATGGTAACCTTACAGAAGATACTGTCAAGAAACCTATACTTGGAATAGAAATGATGGTGGATAGGATTCTAATTCCTATGCTACATGGAGTGGGGCATCACAAGCATTGGACTCTGTTAATTTTTTACATCAACAAGAAAAGTTTTGAGCATTACAACTCATGGGATGTATCAAAAGATCAATGTCTACATAATGCTAAAGTAATGGTTGAATTCTGTTTAGAATACATCAACCAGTTCTTGGAGAGGAACAATAAGCCAATAATGAAATTCAGGTTACTGAAGTTCAAGTACCTCAACAGGAACCTATAAAGAACTGTTTTTTATATGTCAGACATTTTATGAAGAAAAGATTAAGATACGACTTCAAAAATTCAAAAGAACTCGTTTTTAAAAGTGAGGAGGAGATTCTAAAAAAGATGGATTACAAAAGAATAAGTTTAGTACAAGTTATTGACATCAGTAGCTCCAGAAAGAAGCTGAAAGGAATCTGATGAAAATGAAAAATGATTAACTACTCGATTTTATGCATTTTACGTAGGTGTTACTTTAGTTTCTGTAGTTTCTACTTAGCTTTAGTTTTAACTCACAAACTCATTGGCATTATGAACTACTTGTTACTTTAGTTTTATTATCAAACTCATTGTTCATTGTTCATTTTTCAATTCCAAAAAAAACTTATTAATTATGTATGTGTAATCTCTTTTTCTTTATATTAGTTAGATTTGCATAAAATGTTTGTGAAATAATACCTGCACAGAAAGAACTTGTGTGGAACAATACCTGCATAAAATGCTTTTGCTACTGAGGGTTTTTCAGCCCCTAGCAAAGAAAGGTGTAAAAATCTCTAGTATATAAAACCTGCACATAAAAAGCCTATGTATAAAACCCGCACATAAAAAAACTTGTGCGGAAAAAGCCTGTGTATAAAACCTGCACATAAAAAAAGACTTAACGCGCTTAAAAAGACCATATTATCCTCAAAAAGTTAACATTTCATACCAGTTGTCTCTCAATAACCACCTGTATCTCCATATCTTCTCCATTAAAAACCCGCTTCATAACTATTCTCCATCATCTTCTACGTAATTGCATGATGTCAGTTACTGATAAATAACTTCTTATAAAGAAATCAAAATGAGAATTACGAGATGAAAGAGGAAAATTAAGATCTGCAGAAACAAAGAAAGGTACTAAAATTAAAATCTCTATTTTAATTTGTTTCATTAAATGTGTAAAGATCGTTTACATAGGTACACAAATTTAATTTGTTGGTAAATTATATTTGATCATTTACATAGGTTTTCCTATTACAAAATACGACCATATGCATTTATTCGTTGCAGGTGTAGATGGGGCAAAACGAGTTGTTGGTTTTTACGGAATTGAGGAGACGATCGTGCCGAGGAAACTCCTTGAACCGAGCCAACTGTCTAGCCTCACACAGATGCACTGCAAAAAGGGAGTGCTTTGAATTCGAGAGATCAATCTATAGGACTCCGGCCTAAACCAAGACAATGGTCGTTCCAGAGTCAATTTGGTCACAAGAGAGGATGGGTCGTTCTGTAGGAGGGAAGCTGAGAAATGTGTGAGATCAATGGTGATCGAAGATTGTAGGTGTGTTGTGTATTCTGCGTGAAGAAATAAGATAAGCTCTGATTGATTGAATTTTGCTCTGTTGAGAGTAATTGTTCAGACGTCGAGTTCTTAATCTCTTGTTGTCTGTTTGACGAAACATTTTCTTGTTTTTCAATCATGATTCAGAGACTTATTTACATTGCTAGAATTGTAAACACCTTGATCCCATTAAGTGTGACAGTTGCTGGAGTCAAAGAGTGGGGAAGTGGAAATCGTGTTAAAACCAGTTGCTCATCATGCGTAGACTTGGTTGATTTTCCATCCACTACTTTGCTAACTCCTCCAACTGATTGCACGACTTGCTCACGTTCTCTTCGTGTGTATGAACACATGTGCCGTAGACCGCCAGACCAAAAACCTAGTTAATATCCCCCCATGTGACACGATTGATGTCTCGTGATTGTGGTGTCTGGAAGGAAAACGTGTATTTAGTTAGTCAGTTGCTGACTTCGTGGGACGATGAGTCCTTGTATTACTGAGTCGAACGTGATTTGAAAATGTTCTGAGACTCATGAATCGAACGTGTCTGTTGAGACAGAGGTATAACTCTCAAGTAAATGTTGATAGTTTAAGGTGAGCAAATATTGCTCATTCGATAGATTGTTGAATATTGATAGTTGAACCAATATTCCTTAGTCTGAGAAAATATTGCTCGTTTGATGAATTATTGGTTGCAGGACCAAAATAAAATATTAATTTAAAATACTGAACCGAGTATAATTAATAAAAGTGTTAATCATGGGATCAACATAAAATTATTAGCGTTTGAATCTGGAGTTATGAACCTTGGATTCGAAACCCTAATTCGATCAATTGATGATTTATTGAAATTCAACCACGAAGTGAATGAGGGACCGGATACATAGGATGATGGATCGACCATGTAGTGCCCAGATGCTCGAGTGAGCAAATTCCAAAGTCTCTTGAAGACCAGTTGCTGAGAGGATGATTAAATGCTGGTTTAATTATTTATTAAAATAATGCTCGTCTGAGCTTTAAGTGATAAAACCTAATTATGAAGAGGTTAGGGGCCGACCAAGGGATATGAAACCGGCCCTGGTTGGTCATGGGACCGTATGACGATCGTTTTATGAAGTTCCAAATTGTTTGGAAGGATTTGAACCTAATATGAACAAATTAGGTCAAATGATGAAAGTATGTGGGACCGGCCTCTTGGAAGCCAAAGAGCCAACCTTGGTCGGTCAAGGTAATATGCTCGTGTTGCCAAAATGCTCGTGCCTCAATCCTGAGAATTTTGATATTTTCTGGCGTGCGTTTGAGCAATCATTTGAGAAAATATGAAGAAATCAAGGTTTTGCTCAGACTGAGGAAACTTCATAAGATGAAGGAATAATAATAATAAAATGAAGGAATCATGAAGTGTGGGACCGGCTATGGCCAAGGCATGGCCAGCCGTCCAATAAGCCCGGTCCCATGGCACTTTTCCTAATTTTATATTATTTTCATGATTTTAAGGAAATATCATAAAATCAAGGAGTTTGTTGAAACTAAGGAGTTTTCCTTGTGTAGATGGTGGATTTTCGACAAGGGCTAAAATCGTAAACCCATAATTATATGCTCCTGATCCAGCAATCAAATGAGTATCGAGGCTCATGTCTTTTATCGAAAGCGTGAAAGCTCGTGCCACGAGAACCTCTGACCGAGAATACTGTCTCTCAGAGTATGTGCAGATGTGTAGTCTCTCATCTGAGGCAACGACATATCTCATGAATACTGAGCAATTTCAGTGATCACTTTTATATAGAATTGCAAGATTAGACGGCTCCTAGACAGCTTGCCTGCTAGTATAAAGCAATAACGTCTTCAGGATGTAACAATGTTTTCCCTGACTATATAAAAGAAATATGACGCTTCAACAAGCTCATATCACTCGATTCCAGAATAATTAATGCTCCTAGACGATCATACTATTATAGAGCCATCAATTAATTATTCTTAAATCATTATATTCGTTAACTGAATCCCTGGAAAATATTCAATGTTTCTCATAATATTTCGTTACTTCAATTTATGGTTCTTCCCAGCAGAATTCCATGGGTTAGTAGTAAATATTCAACATACGGGCATCTGAGCACTATCGAATAAGCCCCGACCAAAATGGTGCAAGTGTATTCGACAATAATGAGCACCTGAACACACGAATGAGTATTTCAAAATACGACGAAACGATGAATCTATGCAAAATAGGAAAGAAAATAATAAAAAATAAAATATTAACCAAGGCGTTGGGGGACTGGGCCCACCGGACGGCCAGTCGTGTCGTGGTCAGTCCCACACCCATTTTCATATTTTATCATATTTTTGTTATTCTCCTTGATCTCATGAAAATCGTTTCATTTGAACAAATATCATTCGTTTTAAGGAAATTCCTCAGTTTCATGGTGTTTCCTTCGCATCAAGGAAATAATATAAAATTGGGAAAAGTGTCATGGGACCGTGTTTACTAACCAACCGGCTATGCCTTGATCCTGGCCGGTCCCACACCTCATGATTCCTCAATATTTTATTATTATTTCCCTAATCTCATGAAAACTCCTTAATTTCATGGTATTTCCTTCAAACCATGAAAAATAACATAAATTAGGGAAACTCGTGGGACTAGCCCCAGCCGGCCGGTCATACCCTAGCCGGCCCCACACGCCCTTATTTTATTATTATTATTTTTTATGTTTCCTTGATCCCATGGAATTCCTTGATTTCATGGTATTCCTTTCAAATTATGAAAATTCCTTCAAATCATGGAAATAATACATAAAATTAAGGAAAACTCACGGGACCGGGCCCTAGCCGGCCGACCATGCCCAAGACGGTCCCACACCCTTATTTTATTATTATTTGTTTCCCTCATCTCACGGAAACTCCTTCACTTCACGGAAACTCCTTGATTTCAACAAAACTCCTTAGTTTCAACAAACTCCTTGGTTTCATAAAATCATGAAAAATAATATAAAAATAGGAAAAAAACCATGGGACCGTGGTCATTGGCCGGCCGGCCATGCCTTGGCCTCAGCCGGTCTCACACTTCATGATTCCTTCATTTTATAATTATTTTCCTTCATCTCATGAAGTTTCCTCAGTTTCGGCAAAAATCCTTGATTTCTTCATATTTTCCCAAATGATTGCTCAAACGCATATCAGAAAATATAAAAATTCTCAGGACTGAGACGCAAACACTTTGGTGACATGAGCATATTACCTTGACCGACCAGGGTTGTCTCTTTGGCTTGCAAGAGGCTGGTCCCTCATATTTTCATCATTTGACCTAATTTGTTCATATTAGGTTCAAACTCTTCCGAACAATTTTGGAATTTCATGAAACGATCGTCATTCGATCCCGTGATCACCGAGGGCCGGTTTCATGACCCCTTGGTCGGTACCTCATCTCTTCATAATTAATTAGGTTTTATCACCTAAGGCTCAGACGAGCATTATTTTAATAAATGATTAAACCAGCATTTAATCATTCTTTCATCCACAAATTAACAAGTCTTCAAGAGACCTTGGTATTTGCTCACTTGAGCATCTGGGCGCTACAGGGTCGACCCATGATCCCATATAGCCGGTCCCTCCTTCACTCCATGGTTAATTTTCAATAAACCATCAATTGATCGAATTAAGGTTTTGAGTCCAAGGTTCATAATTCCAGATTCAAACGCTAATAGTTTTACGATGACCTCATGGTAAACACTTTATTAATTATACCTAGTTCAGTTGCCAGTATTTAAATTAATATTTTAGTTGGTCATGCTACCAATTATTCATCAAACGAGCAACATTTGCTCAGACGAGCAATATTTGCTCAAACCAAGGAACATTGGTTCAACCATCAATATTCAATAGTTCATTGAATGAGCAATATTTGCTCACGTTAACTATGTTTATTCATACATCATACCTTTGTCTCAACAGACATGTTCAAATTCATGAGTCTCAGAACATTTTCAAATCATGTTCGACTCAACAATACAAGGACTCATCGTCCCATTAAGTCATGAAGTCAGCAACTGACTAACTAAAACACGAGACATCAATCGTGTCACATGGGGGATATTAACTAGGGTTTTGGTCTGGCGGTCTATGGCACGTGTGTTCATACACACGATGAGAATGTGAGAAAGTCGTGCAATCAGTTGAAGGAGTTAACAAAGTAGTGGATGGAAAATCGACCAAGTCTCCGCACATTGAGCAACTGGTTTTAACACGATTTCCACTTCTCCACTCTTTGATTCCATCAACTGTCACACTTCATGGATCATGGTGTTTACAATTCTAGCAATATAAATAAGTTCCTGAATCATGATTGAGGACAGGACAATCGCACGTCAAAAGGACAACACGAGATTAACAACTCAACATTTGAGCAATTACTCTCAACAGAGCAAATTCAATCATTCAGAATTTATCTTATTTACAGAATACACAACACACCTATAATCTTCGATCACCATTGATCTCACACATTTCTCATCTTCCCTCCTACAGATCGACCCATCCTCTCTTTTGACCGAATTTACTCTAGAACGGCCATTGTCTTGGTTTAGGCCAGAGTACTACAGATTGATCTCTCGAATTCAAAGCACTCTTTTCTTGCAGTGCATCTGTGTGAGGTTTGAAAGTTCGCTCGGTTCAAGGAGTTTCCTCCGCACGGTCGTCTCCTCAATTCCTTAAAAACCATCAACTCGTTTTGCCCCATCTACACCTTGAAGTGAAGGAGTTTCCGTGAGATGAAGGAAACAAATAATATTAATAGTAATAAAATAAGGGCGTGTGGGATAGGCTTGGGCATGGTCGGCCGGCTAGGGCCCGGTCCCGCGAGTCTTCCCTAATTTTATCTCTTTTCCTTAATGTGAAGGAAATATCATGAAATCAAGGAATTTCATGGGATCAAGGAAATAATAATAATAATAAAATAATAAGGAATGCAAGGTGTGGGACCGGCCACAACTAGGGCATGACCGTCCGGCTAGTGAGCTCGGTCCCGCGACACCTTTCCTAATTTTTTATTATTTCCTTGATGTGAAGGAAACACCATGAAACTGAGGAGTTTCCTTGAAACGAAGGAATTTTGTTCAAATGAGGGAATTTTCATGAGATCAAGGAAAAATAATAAAATATGATAAAATATAGAATTGGGCGTGGGACTGGCCACGACACGACCGGCCGGCCGGTGGGCCCAGTCCCCTAGCACCTTAGCTAATATTTTTTTTTTATTATTTTTCTTCCTATTTTGCATAGGTTCATCGTTCCTTCGCGTTTTGGAATGCTTGTTCGTGCATTCAGGTGCTCGTTAGTGCATTATTATTGAGTACACTTACACCATTTTGGTCGGGGCTTACTCGATAACGGCTCAGATGCCCGAGTGTTGAATATTTATTACTAACCCATGGAGTTCTGCTGGGAAGAACCATGAATTGAAGTAACGAAATATTATGAACAATGTAGAATATTTTCCAGGGATTCAGTTAATGAATCTAATGATTTAGAAATAATTAATTGATGGCTCTATACTAGTACGATCGTCTAGGAGCATTAATTATTCAGAATTGAGCGATATGAGCTTGTTGAAGCATCATATTTCTTTTATATAGTTAGGGAAAACATTGTTACATCCTGAAGACGTTATTGCTCTATACTAGCAGGCAAGCTGTCTAGGAGCCGTCCAATCTTTCGATTCTATATAAGAATAATTACTGAAATTGCTCAGTATTCATGAGATATGTCGTTACCTCAGCTGAGAGACTGCACATCTACATATACTCTGAGAGACAATATTCTCAGTCAGAGACTCTTGTGGCATGAGCTTTCATGCTTCGATGAGAGACATGAGCCTCAATACTCATCTGATTGCTGGATCAGGAGCATGTATAATCATGGTTTTACGATTTTATCCCTTGTCGAAAATCCACCATCTACAACAGGATTCAACTAGCTCCTACTTTTCTTCAAGTACTTAGTTTGTGTGCACTGTTTCTGCACAGAGGTCCATAGTGGCTGTGTCGTTTATCTTTTGGAGAGATATAAGCTTTGTAGTTGCAATGTAATTAAATTTTGTTTCTGCAGACAAGTATTTATTTGGTAGAGCTGCTAAGTGGAACTTCAAATAAATTTGTAGAGAATTTCTAGAAAAAGACATGGGTGAATCATCAAATGGGGTAAGATGAATTTTTCAGTATGTTTAAGCTCTTATATATTAGTGTTAGTTTTCATGTTCATTCGTGCACAATATGTTCAAACTTACAGGTATGTATAATTGATTTTTTTTTTTTGTTGTAGCTTTCCCCTTCTTTGCTAGACGCGTTTACTGTCCTTGAAAATGAATATTTGCAACCAAAAGTCAGTGAAAAAGAACAAGACCTTGATTCAAACAGTTCTATTGAAAATGAAATACTAAGCCAACAGAACAAAGAATTTGAAAATGAAGAGGATGAAAAATGTTACTCAAACGAGCCCCAAAAAACTACAACATTGCCCCGTCCAAGAAAGTACAAACCCGAAGTATGAGAAATTAAGAACAACTATCAAGAAAAAGTGGGACATGACGCAACAAATGAAGTTTAATAACGAACCTATTAATTTACATGGTAGTGGGTAGTATAGAAGAGAAGGTTTACTTGGATATAGGAATTAATGTTGAAAGAATTAATGTTGCTGAACGAAAGAAATTTGCCGAGGATGATCTGGAAAGAGAGATTGAGATGCTTCAGAAAGAATTAATATAATATTACAGTACGTAGAACTTGTTATATCTAAACATGTTATCTTTGTATCATGCATACTTGTTGCACACTGTTTATTGTTGTAAAAAGGTCTAATTTGTCAATTGATTACAGCCACAGTTTTCTGAGCTAAAGCAAGATGCAGCAAGAGCGATAATGGGTGTCCTGAATGACACTATGGGTTGTTTACAAAGAAAAAAGGTTTGTGAAACGATCATTATTTATATTGAGTACTCTCTCCGTTACTTTTTAATAGGCTGGTTTGGTTTTTAGAGAAAATTAAGGAAATTAAGAAAACTAATCATTGAAAGTGGTCCTCATGACACTTGTAAATAAAAGAAATGAATTGAAATGGTCCCCATGACACTTGTCAGGAAAAGAAGTAAAGTGGAATGGTCCACATGACACTTGTCATCAAAAGAAATTAAGAAAAAAGTGGTCCCTAAAACTAAAGTAACATTTGACTCTCCCAATTAGGAAACCAGCCTATTTTTTTGAAATATTTATTTATAGAAACCAGCTTATTAAAAAGTAACGAAGGGAGTTATATATTTTGTATTTAAAAACCTTGACATTTATATAACTTTTATGTAGAGTATTCCTATCAGAAGAATTCTGAAAGAGTTGAAGTTTGTTCCTTTCTTGGTCTTTGAGTTGCTGAAGCTCGCCAAAATTGAAACAAGTACAAATGAAATGATGTTAGAAGAGTTCTTTCAAGGCGCCCATTTTAATGCTTCTGAATATAAACCCTTTTTAAGTGATGATAACAATGAACAAGTAAGATTCTTTTGCGTTTTAACTAATTGCATATGCTCAACTTGTTTTGCTAATAAAAACTATTTTGTATATTGCAACCACAGTTTTCAGAGATAGAAGAGTCCGCTGGGAGAGCAATCATGACCCTCATGGATAACGGGAAAATTAGGCTAAGGCCCAACCCATGGATAACCCATAATATGAGGCCCCTAGTTAAAAGAAGTTTAAATCTAGGCCCCGAGTTATTAAAAGACATTGATACCCTTATGCATATTGTCAAGCCCATAATTAAATAAAATTTAAATTTAGGCCCAAAATTATTAAAATATAATGTGATGATATTCCCACCACCTCTGACCACCACCAACCACCACCACCAACCACCTCCACCAACCACCTCCACCACCACCACCTCTGACCACCACCGACCACCACCGCCACCAACAACCTCTGACCACCACCGCCTCCGACCACCACCAACCGCCTCCAACCACCGCCGACAACCACCCCGCCGCCGATGACCACCACCACCTCCGGCCACATGCATATTACAAATGTATCCAGAAGTTACACATGCATTCAAAAGTGTGTAACGAGAAGTTACACATGCCATATGCATGTGTATCCCAGTTACACATGGCATGTGTAATTAAAAGTTACACACGCATATAACATGTGTATCCACAAGTTACACATGCATATGGCATGTATAGCCATGTGATTATCGGAAGAAAAAAATATACAAAAAAGATATGCATTGCTTTATAATATTCATTTACAATAATTTTTTGTTTTTATCTATTAATTGGTTTGTTATTGAATACAATAAACGAGTTAGAACACTAAATATGTAAAACGAAGAGCCACGAAATCCTCTATTGTTCCTTCCTTCTTTTCTTCCTCATTACAAAATGCTTCCATATACGTAACAAAATAAACATCCATGAAATTAGATTAGGTGAACAAAAAGAATGAAATAATATTATAGAACAACTAAAAGAGTAATTAAGAGTTACACATGCATATGACTAGTGTTACTTGGAGTTACACATGGGTGTCATTAGTGTAAGCTCGGGAGTTACACATGCGTCGGATCAGTACGATGAGAGTTACACATTCATAACCTTTATATCCCATCAATTAGCAAGTGTAAATAGAAACTACACATCTAATTGGCATGTGTAGCTGGTAGCTACACATCTAATTAGCATGTGTAACCAATAGTTACACATGCATCTCACTTGTGTAATTAAGAGTTACACATGTATCTAATCGATATTATCATACCTTTTTACGAGCAAATATACAAAGATATACATGGGAGGGATTAACACAAGCGAGAGAAACAACTCGAGAGAGAAATTATTTCTACATAATGGTGGTTTACAAGCAAGTATATGTCAGCACTATTCAAGCGGATTTGTAAGAAATTTCACAATTGATTAGCAGGGTACCAATAGGTGAAGTCAAGCTTTACCAAGGAAATTCTGAGATGCTCATATACAAACACCATTCTACGATCCTAATGACATTCCTAGCAAATGCAAATTCATGGAAGATATATAGTAGCTAATATACTTTAAAGAGATAATGAACTCGTATATTAGATGTGATTCATTATGTAAACACGAGATAATGATTACAGTACTTAGCGAGTACACATGCAATGGCTTGTGTAATATGCGATTACACATGCATATGGCTTGTGTAATAAAAAGTTTCACATCCATATGGATTGTGTAATCTCGATTACACATCCATATATAACTAGCTTGTTGCTAGTGTTAACAAAACAAGTAGCGAGTATAGATTGGAATGAATACATAGGCGAGAGTTGTGCTAAAAGGCATTTATGACACCAATACTAGCAGTCAATGGTACCCAAAAAGAAAATATGCAATCATTTCGTCAATGAAAGTGCATACAACTCTAACTAACTTAATATGTATATATAACTTACAAAGAACTTCGAATCCATGTATAAACAAAATTAAAGCAGACAATTGATGTCGAGTATCTTAGTGTTTACCATTTTCCGGAACTTGCTTAGAGCGGTATAGTCACGATGTAGAATCGTAGTATATCCCAAACCGCTAATGTAGTAACTGAAAAAAAAAGGAAAAAGGTATCAAGTAAGCATACTAAGGAGCACATCTAACAACGGAGAATCTTGAAAGTGGAGAAATAATACATACATGTACAAGATGACTCAACAACGAAATTTCGGTGTTTACTTCTTTTCTTATCCATTCATATATAAATTGCGGCAAGGATAAACCACAATCCAAGCACAACCCGGGACCAAAAAGCAGTCATTGACAAACCATAATAAATATCTCTTGACACTATAATGATACTAGTTATACTACTTTCATTACTCATGCTAAGCATTTTTCTATTGTTTTCCCGAGTGCTTTTTGGGCTCCGTTGGGACTTATCACGGGGAAAAAGTGACAGCACAATACTATTAGGAGTGTAAGCTGCCGAGTTACACATGTATCGATTTGTGTAAATAAGAGTTACACATGCATATAGCATGTGTAACTAGGAGTTACACTTTCGCATAACTTGTGTGCTCAGAAGTTACGCATGTATATGACTTGTGTGCTCGGAAGTTACACATGCATATTGCTTCTGTACTAAGAAGGTAAATAGATGTTGCATGGAAGATCATACGGAGAATGTGAATATTATCCCAAAATAAATGTAAATGCTACCGTCAGTAGATATAGGAGCACTATACACACAAATTATTCGGTGAGTCTTAAATTTGTAGCAGGACATAATTCCTGACAATCGAAAAATGGAAGTGCTTCTACTTAGATCCAAGTACTATTGCAAATTAATCATATATGGATTTAAAGATCAAGCAGAGATTGTACTGAAAACGGCTAGAGATAATTTTACCCAGTATCAATCAAAAGAGGTTAAACTAAACATAAAAATTATGACCAGCAAAAGAAGGAAAAAAGCATGCCTGCCCAGTCAATTGTCCTCCAAAAACCTTTACGGTCCTTGGTGTATCTGGCAATGTGATTCTGCGGAATAAGTTCACCTTCAAAACATAAGAAACGAGTAATTAATAAGGGGTAAACGAAATATTAGTACACGGCCTTGCAAGAGGAAGTCATTATTCATTGGAAACATACTTCAAGTGGATCCAAATGCGGTATACTTTCCGTCAATGAGGTCTCATGAGTTTCTTAGCCGTCAGATTGATTTTGGATGTAGCAAAGTAGTATGTTCATTGGGTAACACCAGACAAGAGAGCTGCCATATACAATAACAACTACTGGATATCAGTTTGTGATTCACCACTTCCTTACTTAACTAAGGTGCATTTTATCAAATTAATTAAACAAAATAAAATATGACTAATAGATACCTCATCTAAAGCGATTACGTCGGCTTTGATGATAAGAAGTTAAATCCCTAGAAACAAAAAAATCAAGCAAAAACTCTTTTGAAAGGAAAATTTCGAAGATAAAAACGATAGAGTTTGCAATTTCCCCTAGAAGTTAAATCCACTTGAAGTCTATCCAAATTTATTTTTAGTAATTCTAAACCATCCTCATCTTCTTGCCTCTTCAATTTCCTTGCCTTTTAATTGCATCTAGTATTTCTACCTTTGCCTTTGCCTCCGCTCTCCTGCAACATGAGTTTTAACCTTCTTTGTTCAACCACTTTCCCTAGCTGAATGTCATTTCCCAGCATCAAAAGCAAAATGGAAGTTAAGTCCTGCAAAAGTCAAACCGATCAATCCATAATTAAGAAAGACAACATAAAGTAACAATAATACGAATTAAGGCTTAGCTTTATTTTTTTGAGATACTGTAAATATACAATGTCATTCACACCTCCTATTTACACATACCTATAAACAAATCAATTACATCATTTTTACTAATTACGGTCAATCGAGATTCATGAATTACAAGTAACTTGCTAGTTGTAAAAATGTCAATCGGTATATCCATCTTGAAGAAAGTTTGAAGGTGCAAGGAAGGGATAGTGTGGGCTCATTCATCCAAGATCATGTAACTAATGAAAAATTTGACACAACCAAATTAAGACACCTAAAAGATTAAAAAGAAATAAAAACAAACGTCATTAATAGCACATGACTAGGTTTTCCAATCAAATTGGTAGAATTAGAACTTGTTTGATGTCTTTTATATAAAGCGTAGGATTCCCACCTCTGTTGGTTTACCCCACAATCTGCGGAGATATAAGTCGACTCGATGCGATAATGCACAGGGGTAGTGTTTTTGTACCGCATGTGGGCCCAGTCTGCGAAGAAAAATAAGGGAACCAGGTTAAGGTTTGCATAGAAAATTAATTATGGATCCCGCTTCCATTTCATATCTACCAAGAACATATGAAATTGAAAATTAAAAGAGAATGAAATTTAATTAAATCTATGGGTAATAGAGATGATGAGTCGTTGACATCGAATCTCTAATCAGTTTTTAGATCGCAACTTGAAATTGAGAGTTAAAATGATTTCGAAGAAGAACAGATCTTAAAATTTTGTCCAAAATTCTTCAAAAAAATTACATTGATACAACCAGAGAGAGTACATGATTGTAAATCTAAGATCTAATTTCGATTCAGACGAGTTAATTGAAAAAACGCATGAAGATTTATGTAAAGTATTTTTCTCAGATTTGTTTCTGAAATAAATAAATGAACTAAAAATCTCTCAATCGAAGCATAATCACAAATAGAAGAAGATACTTATCTATGCTTAGCTTGTTGATGAACTTGTGTTGAATCTGCGGATCAATTAATTGAAATTTGTTTCTCGGATCCATTATTTTCTACTGCAACTGATGCTCCTCCTTCTTCTGATGGTGGATTTATGATCTCTATCGTCGCCATCGATTGTCTCTGCTCAAAATAAATCAATTGTCTCTGTTCAAAATCAATGTAGAAGCCTTAGAAATTTTTTTCGTAAGAACTGGAGAGAGGAAATGAAATAAGAAATGAAAATATCTAATGAGTTTCCTATGATATAAATAGTAAAGGGTAGTATTGTGATTTTTAAAATTCGTAATTATTAATTATGGGCCAGATTTGATTAAAATTTGATATTTTGGGCCTAGTAATAGTATCTTTCTAAAGTATGGAGTTGACAATGAAGGATCCATTTTGTGGGGCTTCTATATATTGAACCCATATAAAAGGGGGTTATAGTATTTTTCACTAACACTATTGCTAGTTTTGAAGAAACAAAACTTGATGATAATGCAGTTGCAAATTTGTGTCGTTCCAATGATGTACAAGCCATAGAAAGACAAATAGTTGAGAAAGAAGGAGTTCAGCAAGATCCTATTGAGGTTCAAGAAGTTAAGAAAAATGAGGAAAACACATAGATTATACCAAACAGGGAAATAAAAATTGAACGACCGCTGACCTTGAGCCAACTATACGAAGATTGTTTCATCCCTGAAAATTTACATGAGATAGTTTTAGAAAGTCAAAAAAAAGATAGCCCCACCTTTTCGCTAGGACTTGGGTTCACCGAAAGCATAAAAAAATGGGTTATTTTGTTTTTGGTACTCAGGTTTTGTCCAACTTTTGAATTTGGTCTAACATTTGTCCAGCTTGGCGTTTGGTACTTGGAAAAAACGTTGACTCGTGTTGACCGTTTATCACCAAGTTTTAATTAATTTTATAAACAAAACTAGTGACAAAACCCCTAGGTGAACAAACTAGTGATAAGAAAAAACCGGTCATATTATTTTTAACAAATAAAAACCGTTTGATAAAAAAGTGGCACAAAAACCCCAAGTCAAATAATAATTAATAAATTTAGTTTTTGTTACTTAAAAAAACCCAAACATACCCTTTTTACCTTTTTTTCTTCTTCTCCTTCTTCTTCTTCTCTCATTTTTTTCTTTCTTCCTTCTCCTTCGCCCCACCATTATCACCACCACCAACAACAATAGACCTCCATGAACACCAGCAGCAACACCTCGTCACGAGCAGCAGAAACACCTCCGTCTCCTACATGAACACCTCTATTTCGTTCAGGAACACCTTCTTTATGTTCAGATCTATCATCAACAGTAGATCCGCCACCATCAAACCAACCGATGTGTCCAGATCCGCCACCATTGACATTATCACCTCCATCTCCTCCATTAACACCATCATCAGATCCACCACCATTAACATCATCATCACCTCCGTTTCCTCCATTAACACCATCATCAGATCCGCCACCATTAAAATCATCATCACCTCCATTAACATCATCATCACCTCCGTCTCCTCCATTAACACCATCTTCACCTTTTTTATCTTCGTCTACTGATTTTCCATCAACAACACCGCCTCCTCTTAGTTTTGTTTTTTCCCACCAGTACATCAGATCCGCCACCAACACTACTTATGCCTCCTCCTTTTATCATCTAAAACCACCACCAATACCTTCAAATCAACCACCAACAACACCTCATCTACAATCAACACCGGTACTTGCGAATCTGATCCAAACAACACCTCTGCCTCCTCATTCAATCCTCTACAATCACCACCACCACCTTCTGATGTTTCATCACCAGCAAATGATGGTACATCTTCAATGTCAAAATCAATATTGTATTGGGAAATGACAGATTTATGATGAAACCAAAATTGGTTTCATCAAATTCAACGATTTTGGTTGGTGAAAACAGTAAACTAATGATGAAACCAAAATTGGTTTCATCAAATTCTGACAGTTTTGGTTGGTGAAAACAGTAAACTAATGATGAAACCAAATTTGGTTTCATCATGAACTTTGGTTTCATCATGAACTTGCCTATTTTTTATCTTGAAACCAAAGATTTTAATGATGAAAATTAAGTTTATGATGAAACCAAATTTTGGTTTCACACGATTTTTGTCTAGTTTTATCCATTTGACTTAGAAGGCGTGTTTGGTTTCATCATTGAAGTTATGTTGGTGAAATGACAACATGTGGTTTCAATTATATGTACAATGGTGATTTTGATTATATGTGTGTCTGAATTGGGAGAATGTGTATAGCGAGTGCTGGTACTTATCTGCGCAGTCTTGGTGAAGAAGTTATGTTGGTAGTGGTGGCCTTAACCAGAAGTTATGGAAGTGATAAAGAATGGATTAATTGAGTAAGGGTGGTGCTAATGCAATGAGAGTTGTAATTGAGCTTGGTGTTGCATAAAGGACTAGTATGGGTTACAATTAAAGAGGTGTATGTCTGGATTGTAAAAAGTGTGATGAATTGGCTGAAGTTGATGAAACCTAATTAGGTTTCATCGTTTTTTTTCTTCATTTTGTTGAATATTTGATATCACTGAAGGCAATTTTTGATGGTGGGATACAAGTGGATTATTTTTTTGTTGAAACTGGTTGTAGTTGAAGGGGTAATGGTAGTGGTGGTTGTGGTGCTGGTGGTTGTGGCAGCAATGGGGGTGGTGCAGTTGACGGTGGTGGTAGGTTTCATCTTATTGTGGAATGTTTTTTGTTGAAAGTAGTCTTAGTTAAGGAGGTAATGGTAGTAGTGGTTGTGGTGATTATGGTTGTGGTGGCAATGGGGGCGGTGCAGTTGACGGTGGTGGAAGATTTCATCTTATTGTGTTTCATTTCTTCTTCTTCTTCTTTCTCCTTTCATTTATGATGAAACCAAAATTTGGTTTCATCTTATTTTGGTGAAACCAATTTTTGGTTTCATCATTTTTCTGGTGGTGGCGCGGTGGTGGTCGGTGGAGGCGGTGGTGGTCGGTGGCGGCAGAGGCGAAGGTGGTCGGCGGCGGCGGCGGTGGTCGGTGGCGACGGCGGGCGGTGGTGGTTGCTCGGTGGTGGTGTTGCTGGTGGTGGGTTGTTGTTCGTGGTGATAATATAATAAAATTTAAAGGTGGGATTGATTTTTATTTTTGTTGGGGTGATTTAAATTTAAAGAGGGTAATATAGACAGTTTATGTTAAATGGGGTTTTTGTGAACAATTTGTTTTGTTGGGGTTTTTGTACATGGATAGTGACACCTTTGGGGTTATAACCCGCGCGCCGTTTTATAAATTAAAAATACCGAGTTTACAATTATATCCTTGAAGGGGTCATAAAATCCAACGGTTTTAATATAACTCTATCAATCGTACGGTTTTAAAGAAATCATTTAACCATCGACCATCACCCCTAAATCCTAATTCCTGATAAAAAAAAAAAAAAAAACCTAAATCCTAATTCTTTATCTTCTTTCGCCTCCGATATCAAGTAGCAGCAGTCCATTTCTATGTTGGAGCATAAACGAGATTCATGTTCGAGATCCAGGTTTTGCAGAGAGGTATTGATGATATTTTTTTTTCTTTTCAATAGAGAAGAATGAAGATTGCTGCCCAATTCTTAAAGTAATTCCTGGATTATTTTTCTCTGTCTTTGGAGATGTGAATTTAAGTTAATGGTTAGAATAGATGTCGATAGTGATAGGTTCCATGTAAAATTAATTAATGTTGACGATCTGTATAAGTGATTACTGATTTCAAATGCTACAAATGTGTCCAGCAAGAACAACAACAATTGAGTCGTGGGATTATATATATGTGATTTTAAAATTGGATAACTAGGAGACATATTTAGTGGAGATGCTTGGGTAAGTGGTGAATCTGGTGATGTTGTATTGTGAACTTTTCGTATCTTTGATTAATAAGTGGAAGCAAAACGAAATTATTTAGGGGTCACTTGGTTTAATACTTATGGAGTTTGGATAGGATGGGAAGAGAGGTGCAGTATTAGTGATTGAAAGAGAAAGTGGGAAGATAGTCTGGTGCAGTATTAGTAATGAGGAGACGAAGAAACAAGAAAGTGATAATGGTGGTTACGGCCATAGAGAGACAGAGAAGATGATTCCCAAACTTACTACGTCAATATTAGTAAAGTAATAGGGCATAAATGTAGACTCAGCTAAAAATTAGATTTTATATAATTTTTATTTTTTTCTAATTAACAGAAGTCAAAATCCACGTGAGTCAACACAAGTCAACGTCATTTTCAAGTACCAAACGCCAAGCTGGACAAATGTTAGACCAAACTCAAAAGTTGGACAAAAACTGAGTACCAAAAACAAAATAACCCTAAAAAAATATGCAAAAGTTGTGCAACAGGTATTTTTTTTTCATTAGTCACTACATATCTTGTGCACAGGATAAATGTGTAGGTAACAGCTGCACACAAATGATGTTGTTTGGAAAACACCTTTTACTTAAAAATTAGAGTTCTAGATACATTTCAATTGTCCATATGTTTAAGCTGTTATTTATTGGTTTAGGTCAATCTTTATATCTCAGGAAAGTTATCTCAGGCAATGTATGTGTGGATAAGTTTTACACATAATGATTTCCTTCTTTAAAGTAAACTTTGTTTTGTTGTCATTACTAAAACATGAATGGTTGTATTTTTTGAAAAAATCAGGGTGAACTGATTCAAACGTCAATGGATGAAGAAGCAAAAGAATTGGCAGGTAGTCAAATGTCAATTGATGATGAATGGCTGAGTAAGAAACTTGATGGAATTTCACCCAAAAGGAAGACTATAGTGCCAGAACTACAACCAAGAAGGAATGCTTTAATGAAGGAAGTAATTGCTCAAGTAGAAAAGGTATACACCGAAATCATATATATAGATTCACACCGAAATCATTTATATATGTGTAGTTTAAAAGCATTATAATTGTGACTGGGACTACGAGATCATGTAAAGATATACGTAGTTTAAAAGTCATGGCTGAATATGTGTTGAAATTCAGGGTCAAACATCAAAGCATGGTGAAGCGCTGAGTAAACGATTTGATGAAAGGAAGGCTATAGTACCAGAATTTCAACCAATAGGGGCCGCTCTCACGAAAGAAGTAGTTGCTCAAATAAAAAAGGTATATAAAGATATACGTAGTTTTATCATTTCTATCATAGGTTAAAAATAGGATGCATTCTGTTGCTCATATTAAAAAAAGCAGAACAAATTTTATTCGTTTTCTTGATATATTGTAGAAGATGAAGAAGCCAGTTGCTGCTGAAAGCTCAGAAAATTCTCTCGATGATTTATTAGACCATATGCCGCTGAAAGATAGGCTTGCTGCTGCTGTTATTGTTCAAAGCACAAACCCCAAAAGAATCCATTGACCCGAAGGTTATATCTGTTATGAATTGGAAAATAGTTTATTTATAAGTTTTTTTTTTTTTTTGGTCAATACTACAAAAAATTATATAAATATTGGAACAGAGTTACAAGGAGAAGAGAAGAGAAAAATAGACCAAAGCGACTTACTCCGGTCGAAGAGAGAAAAAGAAAGACCAAAGCAACTTACTCCAGTCGACAGAACTGCTACAAGAATAAAACTTTTGTAGGTTAAAAGACAAGTTGGTACTGAGAACTTAAACCAACAGGACTGACTCAAAAATGAGTATAAAGAAGCTCTACTGCCTATTCACTACGATGCCCCAGTTATAGTGCAGATTTTGAAAAGTAGTGCCCCTGAAAGATATGGTTGTAGAAGTCCAATAGAGTAAGAGTGCCTTAATCTTCCTGATCAAATTTTCCTGTAGATAATCGGAATCCTGGAATATGCATTTATTTCTCTGTTTCCACACTCCCCAAACAAAAGCAAAAGGAAGTAACTCCCATAAAATCTTACTAGTTTCTCGGTGAGACCGCGAGTCCAGTGGTCGATAAACAAGTCTCTAACATCATCGCTGATAACCCAATCCCTTTGAAACTCATTCATGAAGAACATCCAAACAACATGCGTTAAAGGGCACTGAATGAAAAGATGATTGATGGTTTCTTCACTTGACTTGCAAAAAATGCATCTATTTGCTAACTGCCACCCCTTCTTAGTCAAATTATCTTGTGTTAAAATCGCTTTATGATGAATTAACCACACAAAGAAAGAAACCTTTGTTGGAACTATTGGTTTCCAGACTTGTGCAAAGAGAAAAACAATACCTGAGCTCTTTGCCAATCCTTGATAACACGATTTGACTGTAAAGACTCCACTGCTCTCCCATTTCCAGCTTCTAGTATCATCAACATCGTTTAAGATAATTCCCTCTAAGAGATGTGAAAGTGATGCTGCCTCGCTAATTTCCATATCTGTGAGTCTTCTTTTGAAATCCAGGTTCCAATTAATCTCCCCATCTGCGTTGATCGTAACCATTTCATTAACCCAAACCCCTTTCTTTCTGGAGACTTCGAAAAGAATTCGATATTTGTCCTTGAGCACCTCTTCCCCAAACCATCTATCCTCCCAAAAACGAGTTTTTCTCCCATTACCAACCTTATGCACTAATCCCAGCTTGAATTTATCGATTCTGTTGAAAATGCCTCTCCACAGCCCCATGCCGTATGGTTGCTTAGTTTGCTTAGCATCCCAGCCATTACTATCGCACCCATGCTTACCCTCTATTATTCTTCTCCACAGTGCCTCGGGCTCATTAGAAAACCTCCACAGCCACTTACACAAGAGAGCATCATTCATCACAGATAAAACTTTGATACCCAAACCTCCCTCTTGTTTTTTATGACATATTTTATGCCAAGCCACCAGTGCAGTTCTATTCCTCCCATCTTTTACTCCCCACAGGAAACTTCTCATTGCTCTTTCAATTCTCTTGGCTACGTGAGGAGGAATAGTGAAAGCAGACATCATGTACACTGCTAGTGAACTAAGAACACTCATAATAAGAACCAATCTCCCCCCATACGAGAGGTAGCCTCGTTGCCAACCCTCTAGTCTTTTCTCCACACTCTCAACCACTGGATCCCATATCTTTTTGCATCTGTAAGGAGCCCCTGCTAGCATTCCAAGATACCTGAAAGGCAAATCTTCAAGTGTACAACCAAGTGAATCTTCTACTGCCTCATCTTGTGTGGTAACTCCAATACTAATGGCTGTACTTTTGGTTAAATTTATACTCAAACCCGACACCAACTCATACCATGTCAGAATTGCTCTAATGGTGTAGATACTTTGAGCCTTGTCTGCACTAAAGAGTAAAGTATCGTCAGCAAAAAGAAGATGGGAGACAACAGGTCCATCCATAGAGACTTTAAACCCGGATATTCGACCATTTTCTTCCACTTTTGCAATCATACGGCAGAAACCTTCCATGACCAAGGTGAATAAGAAAGGTGACAAGGGGTCTCCTTGCCTGAGGCCACGAGAGCTCCTAAAATTATCACCGGGAACCCCATTGACCAAGACTGAGAAGTGCGCATGTGAAATACAAGTACGAATCCAGTTCCTCCAAGTGAATCCAAACCCCATTCTCTCCATTATCTTAAGAAGAAAATTCCAATTTACCTTGTCATACGCTTTCTCCACATCCAACTTCATGACCCAGCCTGGTTCTTTCTGCTTCATCCTAGTATCCAAACACTCATTAGCAAGTAAAATGCTATCTGTTATCTGTCTCCCTTTGATAAAAGCGCTTTGAGTGTCCGAGATCAGAGAGGGTAGCACTTGCTTAAGTCTTGTCGCCAGTGTCTTCGCTATAATCTTGTAACATGTATTAATCAAACTGATAGGCCTAAAGTCCTTAACCACCTCAACTGTTTCTTTCTTCGCTATTTATAAGTTATTTGAAAATAAAAAAGTGTTTTGTGTTGCTTATATTTGTCATGAATTGTAAAATGCAGGTTAAAAAACTGTCTTTGAAAAGAAAACATGAAGACCAAGAGAACAAAAATAAACACAACTAGGAGAAACCAAGTCATGTTGGCTCTTCTGTTTCAATTAGGGTAGCCGAGAAGGACAAAAGTAAGATGAAATCAACTGTTATCTGCTCACCCAAGCATCAATCATGTAAGACGAGTTCAACTATTCGGCAATTTAGAAAAAATGTAAGCAAAACATCACTGTTTTTGGAGATGGAGCAGCACCAGCAAGATGTTATAGTTAAGTTCTTCAAAAAAGCAACAACAATGTAAGATCTCGTTCGAAATTTTTTTTTTTTCAAGTATAGAAACATGAGGTTATCAAAAAAATCTAGAAGTAAAAAAACTTTTATCTATTATGAACTTGCAGGTCAATTGCTTTTAAAGTAACTGCAAAATTCAAAGACGAAGATGAATATCTAGTCACCATATCAGGAAAAAGCATTGAGGACCTCATGTTCAATTCATTCTTAGAACCAGCATCCTAATATACAAAATCTACTGTCTCAAGAAAGCTTTCGAGAAAGATACAACCAATAAGTACATGAAAGTACTATACCTGGATGCAAAGTCTTGGGTAAGTCATAATTATTTTTAATATATTTACATATTTGTTATCATAAAAGTACATTATGCCTCTCTTACATTTTATACCTGGCATTTTTAGGGGCGACCCCAAACGAATTAGGGGCGACACTAAAAGACAAAAAAGGTCACCCCAAACGTAAATCTAAGCTACCCCTTATCTTCGATTTTTCGAAATGGCCAATATGCCCTTATATAATCGGGAGCCTACACCATAATCGGTAGGTTATAGGTGAATCAGCAGGTTAAATTGAAACTATACCTACCGATTATTGTGTAGATACTTCGGCTAATAAACCCTTTTATAATCGGTAGCTTATCCAACTTGTAAGACTACCGATTATAAGGAGCCCCATATTCAACCTTGGCCAAATTCCAAAGGTTTTGAGGGGTGCAGAGCCAACCATAATCACTTGGCTTGAGCTGTGGATGTAGCCATAATCGGAAGCCTAATAGGTTACATACACTACCGATTATAAGTTGCCCCAAAATGAGTTTTTTCTAAAATCCTTCACGTAATGAATTTTGAAATCTACCATAATCAGTAGGGTATATAATTATATAACCCACCGATTATAACGAGCCCCAGATCCAACCTTTGCCATATTTCGTAGGTTTTGAGTGTACACAGCCGGCCATAACCATGTGGTTTGTTAAGTTGGATGTAGCCATAATCGTAAGCCAAAAAGGTTCCACAACCTACCGATTATACAGTTGCCCCAAAATGAGTTTTTTCTAAAATCCTTCTTGTGATGAATTTTGAAATCTACCATAATCGGTAGAGTTAACAACTTAACAACCTACCGATTATAAGGAGCCCCAGATCGAACCCTTGCCAAATTCCATAGGTTTGGAGTGTACAGAGCCAGGCATAACCATGTGGTTCGTGATTTGGATGTAGCCATAAGCGTAAGCCAAATAGGTTACACAACCTACCGATTATAGGTTGCCCCAAAATGAGTTTTTTCTAAAATCCTTCATGTGATGAATTTTGAAATCTACCATAATCGGTAGTCTACTCAACTTAATAACCTACCGATTGTAAGGAGCCCCAGATCGAGCCCTTGCCAAATTACATAGGTTTTGAGTGTACAGAGCCAGGCATAACCATGTGGTTCGTGATTTGGATGTAGCCATAATCGGACGTCAAGCAGGTTACATAACCTACCGATTATAGGTTGCCCCAAAATCAAATTTTGAAAGCTACCATAATCGGTAGATATTCTAACTCAAATACCTACCGATTCGCCTGGCATTTCAAACCAAATTTCAGAAATAGCCGTTGGAGTTTTTGGGAAAAAGAAAAAGAGTCGTTGGAACCTAAACCTATATAAAGAAACTCATATCTATCACCCTAATTGCACCAAACTCTTTCCTCTCTTCAGTTCTAATTTTGAAAACCAAAAACATGGATATTGCTTTTGCCGAAGAAGAAGATTGTGCTATTTATAGGGCGTGGGTTGTGGTAACTGCTCATGATCGTGTTCACAAGCTCCACAAACGGGAATCCGAAGAGCAGTTATGGAACCGTATTCTAATGGTATTTGAGGCGTTAGATGGTAATCGAATTCGAAGATCATCCAATGACATTAAGATGAGAAAGAAGGCGGTCGACAAGGAGATTGATAAACTTGAAGATGAAGAACGATTTGTTAGGGAAGCTTTTTCTTGGTGGACGTATGAAAAACGAGTAAGTATCTTTATAACTCTGACTCACATTAACATAAGTTAGTACTAACTTGTTACTCATTCGTAATTTCAGAGAAATCTTGCTGATCATCGGTATATGGACCTCTACGGGAAACGATTTGAACATGAAGGATGTTACAAGATCAAGAGGGACAATTTTTGTGGTGTTTGGACGTTATGATCTTTTTTAATACTTTTATGGTCAATTAGGAGTATGGATTTAGGTGCTTTTGACGAAATTGTAAGGTTAAGGTCGTTTGAACTTTATGTAATGGATATAATCGGAGGATTATTAATATAAAAACTTTTCGATTATAAACAAACGGAAGCGTATTTTGTTAAACAAACTACCGATTAATATATTCGGTTATCTTATGTGACAACTTTGTTTCCGATTATGGTGTTATTTGGTTCCATGAAACATAAGTTCTTTCACAGAAAATAATCGGATATTAACAAAAACTAAACCTACCGATTCATTTCATTCGGAAGTCAAGGTGAAAATTTACCTTCCGATTATGGTGTTGTTTGGTTCCAGAAACCATAGTTGTTTTTTGGTAGAATAATCGGAAATTAACAAAACCTAAAACTACCGATTAATAATATGCGGAAGTCAAGGTGCACAATTACCTCCCGATTATGGTGTTATTTGGTTCCAGAAAACAAAGTTTTTTTACATAGAATAGTCGGAAGGAACATAACAATTAAACCTACCGATTATTATTATTCGAAAGTGAAGGTGCACAATTCCCTTCAGATTGTGGTGTTGTTTGGATACAGAAGACAAGTTTTCTTTACACATGATAATCGGAAGGAAAAGTGTATTAGCAATCTTCCGATTCTGACAAAATATTTTACAAAATCCCCAGAATCGGTAGGTTAATAACGTATAATGTTACCGATTCTGACTAAAAAAATGCAACATCCCCAGAATCGGTAGGTTCATATATAAACTTATCTTCCGATTGTGTTCCAAAATTCAACACTTTCATGTCTCTTCATGTGATTCGCTTGCGAGTCATCGTTAAATGTATAAACATAGCAGCATAACCATTCATAATCCATAAACATAACGTAACAACTAATAATCCGACACAAACTTTGAAACTGACATAATCCGACATAATCCAACATAAACAAAATTATCCATAAAGTTAACGAAAAATATCGAGAGTTTACAACATCGAAAGTTTACTTGTTCCTTTTTGCTTGGATTTTGCGACCTTTACCACCTCTACGACTTGGACCAACATCCTCATTGGTTTCATCAACTTGAGTGCTCGATGACGCCCGAGTTCTTTTGGTCACCTTGGTTATAGGTTTCTTTTGAACTTTTTCCCCGAACTGAGATGCATACTCCTCATTGTCAACGTTATCAATCAACTCTTGGTGTTTTTTTATCTTCTCAAGTGGCACAGGCTCTCCGGACTTTATGCAATCAGTGCACCATTTGGACAAACGCTTGAACCTGCTCATATGTTTTAATGCATAGCATACCATCAAACGGTTATTACTCTATTTTGACCCATAATATTAAACTAAATTAACAAAACAATACGTACCAATCTATCAAAACCCGCAGGCTTATCTTTGAGGATACTCTTGTACGAAGCTGGCTTTGCTTTAAGATCACGGATTACACGAATATGAGAAACATTGCGGTACCAATCCATATAGTTGGGAGCATTTTCAAAACCTTGGTTGGCTGCCCTTCCTTGGTTGATCAAGTAATGCGCCCTTATATCCCAATGGAATTTATAGGATGGTGAACCCTTGTGAACCACCGTGATAGAATCTTTATCAGACTCGCAGTGCTCCAGATCCAAAGTAAAATTGCCATGGATTTCCTCCTTTGGTATACCTTGTACAAAACCGTGTTGTCGCATCACCCTTGAGGCATTGTACATCACATATCATGTGGGGTGCCACAACGGTCCAAAATAAAGTGCCAAATCGGACCGACCCGCGATATGTCCAGCAGCTCGGTCTTCCTTGTATGGATCAAAGCATACGTCTTGGGCATTAATTGAGTCCAAAATCTCCCTCAAACGAATCAGCTGCTGCTCCTTCGTCCTAGAATGGTTGTCATCGAAGACGTACTTTGTTCCTATAGGGTCACCTTTCTCCCACGCCGGGTTTTCAATGGCCAATCCCAAGATATGGAAGTGGTTGTAGATCCATGTCTATATTGTCATTTTTGCAAGTATTAGGAAATTGATTCTTTTATAGTATAAAAATAAAAAAAATAACCAAGTATGTGGAGTTAATAAACAATACCTGTAGTAGACTCACGTTCCCGGCCACTTGGCTAATTCCAAGCCTCGACGCCTTTCTCAACTCTTCCATCAACCACGCATGGCATGCCGTGCCCCAAGAGTACTCATGCACTTTATCGAGAGGATCCAGAAGTTGTAAAAGGTTGGCGTCGACCCGATTGCCACTGGCATTGGGGAAAATGACACATCCCAATACACATAGGAGATATGCGGTGGCCGCGTGGTTGACTTGCTCGTCCGTTAAAGTTCCTTTCTCTTCTTTATCCTTGGTGCCCTTGAACATATCCATCAGAGTACCCATGTTGAACTGTCTAGTTCTATACTTCATGCATCTTTTGAACTCAGTTGTTGATGTTTCTTCATCCCAACCCAAACACTTCTTAGTCAGATCATAAAGTTTCCTCCATTCCAACTGCTTAGTGAACTCAGCCCTAACACCCTTGCCATGGACGGGGAGTTTAAGAATCTGCTCAACATCATTTGGGGTTATCGTCATCTCCCCAAACGACATATGGAAGGTGTCGGTATCAGGATAAAGTCTCTCCACAAACGCCGATATAGCCACCCGGTCATGTTCCAACATTGAGTTCTCCGCAGCATTAGCCAACCCTGAATTTGTAATAATGGTCTTGAACCTTTCACATTCATCCTCCAAAGGCCAATCTAGCATTTTTGTTGGTGCGGCGGTCGCTTTGAGTAAACGAACCGCATCGGAATGATACTATTAAACACATGACAAGTTAAAAAATAAAATTAGAATAACCTAAAACTATAACCCTTAAGTGTATTGCGAAGAAAAACATAATAGGTTAATAAAATGGTGACGATCATTACCTCAGTTTCATATATTTCTCTGGACCAGGATTCCTTGTATCCAAATAACAATTCTCCTCCATCCTCCGGCAGCCCAAGGATTACACCTTCTGGAATATCCTTCACCTTCAGTTCATCCGGGACAAGGTGTTTCGCTTTCTTTTGAGGAGGTTTTTTCTTTTCGGCTTCTCCTTCTTCTTGAGCACCACTAGGTTGTCCTACTTCTGGTTGTGATGGTGGAGCACTTGGTTGAACGGCTTCTTGAATTGGTTGTGATTGAGAGGCACTTGGTTGAACACCTTCTTGGATTGGTTGTGATTGAGAGGCACTTGGTTGAACACCTTCTTCAACCGGTTCTGATTGAGGGGCACTAGGTTGAACAACTTCTTGGCTTGCTTGTTGAGTTCCATCTTGAGCACTTGAAGCGGCTTTAGCATTCCTAGCTCTCCTTGCACTAGCTGTCAGGTTCTGACGCCTATCCTTCCTTGCACTAGCCGAGACAATTGCATCTTCGATGTTTTTACCTCGCCTATCCCTAAACAACAAAACAAAGTACAACAGGTTATTAATCTATATATTCGGTTGGTTGATTTAACCAATTGCCTCCGATTACTCTCAATCAGAAACAAAAGAAAAATTTTGGTGTTCGAATATGTATAATCGGAAACAAAAGAAAAATTTTGGTGTTCGAATATGTTTATCTACACACAATAATCGGAAGATAAATTTCAACATAACCCTCCGAATACCAATAATCGAAAGTCATAAAAAGTATACCCTTCCGAATGAATCACAATCGGAAGCCTCACAAAACTAATTTCTACCAAATATGCATCACTTTGAGTCCAGAAATTACTCAAGTGGTTCAACCTAAACAATCGGAAGGATATTACAAAATATAGCACCCGATTATTGGGTCTCTAATACTTGTTCTTCACTAGTATATTCGGAAGTCAAAAACACAATTAGGTTCCGATTATGATCGATTTAGGCCTCAGTAATGAAAAACGTTCTATAATCGGTAAGCAACCTAAATTTTTAACACCCGAATATGACAAATTTTCTCGTGAAATGAAAAAATTCGGCCACAATCGGAAGTTTAAAACAATATCTAACCTACCGAATCTGGGCAATAACCGAAAACCCAAAAAAAAAAAAACATGGATTCGTCGAATCGAAGCAATATAAACCTAATTAATGGTAGAATCTTACCTAATCGGCGCCATTTCAAGTTTCCTGAGAGTTTGGCTATTAGTATCGCCTACATTAGGGACTTCATCTTCTTCGTGTTCTTCGGGTTCGTGAGTTAAAACCTCTTTATTACGGGCATGCAATCCAATATTGGGATCCTCACCGCGCACTACGTTTTTGGTTCGAGCTTTCTTACGTTCCTTTTCTTTCATCTTTATAGATAATAATCAACGATGATTCGATTCGACGATGAACGATGTATAGCGAGGAGAGGGGGGGGGGAGTTTTCCTCTGTTGCAATCGGAAGGAAAGAGGAGAAGAGGAGTTGAAGTTGAAGTTGAAGTTGAAAAGAAATTGAAATGGAATGAATTTAGGTTGACTTTGGTTTTATCTGTCAAACGGTTATTAATCGGTAGGTAATACTACCTAATTAGCTATCGATTGTTGAGTAGCCCAAAATCGGTAGAGGGGGTTACTTATAACCTACCGATTATTGGAAGCCCCAAATTGAACCTTTGCCAAATTCCATAGTTTCGAAGGTACAGGGCCGACCATAACCACTTGGCTTGAGTTGTGGATGTCGCCATAATCGTAAGATTAATAGATTGCTTAACCTTCCGATTATAGGTTGCCCCAAAATGAGTTTTTTCTAAAATCCTTCATTGTAGGAAATTTGAAATCTACCATAATTGGTAGGAATTATTAATTTTACCATCCCGATTATGGGAAGCCCTAAATCGTTTAGCTTAGACATTTTTTTATTCGTCCGATTATATAGGAGCCCCAAATTTCACCATTGCAAAATTCAAAAGATTTCTTATTTCTATACTTTAACAATCGGTAGTCTCGTGAGGTTGTTTTTCCTACCGATTGTTATAGAAGCCAGATGCGCGTTAGGCACAAAATCGATATTAATCGGTAGTATAATATCGTTACTAAGATTCCGATTGCTTTATAATAATCGGGCACAAAATAGCTTCCGATTATGTAAGGGCATTAACGTATTCTCCGCGTTTTCGGACATCCCTTAACGGTGTATATGGGTTGGGAATAAAAAGTCGCCCCTAATTCGTTTGGGGTCGCCCCTAAAAATGCTAGGATTTTATAGGAATTAAATTTTGAGACATTAGATACCCATACTTTAGATACAATTTTTGCACACGATAATTGTGTGAGTAATATCTTCACATGATAACTGTTTTCATTATAAATGTGTGACTAAATATCTTTATAGAATGAATTTAATTTTTAGATTTTCTTTTGCATGATTGCATAATACAATACATTTCTCCTTTTCAGTTTTTTATTCAACATAAAGATACCATGCAAACGTCATTGAAACATATTGTTACATTACCAATAACAAATATGAACTCCAGCGTGAAGAAGATCATGATACCCCTGTGCCACGAAGAAGTGAATAATGGACAACATCGGACATTAGTAGTATACTCTGTCTACCAAAAATGTTTCTTCCACTACAACTGGTGGTCTGACTAGTCAAGAAACCAATGTTGTACGAATGCAAAGATAATGGCAGATGAATGCTTGGGACAAATCAACAACTTCATGCAACAAAAAAAAAAGGCTCAAAAAAGGTGTCAGAAGCTATGGTGTATGAAGCTCCTGTACCGCAACAAGGGCAGTCTAATGACTGCCTAATATATGCATATTAATTAATGAAGAAACAATCGCAGAATAAATACTGTGATGGGTTTCAGAGTAGGATGGAAGATCAAACACTGTTGAGAGAAAAGCTACATAAGAAGAGGGCGACAATGCCTTTCCAGTTACTCACTGCGACTGGCCCTGAGGAAAGTTGGAAAGAAGCAAACAAGTTAGAATAAATGAATAATGAGACATGTTAATTTCGGCACTTTTTTTTCCCTTGAAATCCTACTTGTTTCAGTACTACTATATCGAAAAAATGTTATGTTTAAGCTCTTATTTATCAGTGTTAGGTTTTATCTTTCTGCACAAGATAAATATGACGAATTACTGCACATGATATTAAGTGATGAATTTCTGCACATGATATTAAGTGAAGAATTTCTGCACAACATGCTAATAAATTTGTTCATATGTTTTAAGCTCTTATGTTTATGCATAAATTTTTCTGCACATAATGATTTTCTCTTTTTTTTTCTTTTTCTTTTTCTTTATGTTTAGTTTGTGTTTATGGATGTTGAATGAAACTAGGATTAAGATAAATATGATGAATTTCTGCACATGATATTAGGTGAAGAATTTCTGCACAACATGCTAATAAATTTGTCCATATGTTTAAGCTCTTATGTTTATGCATAAATTTTTCTGCACATAATGACTTTCTGTTTATGTTTGGTTTGTGTTTATGGATGTTGAATGAAATTAGGATTAAGATAAATATGATGAATTACTGCACATGATATTAAGTGATGAATTTCTGCACAACATGCAAATAAATTTGTCCATATGTTTAAGCTCTTATGTTTATGCATACATTTTTATGCATATAATGACTCTCTTTTTTTTGTTTAGTTTGTGTTTATGGATGTTGAATGAAATTAGGATTAAAGTGAACTATTAATAATAATCAAAATAAAACATTGTGTATAATAACTGCACACAAGAGAAGAGTGTTCATAATACTAGTAAAAATAAATATCAAAAAAATGTTTTATTATCAATCCAGCAAGAAGAGGAAAAAAAAAGAAAGATGTAAAGTTCTATAATTCATAAAATTGAATTATTTCAAACTAATAAAAGGCTTATAAGCCAAAGTATTTGCCCAACCCATGTCCTTTCTGATAGTAGGAATGGGAGGTTCACCAGGTGGATCTGGACATGTCCTCTTGTTGTGGAAAGCTAACTTCCCACAGTGACGACACATCTGTTTCTTCCATGGCTTCTCAGAACGAGGTATGTACCTATTTTTGTTGGAGGTCTTCCAGGGCCTTTGAAGAAAGTTGGAGGGACAAACTTACTGCTTTCATCAACTTCATCAGGTTTCTCGACATCAGGAATAGGAACGATAGGATGTGAATAAGCATTACGATAACACTCAGAGGTGAAGCAGGATCAATGTAATGATATACAGTGTGTTTACTGAACCTACAAAAACAAAACAAAAAAGCTCAACAATTAGAATCATCCAAAAATCGAAAAATCTACCAGCAATTTCATGCTTTCTTAGCAACTAATGTTTTACCACTTAACACATCCACCAAACACTAATATACTCAGAAAGTCCAACTGATGTAGGACATCCTACTCACAAGTTCTCTATTTCCTATTATAGTTCTTCTTAGAACTTCCTATCATATTTCTTTATTTAGGATTTCCTTTCCTAGTTTTAGTGTGTTTCCTAGTTTGGTTTGATTTCCTTTTCTAGTCCTAATTATATTTAGAATCCTTGAAGCCTATATAAGAAGGCAGAGTAGAGATATACAATTCAACAACCAATATTATTATTTGATTAATATCAAACTTATCTTTTATTTTTATCTTTATTTTTATCATCACTTTTGTGAATCTATTGATCTCACACTAGTTTCTACCTTTAATCAGATCTTTGATCCAAAATCATACGCTCCGCTACGTAAAGTGGCATCAGAGCCACGGTTGAGATTCTTTTTTGTAGAGTTTCTTGGCTTTGTTTCTATCCACGGTTAAGAGCCTCTATTGAGTGCCTTAATTTTCAAGTTCTTAGTTATGGAAAAGGAATTTCGTACTACTTTCATAGTAGATGGAATGATCACTGACTTTATTCTTGATCCATCAAGTCCGAAAAACTATATATCTATTGGAGCAGCAAATTACTTCAAGGAAAGGAATTACGGCGAATGGGATTTATTCGGCGGTTTTATTGAATTTAGCTTCAACGAAGGTAAGTACAACAGTTTTGCTTGTTGTGAATTATCTTTTAAGAACGATTTTCATGTGATATTAGGCGAGCCTTGGCTTTCGAGTTTATGTGTTGTTATAATGAAAGCATGCATAGTTTTGATTTTCACCAAGGTAATACTTTGCATCGCTTAATGGGATTACGTAAGCAAACACCATTACAACATAGGATTGAGAAATTTTGGAAAGAATTCAATGAGATGATTGCTGGTTGTAAAGAGAAGTTTTTGGAAGATTTTACAACAATGTTAAATTCACAAGTACCTACCTTAGAAGAAGAAGAAAATAAGGGTGATGAAGAGAGTTCTAGTGTTGCTGATATTAATCATCCACGATCCACTGAAGAGAATCCTATTGTTGATGAAATCAAGCACCCACAATCACTTGATTTTTCTGTTCCAATAACTTCTGATTTTATTCCTCAGAATGTGCATAATCAAGAGAAATCCGAAAATTCCTTTAAGAATGCACTTCCACCATGTCTTGAGATTGCTGATGTTTCTCGTACTAATATAGATTTTGTTATGCCAAAGTTAAACTCTCATAACATCACTTGTTATGTTAAGTTGTTAGATTTTCCTATTTTATGGCTAAAACAATTGAGGTTACAGGAGCACTCAAAGTACATTGTACATTGGGATGGACGCTCGCAGTACTTACTAGACTTGAAGGAGAGTCCTTCAAAAGATGGGGGGCATGTTCCTTCTTATGAATCACTTGAACTGATTCCAAATCGAAAGTCAATCTCCAAGTTGATTTCGAAGGTTGCCATTGCTATGGAACAAGACTCGGGCACACTTACTTTGAGAGATGAACTTGTTACTATACGTAGGGAATTGCAGGGAAGAAAAGATAATGATATGATACGAAGGAATTTTCCTGCCAGCATAAAAGTGCTGAGATATTTCATTAATCAATCTAGTTATCATAGTTCTCCATGTGTCGTCCATGATAATTTTCCAAGGGTACTTGCGATTTACACTATACTGCCCAAAGATTCAGGTGATGATGTTGAATTTCTAGGCATCGACAATACGAGAAGAAAATTAATTGGAAGGAAAGAGTTAGAGGATAACAACTTGATCAGGAGAAAGAAAGCTAAGAAAGGGTTTCAAACAGAAGATGATAAAAATTTCACTGATGGTGCTCCTCCAACAAGGGATTTTGGTGTTCTGAAGAAGTATGTTTCTTCTTATTCATGCTTCTCGGATGCTTTAACTGTCTGCCTGAGTAAGGATTCAATATTTGAGGGTTCTATTAACAAGATTATACAAGTTAAACCCCTCTCAGCTGGATACTTACACTCGATTACTGGTTCAAGTTCAAGTTCGTGTTTGAACTCTTCAAACTGGATTGATAACTATCACGTTTCATCTAAGGTGTGTGTAATTCATAATGTACATGACGAAGCTTTCCTAAGTCTGCATTGTGTTCCCAGCCAAGAGTATGAGATTCCACGAAAACCCCTTTGGTTCGTGGCTATGTTTTTGCTGTGTGGATCCCTAAGGAGACGAAAACGAAAAGGAGATACTACTACTCACTCTACTCCGTGCCCAGCCACAACAATCATGGCAAAAGTGTTATCTCAAAAGGGAGAAGGTTTACAGATGTTGTTAGCGGAAGATGTACATCTCGAATATGTTAGTTTCCAGATAGAAAGTTTCAAGGAAGGAGCTGACAATATTTACGTTATAAATCTTCGAAAAACATTTGAGAAGTTTATAACGACAACTAGGATAATCGTTTCTGTAGATAACCCACAAGACGTTGTTCTTCAGTCTGCTAGCGGACCATATGAGCAGGGGAATATTCTGAGATTTTTACATTATACTGGTGATCATCCGCTAGCAGGCAGACATGCCCAGGATATGTTCGCTAATCAAATGCAGAAATCCTTCAATGACCCGCGTGTTATCGACTCAAGGATTGACTGCCGATCAATTAAGGTAGCTGATCTTAAGAGCCATCTGATAGGTGAAACTGAAACAGTTCAATTGCCTTGGAGATTACCATTCTCAACGCACTCCTTGATGACATACTACTATCTATCCGCTGTTCTTCACCAACCTAAAACTGTACATAATCAGAATGCATCTGAAGTTGGAGTTACTATTGGAAATGATGTTACGGAATCGCAATTGACATTGAACTTAACTGGATATTCTGCACTAAGTCCTATTCTTGGGGTTCTTTGTGTCTTGTTTCTTCTGAATGCTGATTTGAAAACTCAAGGTTTAGCTGCACGTTTTTTGTCCTTTGACCCAGGTGGAACAATTAATGCTAGGTTGAATTGTGATGCCTTGTTTTGCATCAGGAAGAGTTCCAGGATTTTAGTTGCGATGTCGACAGTAACTGAAAGGTTTATGGGGGTTCCGATTAAAAGTGAAGCTTCAGAATTGCTTATAGAAAATAGGATTCGCAAGAAATACTTTGACTGCGTACAAGCTGGTGGTGACAACAATCAAATTTCCGCAGCTTTGGAAAGATTGCCGCAACTCGTAATGGATAGAGTAAGAAAACAAATTACTGAAGCAGGCGGTTACCAACCTCATCTTATAGCTCCAAAAAAAAGATATCGTTGTCTTACCGAATGTTTGTTAATTACTGTCAGAAGCCTTGCAGAACCAGTAGTTGGTCCGAGTTATAGTTTCGTAAAGGACTGTATGTATAAGGCTGTCAATGAGACTGTGCAGCTAAAGAAGTACCTTGGTCTCGGATTAGAGGACACAAACACAGCTGTTGAATTGTTAGAAAGAAAGAGTGATAAGAGCAAGAGAGAAACTCTAGGATTGGTTGTCTGCTTCCGAAGATTTTCGAGAGATATCAAAAAGAGTGGAAGTTCCACAAATACAGTTCTCGATAGGTATATTGACTCATATTTTAGCTGGATAGGATTAAAAGTCTCGTCTTATGTCAATATGGTATGCGAGAGTTTGGATGAGTCTGTTCCTAAATCCATCTTTTATTATCAAGTCCATGAGATACCAGCAGTTGATCCAGGCTTTGCAGAACCAACATATGTTTATATAAGGGTAATTGGGTACAGTGCATTATCTTACACCTATACGACTCAAGGAGGAGTTGGGTTTATTTTCTTAGTTCCAGATGGAGAACAATCCGGACTTCCGATGCTAAAGCCTCGAAATGGACACATGTGGAATGTGGTGGTGGATCTATTTTTCTATAAGGAGTCTGAGGAAGGCAAAGATAAGAGATTTTCCATTCGGAAGTTGGACAGTGTGAAAGAACGAGTATATCGTTGCATTTTCTACATGATACAACTTCTTTGCAACAAATTATGAGGAAAATGGCACTTGAAGATTTTTCGTTGCAACCAAAGAAGTTTATTGAAGCGGGTGATGCGAAGTATTTAATAGCTGATGATCTTCTTCGTCATTGTTTTCAACCACATGATCCTGGCGGCGATCTTGTTTGTCTTTTACTGCCGAACTCAAGCTATCTGATTAATGGTGATCTTCGTAGGCGTTTTTCGACCCTACGATCCTGGCAAGAGCATTTGACTTTCTCTATTGAACTCGTGGTCGAGTTCTTTTCAAGAAGGGGGGGCCTGATGTAGGACATCCTACTCACAAGTTCTCTATTTCCTATTATAGTTCTTCTTAGAACTTCCTATCATATTTATTTATTTAGGATTTCCTTTCCTAGTTTTAATGTGTTTCCTAGTTTGGTTTGATTTCCTTTTCTAGTCCTAATTATATTTAGAATCCTTGAAGCCTATATAAGAAGGCATAGTAGAGATATACAATTCAACAACCAATATTATTATTTGATTAATATCAAACTTATCTTTTATTTTTATCTTTATTTTTATCATCACTTTTGTGAATCTACTGATCTCACACTAGTTTCTACCTTTAATCGGATCTTTGATCCAAACTCATACGCTTCCGCTACGTCACCAACTTGATGCAGACACCTAAAAACTGTATGGAAAAAATAACTGAATATCCTATCCTGGATGCATTTCAAAAGTGAATCTAATAGAGTCGATTACTTGATGGCAAAGCATTCAAGTTCCTCTAAAGAGAAAGCTTAAATCTCTAATTATTCTACTTACTAATGTTATCTATCTTTCATTCTAATCCATTCAAATCTCAAAAGAAAATAACAACAAAAAAGAAAACAAAAAAAAGTAAAAAAATAAATAAATACCTGAGAATGCATTGGACAACATGTGAACATGGAAATCCATTTACATCCCATCTTCTACAGGTACAGCTCAAAGCATACAACTCCACTAGATGCTTTTTGGGAGGAACTAGCGTATACACCTCAAACAAGCCATCCCATGCTTGCTTAACCCTGTAGCTTTTCCCAACATCCTTAATCTTTTTAAGGCGCGCTTCCATTCTTGGTGTAAGATGTCCTTCCCAACTTTGACTTTCTTTCTTCCTTTTAAACATAAACTCCATAAGACGAATACGGATTTGTTCCACTAAATAAGATTGGGGAAGACCCTTGTCATTCTTGATCCAACTATTAAAATATTCAACAACACTAGAACTCTTTTCTCCATAACGCATTACAATAAATGCATAGGTTGCCTAATTCACATGAGGGATTCCATTGATCCATATAATCATCTTATTCAACTTGTATACCTTCATGGTTTAATAGCATTAGCGAAACCTTGAGGAGTGAGAGCATAGTATGTGTACTTGAACATACTCACTGCAGCCTTGTGTCTCTTATCATTTTTGGATACAGGAATGTTTTGCTTCATATGGTAGAAACAGTAGGAATGAGGACAGCCTGTAAAAACTTCTAGGACTGCATGTATCAAGCCAATAAAAGTTATAGTTCTTCTAATAGTAAGAATATTCTTCAACTTCTCTAAAAACCATACCCAATTTGGTTTATTATCACATGAAACTATACAAAAAGCTATTGGAAAAATTCTTGTAAATAAAACACAAAATTGAAAAAGCAAAAATAATTATGAAAAAAGAGAAAATAAAAGGTATCCGAAGATTACAAAATATATTCAAAAAACAAACATGAAAAATAATGACTACACAAGGATAAAATAAACATACCTTGATTAGCATCCTTCCCAACAGCTACCAGTAAGGCACCTTTGTATTTCCCAACAAGAAAAGTGGCATCAAGGATTATCATAGGACGACAGTAGTTGTTAAATCCATGTATACTTGCTTCACAAGATATAAAAAATCTCTCAAACTTCTTAGAAACTTCATTAACTTCAAGAACAACTTCACTACCAGGATTGTACTTGTTGACAGCATCTACATACCAACGAAAGTCTGAATATGACTTAATATCATATCCCCACAAAACTTCCTTTCTGTATTCAAGACCCGAATAATCTTGATGATATGTTAACTCTATGCCATAATCTAATTCAAAAATATATTTAATATCAGAAGCCCTTTTCATGAGTGGATCGTGTCTAATATCATCCATGATGACACTCTGTACAAACTTACGCTTGCATTTAAATTTGCGAGAATCAGTAGTACCGGCTCCACATGTATGCTCCTTGTGAAATGTTTTAATTTCAAAAAGTTCATTATTATTGTCAACTGCTGAAGCATGAAATCTCCATTTACATGTTGTCGTGGCGAACGAAGCACACTTTGAGTAACACAAAAATAAAAATAATAATACTAATAAGAAGAAGAATACATATAAAAAAAAAGTAGATCCAACTATTAATAGAACAAATCGAATGAACAAAGCCATAAAAATCTGGGTGAACAGGGAAAAAATATACATATCTCATGAACAGAAAAACGTTTACATGTTTCCTACACATGAAAACAAACGGTATGCATATTTTCTTCATATAAGAGAAATGTCCACAGCATGTGAAAAATTACCTTAATTGTGTATCGATAGGGAGCACTCTTCACTATTGCATATGGGTAGCCAGTGAATATGCAATGCTTATCTACTTCTGAACGAACTACATTTACTCCTCCTTCAAACTGTTGGCCAACATCACCAAGAACATTCTCCCAATCCTTTAACCTCCTCGGGCGAAAAACTTTTGCTATATCTTCAATAAAAGCAGTTGCGGTATCTTCAGCCAAATCATCATCTACAACACCATCATAATCTGCTGATTCTACCATAGAAGAATAACTATCCCCGACAAATTCAATTGACAAGTCAATAGAGTCGACATTATGAATTATGCAGTAAAAAATCATTGATTGAAGCTGAAAATCTAACTTCAGACACACTTTGTTTCCATCAAACGTATATGAGAAGTAGAAATCTGAATTACGAAGAGAGATCCACCGAGATTTAGCAATCGACTTTAGCTCATCAATTTTGGATGGTGATGTGATAATATGTGAAAATTTTAAATTGCAAAAATGAACAACTGCTGTAACATTAACTCTCATATTTCCTCTGGCAAACAAACACAAAACAAAAAATGTTAGCTCTAGAGATTTTAAATGAGTGTAAAGTATCTGCACGGATAAAAAGTTTAAACAATAGGAAAACAGATTTTAAAATGAGTGTATAGTATCTGCACAGGTGAAAGTTTAAACATCAAAGAAGAAGATTTTAGAATGAGTGTGTACTATCTCTACAGGTAAAAGTTTAGAAACAAAAAAAAATTGATAAAACCGATCCATAAGTATCACAAAAGTTGCAACCTTAACTAAATCGAAAATGGAAATATACATGAACTCAATAACTAATTAAATTGAAAATTGATACTCAATAACTGATCTATAGGTATCAAAGGTGAAACTCAATAACTTAATGAATCGAAACATAATTCTCTTGAATCAAATACTAATTTTTCATCAAAATCAAATTCCACATGCATGCAAAAGACATACCTCTTCGATGAAAAACATTTTAAATAGAAAGCAGATTAAACAACTAAACAGAAAATGATGAAGCATACCTAAGAACTTCGATGAAATCTCCTGTCAATCGAATTGAATCACTAATATTCGCAAAAAAAACTTCTCTAAATCGACCTAAACTTCAATGCATGAATTGTCTAATCAATTTCATATATCATCATCATTATCATCAACAACATCATCAGGATCGATCTGCTGCTGTGATTACAAAGAGTGTCGTCGTCGTTTGAATTTGCAGAGGTAAATTCTCAGCGTCTGGTGGTGGATCGAAACAACAAACACGACCTACAAGTTTGAATAAAAGAAAAAAAAATAGTCTTCTCAATTCAACTGAAGGATATTTTAGGAATGTTTTTTTTATTAATGCTGGCGTCAGCAAGAACATTTAATTAAATAACCCTACAAGTTATTATTTTGGCCCTCTGTTCCGGTTGGGCTTGAAAAATCTTAATCCATCTCAAGCCCAAGGCCAATAGAGTAATAAAGAGTAAGGAGAGGGTCAAACACTTAATTCCCACTTGTATCATTAAGTTAAGACTATTAATGATTAGTGTAAGATTAAATCAATAAATTGTTTTTTTTAATAAATTACTTAGAGAAGAAGAAGAAGGAGAATAAGAGTTTTAGACTTATTTATTTTATTTTTGAATCCAAACCTTCAAACTACTTAGGTATACTTCAATGTTAGTTTTTTGTTGCTTGAATTGGCCAAAATTTCCTGAAAATGAGAAATTTTATAGCTTGATTTGGGCTAGGTCAAACAAGTTCGGCTACCAGATCTGAAGAACAGGTAGCTGAACTTATCTCCTAATGTAGTTTGGTTAATATTTTTGAAGGCGCGGGTTGTCGAACTTAGTTTTAATGGAGTTTTTGCTTTCACAGATGTTGATGGTGGATTTTCAACAAAGGGAAAAACCGTAAAATCATGAGGCATGTTTTGACACGGCTTTCAGGCATGCAACGATTCATATTTTATGAAGCCATGATGAATATGTTTTTGAAAAGCCCCACTAGCTGAGCGATTCGATCCCTAGCATTTCATCATGCACTCTATGCAGAATAACATAATTGGGCGGTTCTCCGTAGATTGAGAGCTTCACGCCTTCAGGACGTCGGTGGGACTCACTGTTCCCTGACTGCAGGAGAGATACCTCTCTCCACATAGAAGAATAGTTGGGCGCGGACGCCTTCGGGACGTCGGTGACACTCACTGTTCCACGACTATGTGAAGACACCGTGTATAGATTCAAGGCGGTTCTCCGTAGATTGAGAGCACTAACGCCTTCAGTCGTAAGCAACACTCGTGACTCCTCGACTATGCACCATTCGGAATAGATATGACGCTTTAATCAAGCTAATATCTTTTCGCAATAGATTAATTCTCGCCGTGACATTCACCATCAATTCCTGGAATAATCTATTATTGCTCCGATTCCATGGTCGAATCCACGGCCTGATCCCATGGAATGGCAATAACAATTGCTCCGATTCCATGGTCGAATCCACGGTCTGATCCCATGGAATGGCAATAACAATTGATCCGATTCCATGGTCGAATCCAGGCCTGATCCCATGGAATGGCAATAACAATTTCTCCAATTCCATGGTCGAATCCACGGCCTGATCCCATGGAATGGCAATAACAATTGCTCTGATTCCATGGTCGAATCCACGGCCTGATCCTATGGAATGGCAATAACAATTGGTCTGATTCCATGGTCGAATCCACGGCTTGATCCCATGGAATGGCAATAACAATTGCTCCGATTCTATGGTCGAATCCACGGCAGAGACTTTGCTGGTCCTCGAGCAAATTTGATCCCATGGAATGGCAATAAACGGCTTGTATTATCTCATGAACCAAGGCATAAGACACCCTTGTGCTCCAATGCCACCATTTATGTCTTCTCTGATTCACGGATTCCGACACCATTACGATCCCATGGCCAACTCCTTGCAACATAGACGCAATGTAAACATGATCAAGCTCCATTCCCGGTCACCACCAGTGCAAATATGACGCTTTAATGGCTAATATCTTTTCTCGCAATAGACAATTCGCCGTGACATTCACCACCGAATTCCGAATAATCTATTATTGCTCCGATTCCATGGTCGAATCCACGCCTGATCCCATGGAATGGCAATAACAATTGCTCCGATTCCATGGTCGAATCAAATTCGATCCCATGGAATGGCAATAACAATTGATCCGATTCCATGGTCGAATCGTGCTGATCCCATGGAATGGCAATAACAATTTCTCCAATTCCATGGTCGAATCCACTACTTTGATCCCATGGAATGGCAATAACAATTGCTCGATTCCATGGTCGAATCCTGACCGATCCATGGAATGGCAATAACAATTGGTCTGATTCCATGGTCGAATCCACGGCTTGATCCCATGGAATGGCAATAACAATTGCTCCGATTCTATGGTCGAATCCACGGCCTGATCCCATGGAATGGCAATAAACGACTGTATTATCTCATTACTCCGATTTCACGAATCTCATGGAATGGTAATAGATAATTTTGTTACTCCGATTTTATGGACGAATCCACAATCCCATGGAATGGTAATGCACATTTTATTATGCCGAATTCATGGTCGAATCCACAGCTGATCCTATGAATTGATAATAAATAACTACTCATTTTTATTGTTCAATTTCATGAATTATTCTACACTGAATTTCATGGATTAGCAATAAATACTCAACAACCGGGCATCTGGATCATCACTGAGTAAGCCCCACAAAAATAGTGCAAGTGTATTCGATAATGATGCACGACTGAGCACCCGGATGCACGAAGGAGCACCCAAAAAATATGAAACAATGAGGAATCCTACACAAAACAAATAATGAGAGGCGCCCAGGGCTGGGCCCACCGGTCGGCCGGCCATGCCCTAGCCATGGTCGGTCCCACGCCTCTCCCATTATTTTCCTTATTTTTTTTGTTATTTCATGAACTCATGAAAACTCCCTGATTTTAGCAACTTTCCTTGTTTTTGGAAAACTCATGAATCCTCCATAACTTCATGGATTCATGAAATAATATTATAAAATAAGGAAAGGTGTGCGGGACCGGCAACCTAGCCTAGCCGGCCATGCCCGGCCGTGGTCGGTCCCACACCTCACAATCCTTAGCTTTTTATAATTATTATTCCCTAATCTCATGAAACTCCTTTGTTTTCAACCAAACTCATGGATTCTCCATAATTTCAAGGATTCATGAAAAATAATATAAAATAGGGAAAGGTGTGCGGGACCGGGCAACCTAGCCGGCCGGCCATGATCTAGCCGTGGCCGGTCCCACACCTTACAATCCCTAGTCTTTTATAATTATTTCCCTCAATTCTAGAATCTCCTGGGTTTGAGCAAAATTCATGATTTCTTCATATTTTCTCAAATATTGCTCAAATCACGAAAAACCAAAAGCCAACATAGTTACACGACTAGCTAGCCTCTCACGGAAATTTTAAATATTAAAACACTTTTATTTTAATATTTTCAAAATATTGATGAATTGAGCATACATGCTAATTCCAACAAAAATCAAGAATTTCAGTCAAGATGAAACTCTTCTGAAAATTCACAATGTCGCTCGAACGCACATCAGAAAATACTAAAACTCTCAGTATGGAGACACGGGAACCACGACAACGCGTGCATGCCTTCATGACCGACCAGAGTCATTCCTAGGGCTTGCACAAAGCCGGTCCCACATGTTTTTATAATTCTGACCTAATTTGCTCAATTGCTCATGTTGGGCCCAAACTCTCTTCAATCAACTGGAGAATTCTTCAAATGACCAACAACTGGTCCCATGATCACCAAGAGTCGGTCCCATGCTCTCTTGGTCGGTCCCATCTGTCATACTTAGGTTTGATCACCTAATGCGAATCCACCAATATTTCAGAAAATGATGCAACCGACATTTAATCATCTTTCACCAACTCTCAAACTGAGAACCCTGGTGCGTGCTCACTCAAGCACTGGGCACCACATGGACGCTCATTATCCCATGTGGTCGGTCCTTCTTCACTTATGACCAATTTTCAGCAATTCGCCAATTAATGAAGGATTGATCAAAAATTAGGGTTTCGAATAAACGCTCTACGAAATCATCATTATGAGCAGGTTCAAACACTAATAAATTTATGATTGATTCAACAACTAATAGATGAATTAATTATATAATATTCGGTAATCTACCAATATTTTAATTAATATTTTATTGGGTCACGTCACCAATAAATAATTCGCCGAATTGAGCAATACTGGCTCAATTGCTCGAATATTGATCCAACTATCAATATTCAGTAATTCATCAGTAATTTGTCGAATTAAGCAATACTTGCTCAGTTGCACATCAGATTATCAAAAATCATTAATTTGTCGAATTGAGCAATACTTACTCAATTGCTCGTCAATTTCTCGATATTCAGTAATTCGTCGAATTGAGCAATACTTGCTCAGTTGCTCGAATATTGATCTAACTATCAATATTCAGTAATTTATCAGTATTTCTAGAATCGAGCAATACTTGCTCGATTGCTCGAATAATCCACATATATTCAGTAACTCATCAATGTTCAACAACTCGTTGAATTTACAATATTTGCTCAGACAAGCAACATTAACATTCATGAATCGCGGAGCATTTGTCAAACATGCTCGATTCAACAAAACCTAGACTCATTGTCTAATCAGTCAACAACTGACAAACTAAATACACGTCTGTCATGAAGACTCCACGATTCGTGAGACATCAATCACGTCAAATTGGGGGATAACAACTAGGGTTTTGGTCTGGCGGCTTACAACCCGTGGATTTCATCTACGACGAGAAATGTGCGTAAGTTTTGTAAATGGTTGAAGGAGTTATCAAAGTAGTGGGTGCACGATCCGTCAAGTCTCCACACGATATGGAACTGACTTTACCACGATCTTCCACTTGCCCACTCTTCCACTCATGAAACCGTCACACTTACAGGGATCAAGGTGTTCACAACTCTGACAATATAAATAAGTCTCCGAATCCATGATTGAGGACAACGAATGATCACTAGCTATCAGCAATCGTCTACACAGAATTTCTCGAGTAACTACTCTCAAGAATTCATCAATCCATCAGAACTTATTCGAACTCAACAGTTCATCAATTATTGCAGATTTCTTCAACACACCCATAATCCTTGATCATCACTGATCCCACACAATTCTTAGCTTCCCTCCTACAGATCAACCTATCTCCCTCTTGCGACCGAAGTGACTATGGAACGACCATTGTCTTGGTTTAGGCCGGGGTCCTACAGATTGATCTCTCGAATCTAAGCACCCCCTTTACAGCGGTGCATCTGTGTGAGGTTCAGCAGTTTGCTCGGTTCGAGGAGTCTCGACACGCTCGTCTCTTCATTTCCCCAAAAAACCAGCGAACCGTTTTTGCCCATCCACAGATTCGCGACCACAGTGGGAGCTTAATCTCTCGGTTGCAATCTTGAACTTTCACAAAATGGTTGATCTTAGGTCAGGTTCAGTCACCAATCCCAACCCAAACAACGCCAGCACTAGCAATAATGGTGGAGCTCCAGAAACTTCTCCTGCTTCCAACAACCGCACTGGCAATACCACTCCTCCACAAACCAACATCGGAGAAAATCCTCTCTTCGGCAGGCATCCCGAAGAAATCAGAGAAAATCCACCTACCTTAGACGATCTCATGAAGGTACAAGAAACTCTTGCGAAAAATCAGACTGGCATGGCTACAACGCAGAAGGAGTTATGCAATTATCTCAAAACTCTCACTGACAAGATGTCAGAGAAAACTCAGGAGAACGGAAAAGATAATGAAACATCTCCAACTACAAATCCCGAAGTTATTCCAGTCCATGACGATGATGAAACCCGCAAAGATGCAAAACCCGAACCTACTACTTTCATCACTCGTGAAGATCTGGAACGTTTTATGGAGAGCCGGGGAAAGGTCCATGCACCATCAGTCTATCGTCATCAGCCTCCATATCCTGCTGCTATGCAAAGAATCCCTCTTCCAAAGGGTTACACTTCTCAAACATTCACACTCTACAATGGAACGGGGAATTCTCTAGAACATGTTTCTCGATTCTTGGAAGCATTAGGAGAACATGAACACAACCATGTCGTCCGTTTGAAGGAGTTTTCAAAATCCCTGACGGGTCGAGCATATACTTGGTACAACAACATCGCACCAGGAATCATAGATAATTGGGGAGAAATAATTAATGCTTTCTACAGGAAGTACTTCTTTGTTTCGGAGCAAGTTACTCTTTCCGACTTATGAAGGATGGCTCAGAAGAATGCTGAAAATCCGAATGACTACGTGAAGAGGTTCAGGGTTCAAGCTTTAGATTGCCATGATCCCAATTTTACTAAACAACAACTGGTGGATTTGTGCATCAATGGGATGATCCCAATATACAGAGCTTTGCTGGAAAATCTTCGTTTTCAGACCTTCTCAGAACTCCACGAAGCGGCCAAGCGATCAGCAACTACCGCTCCTGCCTTGCTAGAAAGAACGAAGACTGTCAAAGTAGAGGAATCGAAGGACACCAAACAAAGAATACCAGGCATCTAATCAACAAGCAGTACAGTGTTGAAATTTCCATGAATATTGCTGAAGGGAGCAAAAGAAAAGCTGAAGCACAGCCACGTAAGATATTCCTCCAGCGTCTAATCCCTCAAAAGCGCCAAGGAAAGATGGTCAAGCCAGGAATGCACAATCGCCTACTCAACATCAAAAGAATGATCAAGATGCACCTGACTTCCCCTTTTCTATTGAAGAAGTGATCGAACTATTGGAAGTCTGGATCCAAGACGGTGCGATCAAATTACCTCCTGTCAAAAAGGAACCAACTGAAGAACAGATGGAAAATGCACGCTACTGCCATTTGCATAGGTATGTCAGTCATCCGACAAGTAATTGCAGAACCCTGAAGCGCATATTCAAAGAAAAGGCTGACTCAGGGGAACTGAGGACTGAAGGAGTGCACATAAATCCTCTCCTAATCAGAACGTTCACACTCTCTGAGCAGCCGGTCAAGGAAGCAGTTCAATCCCTAATTGAGCATGTCTGTGAGTTACTGTACTTATCGAAATCTCAAAGAAACGATATGTTTGCTGCATTGAACCATATTGTATTTGGGAAACGGTTAGAAATTTAGGAGATACTCCCTGAACCTCCAGCAACAGATAAGGAGATGTACGAATGGGGACTTCTCACCACAGTCCACCTCAAAGGAAACGAATTCAAGCGAGCGTTGGTCGATGTTGGCACCGCTGTTAACACCATTCCCTTGAAAACCCTCAGAGCCGCTGGCATTACCCAACGAGAAGCAACTCATGCTCCTATCTCAGTCAGAGACCATGAAGGAATCTCCAGAGACGCCTACGGTTACATCGTTCTCAAAGTGAAAACTGACTCAACTTGGACTGAAACCAAGTTTTTCATAATTAGAGAAGATCCAGGATATGACATGGTTCTTGGACGAGCATGGATTCATGGTGGAAAAGTCACTACAACATCATCAATTGCACAACTCTGTTGAGGAAAATTCCGACTCAGAGGAAAGCTCCAGTTCAGAAGAAATGGAGGACACTCCACCTTTTAAGCATTTGGTAAAAGTCGAAACCTTGATGGAACTCACACAAAAATATGAAGAAAGCGCATATGAATTTGTCAAAAAGTTCCATACGCAGGCAAGTCTCATTTTCCCTCATGCATCTATATTACCAATTTTCAAATATGCAACTCTGGTCAGGGGACTTGATCTTACTCATGACTCAGCTGTCACCAAACGTTATGAGTGGTTGGTCTCACCTCATCAATACTTCACCAGAGGGTTAGACGCAGAACCTCTCCAAGTCTATCATCTCACTAACACGGTCATTGCTAGGATAATGACTGAGTTTGGCAATCAATATCCTAAATACTCTCATTTGCACGAGTGTCCACATGTGCCGCAGAATTGGAAAGCTCCACCAACATGGAATCCCACTATGCGAGGAATTCCAAACCAGCAGAAGATATTCAAAGCACGATCAACCAAGCCTAACAAATTTCATGAAGGAGATTTGGTTCTTAAGGCAACCAGACGCAATTTGCATTCCACGAAGAGTTCTAACTGGGAAGGACCTTTTATGATTGCTAAGTAAGTTGCTGGAGGATATTACAAATTGGCTGACATCAAAGGCAAGACAAGTATACCGGTAATTCATGAGAATTGGCTCAAGATCTTCGACGCATGAAGCATTCAACATTGGGTGTTTTATGTCCAAGACAAACGCTCAAAACACCTGACGTTTGCATCTTAGGATTTTCTTTTACCTGTATTTTCAAGTCCTCCAAAACGTTTGCAATACTTGCATCCAGTATTTGAAATTCTAGAAAAATCTCTATCAAAACCAAAAATCCAAAAGAAAATCCTCAGTCACTCATAAATTCAAAACCAATCCAGAAACTCAAAACCAAAATCTCACATCTCTCAGAAGTTCAAAGTTCAAGAGATTATGTAAAGAAAACTAAAGAAAGCCATCAAAGTACGATTTCTGCTTCTCAGCATCCTCCAAGACTTGCAAAGCCGCTTTCTCCAACTTCAGCTTTTGAGTCAACTCAGCAATCTTAGCCATTTTTTCCACCACAGTATCACTGGTAAAAGGTATATTCTTCATTACTGCATCCTTGATGGTGTTGATCTTCTGACGAATCCACTTTAGGTTAAAGCCAAGTCTCTCAGAATTTTCCAAGTTGTACTCCCAATCAAAGAGTACATCTCGAGTAACAATACTTCTGGGCCTGGTACGGATATCATCTATGACACGCAATATGTTTCCTATTTGCATGGTCAAGAAGTAGCTACGTTCAGGATCTCTTGTAACGACGATATGGCCATACACCTTCCACAACTTCTCATACATGCTGGAATACCCTGTGGGGACGCTGAATCCACCAACAAATACATGATATGGGAGTGAAGCACCAAATGGAGGCTCACAAAAAATCCCTGAAGTAGAGTATTCATGCACTATTATACGGTTCTCAATCTCAGGAGCAACTTCAACAATCATAGGCGCAACTTCTTCTGGGACAGTATTGTCTACTCTCAGCACGGCTTCTTCTGTTCCTGGAGAAATCACCGTTGGTGTTTCAATCGCCTCAACAATATCATCAACAACCATTTCATGGCCTTGAAGTGCAGAGATGGTTGTCTCACTATCAACAGCGCAAGGATTGCTCGAATCATCATTATTGGTCTCATTATTCTCAGCTTCGGCATTTGGCACCTAATAAGAAAATTACACGGGATTAGAGCGGTCCAAGCATGGGAACTCAACGCAATCATAAAGTCCAGTATGTAAGTGAACTAACATTATCTAAGTTCTCTACTATGCGTCCAAGACATGAGCAAATAGCATAAAAGTCATAAGACACGCTTTTCAATAAGTCCGTTAGGAAAATTTTATACTACTCTGTATAAGACGACGAACTGGGAGTAATTGGTAAGTAATATAAGGTTTAGTAATATACCATTTTCTTCGTATGGATGTCATCTACAACATATCAAAAATTCAAAGCAATTGAAGAAACGAGCAAGGAGATGTGGCCGAAACATTGGACAACATACAATCTGAAAAAGTTCTGAAAGTCTCCTGGAAGTTTACTGTTTCGCCTTTTTCAGGCCCTAAACATGCTCAAAACTCAAGAAGCTTCTACGAAAAAGCTTGGAAATTTTCCGGGCTTGAAGATACATATGCAGATCGCGTAAATCCGACTTCGAACGAAGATTCTACAGCATTTTTACTAAAAAACTGGGGTCTGGATTTTTCTGATGACGTATTTCGGCAAAATTTCTTGTATATTCATTGGGATTCTCATTCATCCATTCACAAATCAACAATCCTACACTTCTATTAAGATAATACAAAATGGATACTTACTTGAGGAGTCTCCAATTCATTCGAAGGGTTAACAGGGTCGGCATCTACATGGGGAGCACCATTATTTCCATTCAGTCGCGATTCTTGAGGATTCTCTTTCCCACTACTATTCGAAGACGAATGGATAGCATGACCATGTTGGCTTTACACAAAAATCTCTTCCTGGATCCATCAACAATAATCATCATTATTTCATTCAAAGATATGCCGAAATCACTTACATGAAAGGATACTCACATCAACCTCTCCGTCGGTGCTGGATCCCTGAATTACTCGTATGGAGGAAAGATGAAGACCGTCAATAACCGATGGAGCGAAATTCGGAAACAAATCAACAATACTCTTCTAAGATCCTGATTATATGGAAAAAAAAAGTCGCAACGATAAGAGAAGTGCTGACAACTCACCAAAGAAGCGGCAGGGGACTGCACATTATTTGGTATCATTATATGAGCTGTTTTGCTTCTTCATTCTCCTCCCTGGGTACTTTCTTGAAGTTCTAAGAAGTTTACACAAATTTGAGGCCTCACAGCGCGGCCATCCTACACAAAATTCATAAATAATTAAAATGCATCTAAGCTTACTTTCATCGATCGTGGAAAAAAGAAGCTTACCTGCACACATTCCGGAGATGTCTTCCTCTTGTCACCACAGGAAAGGTACTTTAGCCTTGGTCGAGCATTAATAGAGTCAAGGGAAGGAAAATCTTGCGCTGGAGACTTAACATCCATCACAAAAGCATACAAACGCTCAAGTTGCTGACGCCAGAAGTTTATGTAACCCGGAGTCACGAAATTGGCACGATCATAGTATGGGAATAAATACTCATTTCCTTCCACATGAGTGCAGTCCAGATTAGCCTTCAAATATTCAACTGATGGTTTGTTCATTCGGTGACCTGGGATACACTGGTCGACGCCCATCTGCCGAGCTGCCCTGTCAATGTTATATTCCTCTACTCTGAATTCTCCATGCATTACTGATACTAGGTGGCCAGGAGTGCAACTTAATATGAAAGATCTCTCTCCATCATTCAAATCAGCGACAGTCTTCATCATCATATTTTCTTCAGCAGCATTGAAGGTGATCAATTGTGAGAAAAGATCAGGAACTAACACCCAGGGGCGAAAGTTGAACTCGGATTCAATGTCCAAAATATCAGTGATGCATATCTTGTATTGCGGCTGATTTGTAGACCACCTCATGATCCTGGCATTGTCTTTCTCGAGGAAAGCATGGCGAGTGTCAACATTAGGCCCTTGCAAAATACTACGGGAATCGGAGCATACTTTTCAATATGCTCCCACATCAGAGCTTGGAGGAACATGGTATTAGCATATGTCTCAATTTTCATGAAACCGTTAGAGACACTGGAGTCAATAACCAAAGAGTCCAAGTTGGAAAACAGTGAACCTAAAAACAAGCTACCAATTGGAAGTTTCTCACCTTTGGCCATCCTAATGGCAAAGGGTATCACCAACGACTTCAACAAATGTCCGCTGTCCTCAAGAACATCTCTGGAAAGCCACAAGCACAAGAAAGCAGCAATGGATAGAGTACTATCAACAGGTTCTTCAAGAATTCCATCTCACGGCCACCAGTATCTCAACCATTGAGCATAGCAAAATTTGGGAGACTCGTTGAATTCATGCATTTTAGCTTCCAAAGTACGAGATATCAGTTTCTCCTCTGTTGAGAGTTCTCCAGGGAAATTTCCGGCGACTGGAAGATGCAACAAAGCGACTACATCTTCTAAAGTAATCGTGAACTCTCCCCATCTGCATATGAAGGTGTGAGTAGGAATACACCAACGAGTAAGAAAAGCCACGATACCTGGTATATCATGATTAACGATCAAATCTCCAGCAGCTTGAATGGATCGCATCACCTGTGCATTATCCTGCAAGGTCCTCACACGGCTGTAGCCTAACATATGCCTTGCCCATCCAGAAAAATGCGTCAGTGGCTTCCGAGAAAGTTTGAGTTCCACATGAGAAGCCGAATAATGTTTCCCTTCCAAACAGAACCGAATTATTGTTGGAGGAGACACCAACTTATTCTGAGCAGTAGTCCTGGGATTTATGAGCAACCGAAACGAAGAACCTATAGGACGTTTTTCAGGCCTATACAAATATTCAAAGAATATGTCTTCGATGTTTGGAATGTTCTTGGGTTTGGGAATTTCCTCATTCCCCTGAGAAGTTCCAGAATCGTCATCCATGGAGCAATCACCATCTCTAGAAGTGTCTTCTCTGGAAACGTCGCTTTCAGCATCATTACGGACTCGATTCATCTCCGCCAAATCGCTGCAACATTCCACACGAGTTTCATCAACACAATGAAATTGAAGCAAACAAACACTTATGATGCTCACATCAGCGTCTACAAAAATGGTAATTCTAAACTCTTACCTATTTAGGATTTCACGAACTTAGTGATAACAGCGTAAAACCTCAAAAATTTGTTCGTTATTTAAAACCTGCAAAGCCGAGCAAAAAACTTAATATTATTTAAAGTCAACATTGGCTTTTCATGAAACTATGAATGATTCACATAATCTTCCATGTGAATATTCACTGATTTTTACGTGTACCTACACTATAAAATCGCCAAAATCACACATGTACTACGAATTCATCAACTCATAGAAATATTGTTTGCTATCAACAATTTTTCATAAATCCATATTTGATTCTAAAATAAAAAACGTGAACAGGTCACGTAACTTAAAAAAAAAAAGAAAAAAAATTCGTGAGTTAATAACTCACGTAAAGTATAATAAAAAAAAAAAATCTCTCTTTTGCTCAAACGAGCATTCGTCTACGAAACCAGGGTCTTTTCTATTTTTGTAAAAGTCCACATGTTCCAAACAAAGTTTTGAAAGTTCTCAAATAAATTTCATCATAAACTCCAAGTCTTTTCAAAATTTCCTTTAACCCTAAGGATCATTATTTACTACTCTTTACAAGCAAACCTACGTTCTTAAAAGTATTTGCAAAATCCATACTTTGAAAATAAACTTGGGTTTTCATGAAACCTAATAAACTAAACTTTTACTACTGCAACTCTACCATGTCTATGCAAAATTTTATGTATCTCTTCCATATTAGGGATTTTTGTTCGTTTCCTAAAACTAACGAAAAACGGGCATTCAAACGTTTTCTAAAAAAAAATTCTTCATAAATCCTACGCATGCGTGCAACTATAGGGTTTTTGTTTTGTGAACAACTCATGAAATCGTAGAACATACAGTAAAAAAAATAATTGCACGGACTTACCTGTCGGCGCCGGCCAGATTTTGGCCGGACGTTGAATGGCGGCGGACGGCGGTGCTGATTCTGGCGAAATTTTTTCTTTTCCTTCCCTACTGCACACGTGAAGGTGATGAAGAGATGAAGGTACTCAATCGGTCAAAACAAAAAATATTAGGGTTAGTTACCTTTTATACCAATTTTATTTCCAAAACCTAATACACAACGGTTTCCTTTTTGGGCTCGGGCCCGTAAATCCTAAACTGACCAAAACTGAGCCTTTGGACGTCCAAATAAACAGCATCTCACCTCTCCGCGTCCACAAAATAACGCTCTATCATGCTATTGGGATCCTCACTTAAATATTTGCATGTACTGACACCATTACAGCAAACCGAGGATTCTGAGCATACCTTTGTAGACTGAGTTCAACCACTGATCTCATCGACTGAAAATCACCATTCAATGCATTACTGCGGAACATGACTGTTCCACACTAAGTAGGGGACTTAATGTTGATGGTGGATTTTCAACAAAGGGCAAAACCGTAAAATCATGAGGCATGTTTAGACACGGCTTTCAGGCATGCAACGATTCATATTTTACGAAGCCATGATGAATATGTTTTCGAAAAGCCCCACTATCTGAGCGATTCGATTCCTAGCATTTCATCATGCACTCTATGTAGAATAACATAATTGGGCGGTTCTCCGTAGATTGAGAGCTTAACGCCTTCAGGACGTCGGTGGCACTCACTGTTCCCTGACTGCAGCAGAGATACCTCTCTCCACATAGAAGAATAGTTGGGCGGCGGATGCCTTCAGGACGTCGGTGACACTCACCGTTCCCTGACTATGTGAAAAGACCGTGTATAGATTCAAGCGGTTCTCCGTAGATTGAGATCACTAATGCCTTCAGGTCGTAAGCAACACTCGTGACTCCCTGACTATGCACCATTCAGAATAGATATGATGCTTTAACTGGCTAATATCTTTTCTGCAATAGATTAATTCTGCCGTGACATTCACCACTGAATTCCCAGAATAATCTATTATTGCTCCAATTCCATGGTCGAATCCACGGCCTGATGTCATAGAATGGAAATAACAATTGCTCCAATTCCATAGTCGAATCCACGGCCTGATCCCATGGAATGGCAATAACAATTGCTCCGATTCTATGGTCGAATCCACGACCTGATCCCATAGAATGACAATAACAATTGCTCGATTCCATGGTCGAATCCACGGCCTGATCCCATGGAATGACAATAAAAATTGCTCCGATTCCATGGTCGAATCCAAGGCCTAATCCCATGGAATGGCAATAACAATTGCTCCGATTCCATGGTCGAATCCACGGCCTGATCCCATGGAATGGCAATAAACGACTGTATTATCTCATTACTCCGATTTGACGAATCTCATGGAATGGTAATAGATAATTTTATTACTCCGATTTTATGGACAAATCCACGATCCCATGGAATGGTAATTCCTGTTTTATTATGCCGAATTCATGGTCGAATCCACAGTGATCATATGAATTGATAATAAATAACTATTCATTTTTATTGTTCAATTTCATGAATTATTCTACACTGAATTTCATGGATTAGCAATAAATACTCAACAACCGGGCATCTGGATCATCACTGAGTAAGCCCTACAAAAATGGTGCAAGTGTATTCAACAATGATGCACGACTGATCACCCGGATGCACGAACGAGCATCCAAAAAATATGAAACAATGAGGAATCCTACACAAAACAGGTAGAAAGCAATAAATACTAATTAAATAATGAGAGGCGCCCAGGGTTGGGCCCACCGGCCGGCCGGACATGCCCTAGCCATGGTCGGTCCCACGCCTCTCCCATTATTTTCCTTATTTTTTTTTGTTATTTCATGAACTCATGAAAACTCCCTGATTTTAGCAACTTTCCTTGTTTTTGCAAAACTCATGAATCCTCCATAACTTCATGGATTCATGAAATAATATTATAAAATAAGGAAAGGTGTGTGGGACCGGGCAACCTAGCCGGCCGGCCATGCCCGGGCCGTGGTCGGTCCCACACCTCACAATCCTTAGCTTTTTATAATTATTATTCCCTAATCTCACGAAACTCCTTTGTTTTCAACAAAACTCATGGACTCTCCATAACTTCAAGGATTCTCCATAACTTCAAGGATTCATGAAAAATAATATAAAATAGGGAAAGGTGTGCGGGACCGGGCAACCTAGACGGACGGCCATGCCCTAGCCGTGGCCGGTCCCACACCTTACAATCCCTAGTCTTTTATAATTATTTCCCTCAATTCATGAATCTCCTGGGTTTGAGCAAAATTCATGATTTCTTCATATTTTCTCAAATATTGCTCAAATCACGAAAAACCAAAATCCAACATAGTTACACAACTGGCTAGCCTCTCACGGCAATTTTAAATATTAAAACACTTTTATTTTAATATTTTCAAAATATTGATGAATTGACCATACATGCTAATTCCAACAAAAATCAAGAATTTCAGTCAAGATGAAACTCTTCTGAAAATTCACAATGTCGCTCGAACGCACATCAGAAAATACTGAAACTCTCAGTATGGAGACACGGGCACCACGGAAACACGTGTTCATGACCGACCACAGTCATTCCTAGGGCTTGCACAAAGCCGGTCCCACATGTTTTCATAATTCTGACTTAATTTGCTTAATTGCTCATGCTGGGCCCAAACTCTCTTCAATCAACTGGAGAATTCTTCAAATGACCAAAAACTGGTCCCGTGATCACCAAGATCCGGTCCCATGCTCTCTTGGTCGGTCCCATCTCTCATACTTAGGTTTGATCACCTAATGCTGAATCCAGCAATATTTCAGAAAATGATGAAACCGACATTTAATCATCATTCTTTCACCAACTCTCAAACTGAGAACCCTGGTGCGTGCTCACTCAAGCACTGGGCACCACATCGACGCTCATTATCCCATGTGGTCGGTCCCTCTTCACTCATGACCAATTTTCAGCAATTAGCCAATCGATGAAGGATTGATCAAAAATTAGGGTTTCGAATAAACGCTCTACGAAATCATCATTCTGAGCAGGTTCAAACACTAATAAATTTATGATTGATTCAACAACTAATATATGAATTAATTATATAATATTCGGTAATCTACCAATATTTTAATAAATATTTTATTGGGTCACGTCACCAATAAATAATAAGCCGAATTGAGCAATACTGGCTCAATTGCTCGAATATTGATCCAACTATCAATATTCAGTAATTCATCAGTAATTTGTCGAATTGAGCAATACTTGCTCAGTTGCACGTCAGATTATCAAAAATCATTAATTTGTCGATTTGAGCAATACTTGATCAATTGCTCGTCAAATTCTCGATATTCAGTAATTCGTCGAATTGAGCAATACTTGCTCAGTTGCTCGAATATTGATCCAACTATCAATATTCAGTAATTTATCAGTATTTCTCGAATCGAGCAATACTTGCTCAGTTGCTCGAATAATCCACATATATTTAGTAACTCATCAATGTTCAACAACTCGTCGAATTTACAATATTTGCTCAGACAAGCAACATTAACATTCATGAATCGCTGAGCATTTGTAAAACATGCTCGATTCAACAAAACCTAGACTCATTGTCTAATCAGTCAACAACTGACAAACTAAATACACGTCTGTCATGAAGACTCCACGATTCGTGAGACATCAATCACGTCAAATTGGGGGATAACAACTAGGGTTTTGGTCTGGCGGCCTACAGCACGTGGATTTCATCCACGACGAGAAATGTGCGTAAGTTTTGTAAACGGTTGAAGGAGTTAGCAAAGTAGTGGGTGCACGATCCGTCAAGTCTCCACACGACATGGAACTGACTTTACCACGATCTTCCACTTGCCCACTCTTCCACTCATGAAACCGTCACACTTACAGGGATCGAGGTGTTCACAACTCTGAAAATATAAATAAGTCTCTGAATCCATGATTGAGGACAACGAATGATAATTAGCTATCAGCAATCGTCTACACAGAATTTCTCGAGTAACTACTCTCAAGAATTCATCAATCCATCAGAACTTATTCGAACTCAATAATTCATCAATTATTGCAGAAATCTTCAACACACCCACAATCCTTGATCATCAGTGATCCCTCACAATTCTCAGCTTCCCTCCTACAGATCAACCCATCTCCCTCTTGCGACCGAATTGACTCTAGAACGACCATTGTCTTGGTTTAGGCCGGAGTCCTACAGATTGATCTCTCGAATCTAAACACCCCCTTTGCAGCGGTGCATCTGTGTGAGGTTCAGCAGTTTGCTCGGTTCGAGGAGTCTCGACACGCTCGTCTCTTCATTTCCCCAAAAACCAGCGAACCGTTTTTCCCCATCCACAACAGAATGTTCGGCTAGGAAAAAAAACTGCGACGTAACCGAACTCTATATATAGTTTTCAGAGAAAAGTTCGGTTAGGAGAAAAAATTTTCTACGTAACCGAACTAAAAGTTCATCTAGGATTTTTTTTTTTTGCGAAATAGCCGAACTGTTCTTGATGTTCTTCGTTTCCATCAGGCTCGGCTAGTTCGACAAAGTTTTTCACGAAATTCCTAGCCGAAGTTCTCTCTGCAACTTCCATTTTCAACTCATTTTGATTATTACTACTCATTTTTCTAACCAAAAAAGAATCACAAGTACTGGGTTTGTGGAAATTTCTTTTAATCGACAACGACAAGGAAGAAGGAAGAAGAGAAGATGATGAGTCCTCTAAAAGTAACGGGTTTGTGAAAAATTTAATGTAATGAGTTGTTATAATTTTGATTTATTTATTATTTTATTTTGTTAATTATTTAGTTAGGTTATAGAACTATATATATATATATATATATATATATATAGGTGGTTATTAGGTTAGTTATAAATTAAATTAGGTTAAGGTAGGCTAGTGATTTCCGCTCTTTAGGACACTCCTTATACCTGTAAGTAGATATTCTTATCACAAAATGGTCCCCCACCAAAAAAGGGTGGTGCCAAAAAAAACGGTTACTAAAAACGATTCAAAAACCGTTCCTTCGCATTATGGTGCCCAAAACCCCCCACCTTTATTGAAAAAGCGGGGGTACAACAACCACACCCAATATTTTGATTAGCAATCTGTATGGACTAACTTCAATATACTTTCAAGAGAATCAACTAGACTCAATCTTAATAAAGTATATCAAAGAGTTATATCTCTCTTTCTCGATTCAATTCTTACTTAAGCAAATAGAAATCTGCGAGTCTAATTGAATACAATAGAAATCACTTGAACGGTACCAAAGACCAATGTTAAAGGATCAATCAATTTCAATCAACAACCAAAGGTCAGATTTCTCAATTGATTGATTCAAACGCACAACCTGTGATATTTCAATTATATAACAAGATATAATGCGGAAAAGAAATAACACATGCACTAGAAGTTTTGTTAACGAGGAAACCGCAAATGCAGAAAAACCCCGGGACCTAGTCCAGATTGAACACACACTGTATTAAGCCACTACAAACTAACTTCGGTATGGATTGTAGTTGAACCCCAATCAATCTCACACTGATCCAAGGTACAGTTGCGCTCCTTACGTCTCTGATCCCAGCAGGATACTACGCACTTGATTCCCTTAGCTGATCTCACCCACAACTAAGAGTTGCTACGACCCAAAGTCGAAGACTTTAATAAACAAATCTGTATCACACAGAAAAGTCTACGGAAATAGATAAATCTGTCTCCCACAAACACCTACGAGTTTTGTTCCGTCTTTTGATAAATCAAGGTGAAAAGGAACCAATTGATAACCCAGACTTATATTCCCGAAGAACAGCCTAGTATTATCAATCACCTCACAATAATCTTAATCGACGCGGCGAAAGAAGATATTGTGGAATCACAAACGATGAGACAAAGATGTTTGTGATTACTTTTATATCTTGCCTATCGGAGATATCAATCGTTACGATTGTACTCAATACGATAGAAACAACAAGATCAGATCACACAACTACAAGAAAGTAGTATCGGTCTGGATTCACAATCCCAATGAAGTCTTCAAGTCGTTAACCTACAGGGTCTCGGTAGAAACTTAAGGTTAAAGGAGAATCGACTCTAGCTTATACAACTAGTATCACACAGGAGGTGTGGGGATTAGGTTTCCCAGTTGCTAGAGTTCTCCTTTATATAGTATTTCAAATCAGGGTTTGCAATCAATGTTAGCTTAGTAACAAAGCATTCCGTTAGATGAAAACCTGATTAGATTCAAGCTAATATCTTTCAACCGTTAGATCGAAAACTTAGCTTATTACACACAAATGAAATGCACGTTTTAGGTTTGTGTAACCGTACCAAAACATGTACATTTGTTGGTTCAACAGTAGTTAACCAAATGGTTAGCCATATGAGCACTTCCATGTTAACCATATTCTTCTTTACCATAAATAGTTCAAATGACTCAAATGAACTAGTTAGAGAGTTGTTCAATTGCTTAGATCTTATAGAATTATACAGGACACAATCGAAGAAAAAACAATTTGATTCACTCGAATCGATTCATGAACTTTATAACCACTGTTGGTGCAAGATTAATTACCCCAACACTCTTCGAGATGTGTGTATGATGATCGAATCGCCGCCGTTGATTAGATCCTCCAAGAATTGTTGATGGAAAGTGGAGGGGGTACCTGCAAAGACACTCCGATGCTAAAATCAACAAGAGTTTTATGCAAGTAAGTTGTGGAGAAAAGGAATAGAAATTGTGTACCTTTTGAGTTGGATTTTAGCCTCTATTTATAGGCATAAAACCCTAATCTGGTTCCATAATAACCTAGATTTGTAGTTATCCAAAAATAACCACCTGGATTTGTACTTATCCTTAAATATTTGTATCTATCCATGAAAATCCATGTTTATCTTGAAAGATCTTTGTATATATTGACAAGATTTGAGTCTATCTATGAAGATCCTTTCCTATCTTCACAAGATTTTAGTATATCCTGGAAGATCCATATTATCTTCTCAAGATTTGTGTATATCCCCACAACATTTGTATTTATCTTGAAAGATCCATATCTATCTCTTCAAGATTTGTAACTATCTTGGAAGATCCTTGTCTATCTTCCAAGATTTGTGTCTATCTCAAAATGACTTCCACAATAAGTCATTTGGGCTTATACAATAAGCTAGACTTGGCCTCTATATTAATCCTTGTGGGTTTCCTCAATAAACCCACGGGTTGGTTTCCTCAATAAACCTCCGGACTTCCTTAATAAGTCCGGTCTGGGATTCCTCAATAAGCCCTGTGGGTTTCCTCAATAAACCCACGGGTTGGTTTCCTCAATAAACCTCCGAACTTCCTCAATAAGTCCGGTATGGGCTTCCTCAATAAGCCCTGTGGGTTTCCTCAATAAACCCACGGGTTGGTTTCCTCAATAAGTCTGGTATGGGCTTCCTCAATAAGCCCTGTGGGTTTCCTCAATAAACCTCCGGACTTCCTCAATAAGTACGGTCTGGGCTTCCTCAATAAGCCCCGTGGGTTTCCTCAATAAACCCACGGGTTGGTTTCCTCAATAAACCACCGGACTTCCTCAATAAGCCCTGTGGGTTTCCTCAATAAACCCACGGGTTGGTTTCCTCAATAAACCTCCGGACTTCCTAAATAAGTCCGGTCTGGGCTTCCTCAATAAGCCCTGTGGGTTTCCTCAATAAACCCACGGGTTGGTTTCCTCAATAAACCTCCGACTTCCAAGAAGTTCGGATGGGCTTTCAATAAGCCCCTGGGTTTCCTCAATGATTGGGTTTAAATAATTGTGCGGCACGCACATACACCTTTGAATAGGTTAACTCTCAATAAACCCGCGGATTGACGCTATTAAATAGATTGTGCGGCACGTACATACACTCTTTGAATAGGGTACAAACATCGCCCCTCTTAACTCTCAACTTGTTGTAGAGTTAATAAGATTAAGGCTACATGCGACTTTTACCCGAGTGGCATGTACATAATCTCATTAATTTTTAATGAATCATGGCACATTGTAGTGCATATCCAGCATGATTTTTCCCTAACAGAGCAAAATATGCTCATGTTAGCATACCATTCTTAAAAAACGCGATACGTACCTAAAATTCTTTTTCCTAAATACGTGATGCATAAGGATGGTGCTCGCAACAAGATGGCTTGTGCAACTTTGGCCTAGTGACCCGGGCCCCGATCTGCCTGACTTGCCAAGTCCATATCCGAATCCTTGAATTGCAAAGGAAAAGGATTCTGGGCTTTATATGGAATTCCAACAAGACCATGGAGGGATTCCGGGAGCAATTGTGTGTAGAAACAAGCTAGAAAGTGAACCAAGCGAACCGAGTTTAACTACTAGTACTAAACCTAAATTCATAAATCTTAATGCTTCGGGGCGTTATAAGCCCAAGTACTCGTGACAACTTTTACAACTATAATTCATGAATCCAAATTATGTAGTCCATCCAAATTATGCAGGCCATATACTAGGAATGAACACGTTTGTTCATGATCTTAATAGTGCCTCCATCTCCTTTCTGTGACCATATTAAGGTTATGCTAGTGCTTCCTTTTTTATGGCCACATAAGATGATGCCAACACATTTACTCTGTGACCAGCTTGAGATGATGCCAACACATTTATCCTGTGACCAGCTTGAGATGATGCTAGCACATTTATCCTGTGACCAGCTTGAGATGATGCCAGTCCTTTCCAATTGCCGCGTACACCATCACGACAAAATCTTACCGAACTCAGTCATCGACTGCCATCATTGCTGGGGAAAATTCGAATCTCTATGGCACTAGGAATTTGACCACCTTTGGAACTCCAAGAAAACTTGTTTCTTTTCAAATTCCTAGTCTATTTTACTTGTACGCCACCGTTCTTCCCCTGTATAAATATGGATGAAATAATCTACGCAAAATCACATCTGCAGCTATCTTTCCTCCCTTGCTAGCTTCTTTGGGTAAGTGCAGCTTTGCTCTTTTCCTTTTCCTTTGGTATGATTCCTTTCTAACAATAAGAGTCAGCTGAATTTCTTTTGAATTTGCGTTTATACAACATCATTACCTTCTCAAGGACTCGCAGTGACTACTTTGACTTGTAATGCATGATTTAAAAATATATGAACTAATCCTCTAATTAGTTGCTTCTTCCTTCTCTTAACCTCCCTGGCCTCAGTATACATATATTCTTTTACCAGATATTGTGATGTACTTTTTACTTTGACCGTTAGAAAAGAATTTATCCTTCGCTTGAGAAAACTACTTCTCAAATTGCACTTCGTTCTGCTGACGGTGGTGCAAACGACATCACCTTGCTTCTTCAATCAAGCAGCCATATATATATATATATATATTTCCTTTTGTATACAACATGTCTCTACCAAACGAACCCATCGACCCATCATGTGCTTTAAACAATATTGGTCCTCTTAGACATACTGCCAGAATGCGTGTGGATGGTTATAAGTGATGATGAATCTGAAGAACTCCTTCGTTCACCTCAATATACTCTAGCAACTTCGCCCCGTATGCCGTCACCCCTTCCTCGTTTCCCTGGCACTGATGACCCCTTCCTTCCTATAATGTATAAGCCAAGTAGCGCTGTTATCATTATAGGGACTCTGCTGTGAGTGATCCCGTTGTTGCTCGTGGAATCATCAAATCGGGCATGCCGCCTGCTGACAATCACTCCTATGACTCCTGATCGCTGTCGTAGGCGTCAAAAATAATTACACTTTCTTATTACTCAAAATATATTATGAAGCAAGGGCAAGAAAGGATCGTTCCCACAGAGAGGACTTAGGTTGTCAATATGTTTTGGTTCCTAAAGGTAACAAGGGGGGTTTTCTGATCTTTATAAACTAAAAGTAAAATAAAAGCAAAACAAAGAAATTAATAAATCAAATCAAACAAGGAAAGATATTGGTTAAGGATTTTGCTTTCATTCACCAACATGTTCTTGTCTTAATAACTAGAATTGATATTTAATCTCTCATTATCAAAGGCCCTAGAATACCTTGATCGCAAGAATATCCCGCTAATTCCCTCTTGTCATCAACAAACACATTAAAAGATGCGAGTATGAGTTCTATCTAAGAGAACAACCTAACGTGTAAAAGCACTAATCAAGTTTAATTCCCTAGATGCATTAAATTCTATGAAATCAAGCCAATCAAAGCAATCGAACGTGGAAAACGCACTAATTCAATTTAACAAAGGTCATGGTTCACATATGATTATTAGGATATATCACTACAAGCAATAACCATATTTGTGCTACTTGTATTCAAGATGCATCACTTTTACGTATGAAACACCCTAAACTAGCTATAGATATGAATACGAGTTCAATCAATTGGCCACTCAACTAAACAAACATTCAAATCATACATGGCGCGATATATATAGTGAATCATGATCGATAATTATGAGAAAAAACTAATATATTAATAAAAGAAGCATGCTTTGTGAAATCAAATTAATCCATAACCAATAATAAGATTAACTACTCATGTCAATGGAGTTCATAACAAGAATAAACAGAATACTCATGTTTCTAAACCCTAGAACCAAAGTAAAAGAGAAGATCCAATAATAGAATAAAGATCATTCCTTTTATATACTTTCTATCCTTCCTGACGTCCCAGTCTAAACCGCGACCAATTATGTGTAGCCTATACTCTCAACTGCAATTTAGGCCTCAAAACAAGCCCATAATTCAGAGCCCATCAGGTCCGTTTGAAATGCCTGTCAGTTTTGTGAAACTGACAAGCAAATTGAGCCTGCACTATCACCACCAGTTCACGGTATCACTCGACTTCTTCCCTATTTGCAAATGCAGGTGCAATTCACATTCATTCATCACTTCAGTTAAGCTCAATACGCATTAGCTTCAGAATTCCAACTCCAGCTCCGCTTCTCTACCAGTCCTCAAAACTAATTGCAGCTGCTCCTCTTTCAATCCCGAACACTACTGACTTCGACTGCAACCAAATTCATAACTCAAACTCAATGCAGACCCCAGTCTCAGCTACAGCTCCATAACCATTACTACTGCACCAATTCAGCTTGAAACAGCTGCAACTCATTTCAATTCATGCTTGTAACTCTTGCAAACATCACAGATCTGTACACTGTCATAGCACTACTCAGCATCAGAACTTAACCCATTAACACAGTGTCATTCTCTGCAATACAGCCTCTGCAACTTTATAATTCAGTTCCTCCAGCTTCTGACCTAGCCATTTCTGCCTAGCACCAACCCTGTTTCAAACATCCATTCCCTGTGTAAGTCACCGGCAATTAATCCATGTAACTACAACCTCAGGCTCAACTCCTTCCTTTAATCTTCTGCTGAAAATCGTTACAGCTGCATCACACCAGAGAACCACCAACGGCATCACAGATCCAGTCCCATGGCAACACTCTCATCTGCATCACTCCATTTCTGGCCTGTAACTCATTCAAACCATCAGTCTTAACACCACTGCAACTCCACAGTTCACCTGCAACACCCATGTTCTGTAGCTTCACATACACAGCATCTTGCAGTTACTGCACACTATAGTTCAGTTGCACACACAAATCCTCCAGCTCTTGACCACAGCAACCCATAACAACCAACCTTCTTCTCTGTAATCATAACCACATGTACCATTCTCCATTCATAGCAGCAGCTACAGCTCCTACCAACTCCTCTATAGCTCCATCTCCAACTGCATCATTACAACGCCATCGCCATCGCCTCGCACCCGCAGATTCACCCCATAATTCACAGTACCACCACCTGCAGATCTACACAGCCACAAACCAAATACCCTTCTTTACTCGCTTGCAACACCCATAATACCCATGGGAGCAATTGATTCTTCTTGTACTTCAAATTCGACCTCAGTACTCCATGAAATCGAGAATCAACCTTGACAGACTCCTCAACACTATCAGCATCACTGCCTTCCTGATTGCAATCATTGAGTTCCTCTATTGCAGCTGCACCCATCACCTGCGATTGCTCCTTCATCTTTCCAGTTCAATTCTCTGCAACCACTTGAGCATCACCAGATTGCAGCTATCTCTAGCAGCTCATTCAAATCTACCTTAGCACCATCACAATTATCACCAGACTCCATTTAGTGGTTGCAATCATTGCAGCATCACCTGTAAGCCAGCATACACTTAGACCCACTGCTCCATACTCTTTCTCAATAAAATTCCTCTTCCGATTCAGCCTTAGTCTTCAATTGCTTAATAACAACTTGATAGACACATTTTTGTGTCTAAGTTGTCCTCAATTTTCCGTATTGTTGGTACTCGATTTTGTACTTATGATGACGTTTTGTGTGTTTGTAGGCATTTTTGGGAAATAAACATTTATTGGAAAATTCGGCTCGAAAAGTTGATTTTGGCACCCGAAGGACACGTGTTATTCGGACTCCCAATTTTGGATAAGGGGTATCCAAATTACTAAGGGGTACCCACATGCTAACCGCACCCCATCGCTGGTTAAGGGGCAACCCTTTCTTCCCCACGGTTTGAAAAGTTTTTGGCGGGAAAACTGGTTATTTCCTGCAGATTTTTTCTCGTCAATTCTGGGCACGATTAAGGGAGATTCAATGGCTGAATTTAATTGGGTATTCTCTGTTTGATATAACAAGTCTGTTATGGGCGTTGAAATTGATCAAATTGGGCTAGATAACTCGCAAGAAGAATTCAGGGCAATGGGAGAAGTTGTTCACGGGATTGAACGTGTCGATGGGATTTTTCGTGGGTAGCAACGTTTTTTTTTTTGTTATCTGGGAAGAGTAATGAACGTGTAGAATCATGCTTGCCATAGAAAACAGCGTGGAGGAGATTAAAAAGGGAAGAAATTCCCGTATCTTGCATGAGAATATAACCGAGTAATAGAGGATCATTGGCAGTAATGGAGCGAGATTTTTTGGTGTCTATGGCTATATAAAGGGTACTCGTGCACCACAGAAAAGGATAGAGAGTGAGGGAGAGGTACAGAGCAACAACAGAGTCAGAAATTGGAGTTACAGGGAACTACCATTTCTGCTGCTGCTGAAGAACACGAAGAACATCAACGCACAAGGGACCATCGTTCTTCTACAGTGACAACGACACTTAGACGAGGGCAGACTTAAATCTATAGCAACAACGGCACTTTGCATTTATCGTTCTCAGAATGATCCGTTTGTAACAATTAAAATGTTACAAATCAAGATTTTCATCTTTTCTCCCTTGTTCATCATTTGTAAACCATTTTTGAGCATTAATAATGATTTTTGAGCAAGTTTACACCATGATGAGCTAGAACCCATCACTGGGACGACGGAGGAAGCTGTTTTCCACCCATGTGGTAATTCTATTTAATTCCTTTATGACTATTTGCACTATTATAATTGATTTATGATTTTTCTTGATTATTTGTGAATTCGTTAGATGTCGCATGCTTAGTCTTAGGTACTTTAGATGCGTTATGCTTGTGAATTACATATAATTCTTTATAAAATCTACCTTGTCAAAGAATTAGAGTCGATGTTTGTTATTTTATGAGCTTTAATTGTCCGGAATTAATAGATGAACCGCATGAATGTGAGAATTAGTGGAATCCCGAGTCCCAGTAACTCTCTTCATCTTGTGACATAAATTGTATATATTCTTTATTTTTATTATTTTTCTTTATTAAACCCTAGAATCGATTTCAACAAGTCCGAGTGAACGACAACTCTACTTACCACTATTCTAAAATCCGATCAATTTTTGGCGCCGCCGACGCGGACTTGTGTATAGTTTTGTTTTTAGGTTTTATTTTTTTTTATTATTATTTTTGTTCTTTTTTACGCGTTTTGGTACTTCTGTTTGCTTTCAGATTTGGAGTGGAGCGAAAGAAAAAGAGAAAGTGCTGAAAAGAAAAGCAAAGCCAAAATAGGAAAGAAAAGAGAGATCCGAACTGAGTGAAGAAGAAAATTTTGTATATAGTGTAATTAATTTATTTTTTTTATTTATTTTTAGAAACTGTAATTAGGTAATTATCTTTGTAATTTTTATTTTTATTTTTTTGGACTTCTTAATTTTGGACTTTATTTTTTTGGACTTCTTAATTTTGGACTTTATTTTTTTGGACTTTTGGATTTTTTTTAAAACCCTAAAGGAAGGGTTATTTAAATATAAACTGCACAGGGAAGGACGACGATTACGATATCGTCTCGGCCCCTCGGGTTCGTACATGACATAGGAGTCGTGGCCCGAGTCGACTTCAACGGTTCATCCCCGTCCGGAACGGAGGTAAGAATTCTAAACACCCGCGAATCCCCCGTCGGCGGGTTTCTTGGATGATTTCGTGTGAATATATGTCGAGGAACCGAATCAAGGCCGCTTTAATTTCCTAGTAAAGGGCAAGGACTGGCCATACAAGATAAGGGTTCGGATTTCATCACCGTTCTCTTCTTGCCCGCCTTAGGAAAACGAAACCAAACACGAACCTAAGCCTAAAATTTTGACTAGAACGAGACCGATAGGGTAACGAGCTTAATAGGAAAGTCATTCGAAAAATATTGGTTACTCTTTTGAGCATACTTCAAAGTTCATGATGGTTTCTGTGAGTTGAATGCGTGACTGCGCCGCCTTGTAATGCGGTGAGGCCTTGGGTATCAAAGCTCCACGCATCTTCCCTCGCCTCTATTCAACTTACTTAAACTCGGATTGATTCCAGAGGGGTTTGCTCAGATTGTAACGAATTCCCTTTCGAAGGATTAGAAGCTCGGTCTAGAAAACAATCTAAGTGGAGCCATCATGCTTATTGTTTGCTAGAAATCAAGAGGTTTGTTTTGTGGTCGAGTCAGCCTTGTTTGTGTGTGTGTAGAATTCCCTTGCAGTTAGGATGTCAAACTGGTATTATAATAGCCATCACAATGAATATGAACAATATGGACATCACTCTTTTTATGACCAGAGTGTGAATAGTGGTTGGGGACGCCAACCTTTTGAAGGTTATGGGTCATACCATGGTGAGCCCAATTACTATCCACACGTGCATCAGTCTTACGAGCAAAACGATCCTCCAATTTCTTTAGAAGAGTCTCTCAAGAGTTTTAATGAGTCAACACAGAAGTTTCACTTATTTATGAAAGAGACTTATAATATTCCGCTTCCAGAAGAGTCCGTAGAGCAGTCAACTAAGATATCTCTAGAAGAGTCCCTCAAGCAATTTACTGAGAGTACAAATAGGATTGTGGAAAATTTTTCTCAAGATAGTATTAAATTCCAATATAGTGTTCCCAATACCACCCTTGAAAATAAGGATAATTTTTATTCACATAATCAAGATGACGAGGTTAGAATTGGTAACACTACTTGTTTAGATGAGGTTCAACCATTTTCATGTTATTATAATGATGATTATGATGAGGATAGTGTTGATGAAGAATTTGAGATAAATAGGCATAGTGATCAGGAAATTGTTACCCCAATTGAGCTTAATAATGATAATATTTCTAGTTCAAATCCAAATAATTTTAATAATTATTCACCTATTCAAAAGGATGAGGATTTGACTAGAGACACCCCCGTTTTAGACGATGTAGTATTTCCTTTTGATTACGAAGCCAAGGATGGTTTAGAGGAACGAGTATATTTTGAGTCTAGCGATTTAGAAACAATAGACTTAGAAAAAGAAAATGAACTCGTAGAGATGAGTGAGGATGTACCTGACTTAGAAGAATCAATTGACCATTTTGGGAATCGATAACCTTGAAATTAGGAAGTTGTGACTAGTCTTTTTAGAGACACTGAAAACTCTAAGTTTGGGGGTGATTATCATTCTCCATGTGCCTTAACTCTTAGAAAGGTCCCTAACTTGGGACTTGACATATGTGCCTCAACCATTTTAAAAGATTATCTTCATACACTTTTTCCTGAGCCTAGTTGTGTCCATAAAGAAGTTCAGTTGTTAAGAACCCATCCCTCTGGTTGATGTGGTTAACCCAAGGCTATGATACCACTATTGATTTTGTTTTCCCACCAAATATTTTTCAACCAATTGTGGGAACGTATAAGTTTCAGATGTGTCAATTATTAAGTTTTGAGGCTAAACCTAATTACTTTAGGAGATTATGGTCGACACATTTGCTTAAGGAAGACCACCAATCTTATTGTGGTCAGTGTGTAAGTCAAAACCGATTGACTTAGAGGATCCTCAATTATTCAAAGTTATTGTTATGTGCTTCTAAGTTCTTAACTGAGTATTTCCAGACTCTACAACCTGATCTTAAGAATCCTTCTTTTGAGGAAGTCCAGCCCATGAAAACTGTTTATCTAGACCCTTTTATAGAACCTAAACCCGAACCACAACTAGATATAGTTGTTTTAAACAAAAAAATAGATAAGGGTGTGTTGGATATCTTCCTGGTCTGTTGCAGTTTCCTCTTCTTGTGGTTAGCACTTTTTGATCCAGATGACCCGCAGTTATTCCGACTCTTGCTATACGATTCTTAGAGGTGACTTATCCTTTCCAATGTCTGGCTGAAGACTTTAAACTTAGAACTTCTTGGGAGGTAACCCATGCTCTTGCAACATGGTAATATTTTTCCTTAACTCTTTTGCTTCAAATGGTAACAGTTTCTCCTTGTTCATGTTTTTAATTTCATCTTTAGAACATTGAGGACAATGTTAGATTTAAGTTTGGGGTATGGGAGAAACTTTTAGTTGCAATAAATAAAATCCAGAGACTAGAAATTTATGCTTATTAAGGATGGCACTAACCAATCTAAGTGGATGGAAGCATTTTGGTTGTAGGAGTTGAGGAACCAATCGATTAGATGGAAACATCTAAAGAGTCTATTCATAAAAGCACAGAGCTCGGGTGTTAGAAAAAGAAAACATGGTAGTTTCGCCATATCCTCGTGATGGAAACATCGAAAGAATCCTGATCACTTCTTTTATTTTTCTCTTTACCATTGCTAGGGTGAAATAGAGTGACTGAGATACCAAAAAAAAAAAAAAAAAGACCGGACCACTAGACCAACCGGAATAAATACAATAAAGTCGACCACTGGTACCCTTGTATATGCCAGCTGAGTTGACCTAGAGTTAGGATTATCGACCACTGGTTCCCTTGTATATGCCAGTGTGTTGATATTAGTCCAGACCAGTATCTCAGTCCATTAGGATAGGTTCACCTTAGTCGACATCATCTACGTTTTTTCTCTACATCCATCTTCTTAATCTACCCATGTGATTGGTTGACACCGGTTTATGATGTCCAGAAACTATCTGAGTAGAGCTCTGTCACTTTATATGAATTTTAGTATGCTTGAGTGCAAACTCGTGTACAACAATTGGAATTTCGCATCAGGGTACTTCCTCATGTAGTCAGTAAGTATGCCAACCAAGGAGATTCTTTAGTGCCTTCCAAGGTTCTGCGTAGATAGCTAGGGTCTGGAGTAAAGGTTTTGTGGGTACACCTCTGGTAAACCCTCCGGAGACAACACTCCGCCACTAGGGCCACCTAGGGATTCAAATGAATTTTATTTTCTAGAATAAATTTGCTCGAGGACTAACAAATAATAAGTTTGGGGGTATTTGATAGACATATTTTTGTGTCTAAGTTGTCCTCAATTTTCCGTATTGTTGGTACTCGATTTTGTACTTATGATGACGTTTTGTGTGTTTGTAGGCATTTTTGGGAAATAAACATTTATTGGAAAATTAGGCTCGAAAAGTTGATTTTGGCAACCGAAGGACACGTGTTATTCGGACTCCCAATTTTGGATAGTGGTATCCAAATTACTAAGGGGTACCCACATGGTAACCGCACCCCATCGCTGGTTAAGGGGCAACCCTTTCTTCCCCACGGTTTGAAAAGTTTTTGGCGGGAAAACTGGTTATTTCCTACAGATTTTTTATCGTCAATTCTGGGCACGATTAAGGGAGATTCAATGGTTGAATTTAATTGGGTATTCTCTGTTTGATATAACAAGTCTGTTATGGGCGTTGAAATTGATCAAATTGGGCTAGATAACTCGCAAGAAGAATTCAGGGCAATATGTGCATGGGAGAAGTTGTTCACGGGATTGAACGTGTCGATGGGATTTTTCGTGGGTAGCAACGTTTTTTTTTTTTGTAATCTGGGAAGAGTAATGAACGTGTAGAATCATGCTTGCCATACGACAAGATATAGCAGTGATTGTAAAGTAAAATGCAACAATAGGTTGTAAATAATGATTGAAAGAAAATAATACAAATACAAAATAAAGATAAAATAAAAAGACTAGGGTGATTGAATTCACCTCTTAATCCTATACTAAGGAAAAACAAACTCACATTATGCTCTTGTCCTTCCCTTGAAGGTCTCAGGTGGAAGAATTATCAACCAATTTCACTAACTCACCCCTAGTATAAGTTGTCTTCTTACAGTACAACTTATCACATGTTCATTTGATCAAAAAGCTAACTAATCAATCCTAAAGAAATGAAGCACAACAAAAACAACATTATGAACTTGAATTATCTTAACACATGATCAAGGGTTTCATCTACACCCCAGCAAAGTGATTTAGAACATGGTAAAAGTAGTTAAAACACAATTGAATTTAAGAAACTATTATGAACAATCTAGCCTTGGATGATCTTCTTTACACATGGGAGCTTCTATTTATACCCAAAAATCCTCTCTAACACTCAAATGTCGAAATTAATTGCAGCCCACTTACCCAAAACGCCTGAATTAGCTGTCCCCCCTCCTCTTTCTTCTCTGCAACTTCATTAATTCGATGTTCCTCCATTGTAACCGAAACCCTAATATTACCCCTCTTGTTTCCTAGCTTCTAGGGAGGAGACAAGATAGAGAGGGATAAGATTACGAGTTTATGGTGATGGAGGCTTGATGGCAGAGCTTGGTCGGGGGAAGAAGGTGTTGTTGGCTCTGCAAAAATGGTCGGGGAGAAGGGGGGAAGAACTGAGGTTTCTGCAGAAGGAGAAGAAGATGGGTGCAATGACAAGGGGATGTTTGGTTTGGTCGATTAGGTGAAGGGGACAGGAGGCTAGGGTGTTAGGCAGGCGCAGAAAATGTTGATGCACGGGTTGAAGAAACTATTGGATGCTTAGCTACATTAAATCTAACGGCTCGGGATAGAGGCAGTCTTGGGTTCGGATCTTGGGTAGCTTAAGCCCATGTATTTGTAAACGGGTTGCAACTGATGCGCAAACGGGCTGCAACTTCTCTTCCATAGTCGCTAGTCTCCAATTTTCTGCTTCTTTTGGCTTCTCAATTTATCCAAGCTTTATTTAGTACCTAAAAACACAAAATTAATTAGTACAAGTATTTATTCTTGAAAACAAAGAAAATACAGAATTCGGGATAATATATGATTTTAAAGCGCAAAAGATGAGTTAATTGCCAATGAAAAGGTGTAGAAAGATGCACTATTTGGCACTCATCATTTGTAGATGGGCCAAAACGAGTTGCTGGTTTTTAAGGAATTGAGGAGACGACCGTGCGGAGGAAACTCCTTGAACCAAGCGAATGTCAAACCTCACACGATGCACCGCAAGAAGGGAGTGCTTTGAATTCAAGAGATCACTCCGACCTAAACCAAGACAATGGCCGTTCCAGAGTAAATTCGGTCACAAGTGAGGATGGGTCGATCTGTAGGAGGGAAGATGAGAAATGTGTGAGATCAATGGTGATCGAAGATTGTAGGTGTGTTGTGTATTCTGAAAATAAGATAAGTTCTGAATGATTGAAATTTCTATGTTGAGAGGAATTGCTCAAATGTTGAGTTGTTAATCTCGTGTTGTCTGTTTGACGTGAGATTGTCTTGTCTTCAATCATGATTCAGAGACTTATTTATTTTGCTAGAATTGTAAACACCATGATCCCATGAAGTGTGACAGTTGATGGAATCAAAGAGTGGAGAAGTTGAAATCGTTTTAAAACCAGTTGCTCAACGTGCAGAGACTTGGTCGATTTTCCATCCACTACTTTGTTAACTCCTTCAACTGATTGCACGACTTGATCACATTCTCGTCGTGTGTATGAACACACGTGCCGTAGACCGCTAGACCAAAACCCTAGTTAATATCCCCCATGTGACACGATTGATGTCTCGTGATTAGTTAGTCAGTTGCTGACTTCATGACTTCATGGGATGATGAGTCCTTGTATTTTTGAGTCAAACGTGATTTGCAAATGTTTTGAGACTCATGAATTGAACGTGTCTGTTGAGACAAAGGTATGATTCTCACGTGAATGTTGAGAGTTAAGGTGAGCAAATATTGCTCATTCGATGGATTGTTGAATATTGAAAATTGAACCAATATTCCTTGGTTTGAGCAAATATTGCTCATCTGAGCAAATGTTGCTCATTTGATGAATTATTGGTAGCATGACCAAATAAAATATTAATTTAAATACCGCAAATCGAACCAAGTATAATTAATAAAATGTTGACCATGAGATCATCGTAAAATTATTAGCGTTTGAATCTGGAATTATGAACCTTGGACTCAAAACCCTAATTCGAACTATTGATGGTTTATTGAAAATTAACCACGGAGTGAAGGAAGGACCGGCTACATGGGATCATGGGTCGACCATGTAGAACCCATATGCTCAAGTGAGCAAATACCAAGATCTCTCGAAGACTTGTTGATTTTGTTGATGAAAGAATGATTAAATGCTGGTTTAATCATTTATTAAAATAATGCTCGTCTGAGCCTTAGGTGATAAAACCTAATTAATTATGAAGAGAGGGACCGACCAAGGGGTCATGAAACCGGCCCTGGGTGATCACGGGATCGAATGACGATCGTTTCATGAAATTCCAAAATTGTTCGGAAGAGTTTGAACCTAATATGAACAAATTAGGTCAAATGATGAAAATATGAGGGACCGGCCTCTTGCAAGCCAAAGAGCCAACCCTGGTCGGTCAAGGTAATATTCTCATGTCACCAAAGTGTTCACGTCTCAGTCCTGAGAATTTTGATATTTTCTGATGTGCGTTTGAGCAATCGTTTGGGAAAATATGAAGAAATCAGGGATTTTTGCTGAAACTGAGGAAACTTCATGAGATAAAGGAAAATAATTATAAAATGAAGGAATCATGAAGTGTGGGACTGGCTGAGGCCAAGGCATGGTCGGCCGGCCAACGACCACGGTCCCATGGTTCTTTTCCTATGTTTATATTATTTTTCATGATTTTGTGGAAATATCATGAAATCAAGGAGTTTGTTGAAATCAAGGAGTTTCCTTGAAGTGAAAGAGTTTCCATGAGATAATAATAATAAAATAAGGGTGTGGGACCGACTTGGGCATGGTCGGTAGGCTAGGCCCGTCCCGTGAGTTTTCCTCAATTTTATATAATTTTATGTATTATTTCCATGATTTGAAGGAATTTTCATAATTTGAAAGAAATACCATGAAATCAAGGAATTCCATGGGATCAAGGAAACATAAAAAATAATAATAATAAAATAAGGGGCATGTGGGACCGGCTAGGGCATGACCGGCCGGCTGGGCCCGGTCCCACGTATTTCCGTTATTTTTTATTATTTTTTATGGTTTTATGGAAATACCATGAGATTAAGGAGTATGAGATTAGGGAAATAATAATGAAATAATGAGGAATCATGAGGTGTGGGACCGTCCAGGATCAAGGCATAGCCGGTTGGCTAATAAACACGGTCCTACAACATTTTTCCCAATTTTATATTATTTCCTTGATGCGAAGGAAACACCATGAAACTGAGGAGTTCCTTTAAAACAAAGGATATTTGTTCAAATGAAAGGATCTTCATAAGATTAAGGAAAATAACAAAAATATGATAAAAATATAAATCGGGCGTGGACCGGTCACGGCACGACGGCCGGCCCGGTGGGTCCAGTCCCAGCGCCTTGGCTAATATTTTATTATTTATTATTTTCTTTCCTATTTTGCATAGGTTCATGTCTCGTCGTATTTTGAAATATTCATTCGTGCATTCAGTGCTCGTTAGTGCATTGAATATACTTGCACCATTTTAGTCGGGGCTTACTCGATAATGCTCAGATGCCCGTATGTTGAATATTTACTACTAACCCATGGAATTCTGCTGGGAAGAACCATAAATTGAAGTAACGAAATATTATGAAAATATTGAATATTTTTCAAAGATTGTTAATCTAATGATTTAAGAATAATTAACTGATGGCTCTATACTAGTACGATCATCTGGGAGCATTAATTATTCAAGAATTGGGTGATATGAGCTTGTCAAGCGTCATATTTCTTTTTATATAGTCGGGGAAAACAATTGTTACATCCTCAAGACGTTATTGCTCTATACTAGCGGGCAAGCCGTCTAGGAGTCGTCTAATCTTGCAATTCTATATAAAAGTGATCACCGAAATTGCTCAGTATTCATGAGATATGTCGTTGCCTCAGCTGAGAGACTACACATCTATATGTACTCTAAGAGACAGTATTCTCAGTCAGAGATTCTCTTGGCCTGAGTTTCCACGCTTTCGATGAGACATGAGCCTCAATACTCATCTGATTGCTCGATCAGGAATATGTACAATTATGGTTTTACGATTTTAGCCCTTGTCGAAAATCCACCATCTACATTAAGTCCCCTTCTTAGTGAGGAACAATCATGTTCCTCAGTCAGCATTGAATGGTGATTTTCCGGTTATAAACAATATAAGTAATTGAACTTAGTCGTAAGATAAGACGTTACCGGATTTTTGATGGTGTGAGCAAACCACTACTTGAATGAAGATCCCAGTGGCGTTATAGAGCGTCGTCTAACGAGCATGAATTGGTGTTGAACTGCTGATTTTTATGACGGGACCTTGGTCGTTTTTGGATTCACAGGCCGGGCCCAATAAGGAAATCCTTGTGAAATTAGGTTTTGGAAATAAAATTTGATATAAAAGGGAATTAATCCCCTTTTTTTTATTATTTATTTTTCATAGCCGAACACCACCTTGATCCCTTCATCTCCTTCACGCCCGAGCAGAGAAATGAGCAGAAAGTTTTCACCGGAGCCGCCGCCGTCTGACAGTCGCAGCCACCGGCCGGCGCCGACCAGGTGCGCAGCAAAACCCTTTCTTTTTTTTTGCTGAAGTTCATGAGTTTCATGAGTTATTCATGTCTTGATCATGCTAAAATTATATATATGTGCATATATGAGTGTGAGTTTTGTTGAAAACCCTTGTTTTTTGAAAACGTATGTTCGTTCTATCGTTAGTTTAAGAAACTAGTAAAAATCCCTGATTTAGGAGAGATTTTTTATGTATAGACTTGTGTCCAGTGACAAAATTTTGTTTATGAGTTTTCATGGGAATCAACACTTTATTTTGAAAATCCATGGACTTTTCACAAAACCGAAATAAACCCTCGTTTCAAAGAAAGACGACAGTACGAAGGAAAAAGTTTTTTTTGTTAATAAAACCATGGCTTGTTCATGGATTTTTTTTTTTTTGATGAGACCGTGGAATATCCACAAATTTTATTTACGTGAGCCTTGCTCGCGTCGAAGTGTTTTTTTTTTATTATTTATTTACATGAGTAATCACGTTTTATTCATATATATGAATATATATATTTTTTAAAAAAATCAAAACTTGAATTTTGAATAATGCTTAAAGGTAAACAATTATTTATGATGAAATATTATTTTAGTTTTCATGATTCCATGGTGAATTTTTGCACAGTAAAAGTGTCCATGATTTTATGAAAATCGAAGTCTGTCTTTTGTAGGTTTCGAAGAAATGAACGATTTTTGAAGTGTTAACCTTTGCATTACCATCACTACTGTTAGTGGAATCGTAAAAGGTAAGAGTTTAGGGTTACCATTTTTATAGTGGATTTATTATCAGCATATCCATAATTCTGTGCTTCTGCTTCTAGAAAATGGTGACCTCCAGCAGCAGCGATTATGATTATAGTTATTCGTCTAGCTCTTCTGAAGAGGATTCCAAAGCTTCCACAGCCAAGCCACAAGCTAAGATGAATCGTACTCGAGGAACGAAGCCTAGTGCACCTCTTCATGACCGTAGAGTTACTTATGCCGAGCTCATGAAGAGAAAAGTCAAGATGACAGGATGGATGATCATCGACGAAGAAAGGACCGATTCGGCGTGAGAATATCGTAGGCCGAGGAGAAACTTCGATCTCGAGATGATGGTGTACCCTCTGATTATGATGCTTCGGAAGATGAACCCGTGTGGGTGCCACGGGATCGAAAGATTAAACCAGAACGGTGTACCAGAGAGCTCAGAGAGATTGCGAAGCAAGTTGAAGCTGAACTTGAAGCTGAAGATGACTCGGACTTGGATGATCCTAATGTCCATCCAGACTTCATCAATGGCCCTGATAGTGATTCCGACGAGGATTCCGAGAAGGACGATGATGACGAATCTGATGACTCCGATGAGTCTGACAATTAGTTCTGACCATGAATATTTCGTAGTCATTTATTTTTTGAAGTAGACATGTTCTGGTTGTTTGAGAAATTTGGCTGTAGAGACGTTTCTTTAGAGATTATTTTGAACCATAATCCTTTGTCATATCATTTTCCAAGTTTCCTTTATATCTCCTGCTATGGACCGATGTCTAGCCATTGGCAGAGTGCAACCACACGAATTGCTCCAGCAAAACACATGGCCTGTCATACGACCAATTCAAAGTCGCAATATTGACATCCTCTGAACTGTCAGTCCCCAGTATTGTTACGTTTCTCCCATTCGTCGTGACTCAGTTAGGGTTTCAACAGAAATCGTAACAAATTTATCCGCCCGTTGAGATAAGCACACATATCTCGACTTGTAATGCCTAGGGCTTCTTATATAAACAATCTATCACCTTTCGCTTCTGCATACTCATCAGAAGAAATTTTGATCGCGATTGTACCTCTCGTAGCCATGTCTAGCAGCAGCATGTCTTCTCGAAACGAACCTCAATCGAAGCATGAAGTAGAAGCATCCATCTCAGTAAGTTGTATAACTTCTTCATCTCCATTTGATCAAAGGTATTGATCACAGAAAATGGTTTGTCGCAGGATAATCAGAAGAATCCATCTTCTTTTCATAGTTCGAGGCCCAAGCGGACTGTCAGAGTCCCTGCTCGGTATAGGTTGGCTCATGATGAAGCTGGCACATCTGTGAGTGATTTCATGGTTTCTTGATTGAAGCTTTATTTGACGGTTTGTCCAATCCTTATCTGAAATTGAAAACTTCTTTATCGCAGATTGATGTGCATGTTGTTGTCGATGCTAGAAAAAGTAGGAATGGGAAGTCCGTGGTCGTGGTTGACGATAGAAGCAACCAGGTTGATGAAGACTCTACTGATTCTGTGGAAGCTAGGGTTAGAGCTCACGAGTATCCAACAGCTGGTCTCCCCTTTGAAGTTCCCATGACTAATACTTCCCCAAATAATGGTGTGGTCGGTGGATTCGTCATTCCAAAATGTCATGTACCTTTGTATACCAAAATTTGGAAACGGTATTGGCACATTGCTACAACAGAAATATGGAGAGGTTTTCTCCCAACCCTTCTGACCACGGTCGCCGGATTGTTACTAATCATTGAAGAGATGAACATGATGAATCTGCGAGATGTCAAGAACCATGAACTGCACAGGTAGGATGAAATGATCTCAAATTGTGAAACTTTGCGGTTCAACATAGGTTGGCTTCGTCGTCGGCTTGAGATGATCAAAATTCATAGGGCGGCAGCTGCTGCTGATGCAATTTCTACCACAACTGCTTTCTTGGAAGAGGAGAAGGCACTTGCTTTGGAGTCGGCAAGAGTTGAAAAAGCTGTTCAGAAATTGAAAGTGAAGACCAGAAACTTTCAAAAGAAGCTTGACATGTCTGTTTATAAGAATTACTCTTTGCTGGATGGTTTGCTCTGAGTGAGCATTTATGATTATTGTTTTTGAATAGGTTTTAGGTTGTTTCTTTAGGTAGAGTAATTGATCATGGTATGAAAGAAAATTTTTGTCCATTTATGAAATGTTTAATGAACAAAGGAGTATTTTTCATACTCTTTAGAGGAATGTAAATTACATTTTGAGAAATGCTTAAAATGATAAAAAGGTGATGGTCTTCTACGAATCAGGCGTAATATGCCTTGAGCCATTTGTCGTTGATGATATTTCTTTCCACTCCCCCGTTAATAGCTAAGATCTTGTAATATCCACTGGATACTGCTTTGATGACTAAATATGGTCCTTCCCATTTCGGAGAAAACTTGTGAGCATACAAATCTTGCTGAATGTGTTTTGCAGTCTTTAATACCAAATCTCCTACTTGGAATGTTCGAGGTCTTACCATTTTGTTGTAGGCTCTGGAGATCCTTTGTTTGTATGCTTCTACATATTTTTCTACCTTAGATCTCCTTGACTCAAGCATGTCCAGTTCAGCAATTCTTGAGTTGGATACTTCGGCTTCGTCCCATTGTACTCCACTGGCTATTGCAATCCTTGCTGAAGAAATTTTGATTTCTGCTGGGAGTATGGCGTTGGCTCCATAAACGAGAGAGTATGGTGAAGTCCCGATCGAGCTTCTTGGTGCGGTTTTATGAGCCCATAAAGCCATAGGCAATTGTTCATGCCACGTTCGCGGATTATCATAAATTGCTTGACTGAGAATTCAGATCAAAGTTTTGTTGGTGCTCTCTGCTTTTCCGTTTCCTTGGGGATAGTATGGCGTGGAGAAAACTTGTTTGATGCCGTATTCCTCGAGCAATTTCGTCACGTGTTTGTTGGCAAAATGAGTTCCATTATCAGTGACAATGTGTTTAGGAACACCGAATCTACATATTATGTATTCTTTGATGAAGGCTGCGATCGTGACTCCAGTGGTGCTTCGAAGAGGGATAGCTTCAAACCATTTGGTGAAATACTCAGTTGCAGTGATGATGTATTCATGCTACTTCGAAGATGCTGGATTGATTTTCCCAATGATATCCACTCCCCAGCTATTGAAAGGCCATGGACTATTCACAGAATTCAGAGGAAGACAAGGAGTGTGGATGAGATTACCATGAACTTGGCATTGGTGACACCTCTGAACGTGCGCAGCTGCATCGTCTTCCATGGTCATCCAATATTATTGTAGGATCAGAATATCGCAACATCAATACCTTTGCAAAATCTTTGTACAACACACTGCGAAGATGTCGCAGATTGATTACAAAAATGACGCAACAGATGACGACAATCCAAACATGAGAAAGGTGTGGAAACGTAGCGAGATTTAGGAGTGTTGCGAAATTTAACATTTATATACTCGCGAGAATATCGCAAGCCAGATCCGAAAATAAAGGATAGCTTAGCTGTCACCCACTATGTAATGTCCTATATAAAGAGTTGAACATGCCTAAGGTAGGGAGAGATCTTTTTGGAGAGTGGAAGAGAGTTTTGAGGAGAGAGAAAATCTATAATAGTAGTTGTATTCTTGATTTCATTTTCCTTCCTGTAAAAAATTCCAAAACTCAATTAATAAAAAGTGTGATTGTTGATCTTAAAGATGTGTTGATTATTATGAATTCTTGTGAGGGATGTATTGTAGGATTTCCTGCAACTACATAATGGCGCTAGAAACAGGGATTGAAGATTGATATTGTGATTTGAAAGAATTTGGAGTAATAGGAAAGGAATTTCATATAATTTTCAACAACTCATTAAGATTGAAAAATGGCTAGAAGAAGACATGCATCAAAACAACCAACAACTATTAGAAGGAGTAGGAGGCTTGCTGGAAAAGAGGGAGATGAAATTGAGGAATCTTCAAGAATGAACATAAGGAATAATGGAGAAAATCAAGTTCAACAACCGATTCAACGTACACCAATACAAAGTACAATTGTGGATTATGACATGGTGAGTGTGCATACTTGGCGATCAGATTCCGTAGATGAAATGGAAGAAGAACAACAATTAAGAAGCAATGGGCGAGAGGAGAGAGACCAAGAAGCAAATGGAGGAATAATTCATGGAAATGAGGAGATTGGAGCGTTAGAAGCATTGAGGCAAAGAATACACGAAGAAAGGCGATTATAGGCAGAAGAACGTGCAAATTTGACAAGGAAAAATCATGAGTTAATGATGGAAAACATGAGATTACAAAGTAGAAGGTCAAGAAGCACTACAAGATCAAGTTCAAGATCAGTTAGAGAAGAAATAAGACGAAATTCGCCTGTAGAAAATGCTAATGAAGATACTCGATAGGAAGTACAAATCCCAGACGAAGAACGTCGTGAAAGAAGAGAAATAATGGAAGATCGTTATATTCAACGTAGTGAAATTCTTCAAAATGGGCAAAACAACAGAAATCAGGGAAATAGACAACGTCAGGAACGAAGTAATCAAGATGGCGAAGAAAATCAAGAAGAAGGAAGGAGAATCTAACATGGGATAGAAGCTCAAAGAAATCAACAAATAATTGAAGATGAAATTGAAAGACATTACACTGAACAAGCACGTCTAGCTTGCGAAAGGGAAAAACTGAGAGCAGAAATGGAAGAACAAGAGCTCCAAGAAGCAATTCGCCAAAACAATCATGATAATCGATAAAGAAGGCATGAACAAAATCGCAATAATGGTAATATCAATGAAGAATATGATAGAGCACAAAGGAGAGCTGAAAAGCGACGAATAGAATTGAGGAGGAATGAACAAAATCGCAGAGACAAAAATGAGGAATATAATCATGTGTGAATTCATGAAAGAAATGAAAGAGAAAATCGCAGGGAAAGACAAGAAGAAAATGATGAACAAGAAAGTCAAAACAGATGTGAACGCAGAAGAAGAGAAGCGGAGTTAAAAAGACCAATGGATCCAAATTCTGGTGTAAATGAACAAATTTTGAGAGAGTTAGCGGAAATGAGAGGAATGTTAAATAATAAAAGAGAAGGAGGTAGGAGACAACTGGACGAAGCTATAGAAGAAGCTGCGAAAACTCCATTCACACAAGAAGTACAATTAGGAGGAATACCCCCAAAGTGCAATCTACCTGTGTTAGCTAGCATTTTTGACTGAACAACTTGTGCAAGACAACACATCAAAGCTTATGTGAGATGTATGCTACAACGGGAAAACCAGATCTTTGTGATGTGCAAATATTTTGCATCAAGTTTAACGGGAGAGGCCTTAAAGTGGTTTGAAGGTTTACCAAAGAATACTATAACATCTTTCAACCATTTGCGTGCTACATTCTTAGGGCGTATATAAGTAATAACTCTTCGCGACCAGGCATTGAAGATGTATTTGGACTAAAGCAAAGAATTGGCGAAAGTTTGAAGCATCTAACCAAGAGGTGGAGGACAATGTGCAGTGAAATGGCTGGCCATGTAGATGAGAGATATCTCATTCTATCATTCAGTAACGCGATGTTCGCAACCAATTTGTTTGATATTCAAATTTTCGTAATCAAGAATACAATCACAATGACCGAGCTGCAAAGAATTTCAAGAAGAGTATATTTCTCTTGAAGAAAAACAAAATGACATGGAATCATACCCAGTTGCGAACACAAGTTCAAATGCAGCGAATGCAAGACTATTACCCAAACTGATAAACACAGTGGCGAGCAATTCACAAATACAACAAGAGAAGATAATGGGTGATAGTCGGCAGAAGTTAGTAGCTATGGGAAGTCGAGATCAAGAAGAATTCGAAAGACAAGAGAAACTTCTATAGCCGTGGTGGGAATAATAAGATTCAAAGACTTGATCAACCACAAGAATTTTATGGAGGTCAAAGACAAAATATCATAGGGGACAAGGAAGTCAAAAGATAATATGGAAAGAAATCAAGATGCCACCTCTGAATTCTAGTGTGGAGAAAATATGGGAAGCTATAATCTTCATTGGAAAATATACCAACACCATGGAACATGGGGAAGGAACCACCTCCAAACCAAAGAAGTCATGAATTTTGTTCTTATCACCATTTTTATGGACATACAACAAATGACTGCAGAAATATAAAAGAATCATCCTCAGAATGATAGATCAAGGGAAACTAAATCATTTTCTAAAAGACCAATCTCAATCTCAACCATTACCACCACCGCCAGAAATTCGCAGAGCAAATACAACAAAAGGAGGAGAAACATTTGTAATAGAAGTTTGGGCAAAGGCAAAGAATCTGTTTTGTCACTCTATTGTACATTCGTACAAAACAATTGAAGACTTTCACGATAACATTCTAAGCAGGGTTTTCGCAAGAGATGCTGATGATAGAGAAATAATGAACATTGCGAAGGCATCGCCACTGAAAGAATGGCAAAAGCAGACTATTTCCTTCACTGCGGGAGAAGTACCTGAGGGTGGAGAAATTCACGATAACCCATTAGTGGTAAAATTGGAGATTAATCCAAAGCCTAGCGATGATGAAGATGATGAAGATGAAGATTCATGGGCAATCAACAGAGTTTTAATCGATACTGGAAGTTCCGTTGATATCCTTTTTTATCATACTTATAAAACTATGGGAGGAAAAGATGAAGATCTAATACCTTCAACTTACAAAATCTATGGTTTTAATGGTACTGCCAATAAGCCTAAAGGGGAAATCAATATGCGAATTCCACTAAAAGGATTGTCTTCAAAATTGCATCTCCGTAGTCGATGTGGAATCACCATACAACGCATTAATTGGACTACCTTGGTTACATGGGATCTTAGGTGTAGCATAAACTTTTCATCAATGCATTAAGTTCCCTCATCCCAGTGGTATTGGCATCATAAAGGGTGATTTGATTGAAGGAAAGAAGTGTTATGAAATTGATGTAGAATTTTGCGAAGAAAGAGCTGCGAAAAAGAAGAATTGCAAAAATAACATCAAGGAAAAATAAAGGGGTGAAAAATTGATGGTAGATGCAATAGAACAGAGAGAAGAAGAAATGCTGCGAAACCAATGCATGCTGAAGACAAGAAACAATGAAGATTTCGCAAAAGGTAAGAAAATAGCAGAAAATTTCAAAAATGCAGAGGCAAAAAGTAGCATAAGTAAGAGAGTTAAAGAGTGAATGTATTTGTTGATTTTATGACTGCAAAAGTAAGAGTGAGAGAAGAAATAAAGATGTATGGTTGATCTGAAGAAAAAAAATTGAGATTGCGAAATTACAAAAGAGCTGATATGCAGATTATTATAAGATTGCGAAATTACAAAAGAGCTGATATGCAGAAAAGAAAAAAAAAATCAAAAAGGGGCGAACCTTCTATGGCGTACACCCTAGTTCGCGAAATCAAAATTTCGCAAGAGGCAAATGTAAGACCTAAAGTGCGTCATAGAAGGGGGTACCTGTTGCATGGCTCAGCGAAAAGGTTACACCGCCCATGGAACCTGAGTCATGGAGATTTGGGGTCAATAAAGCACATCCAGGAGAGGTACCTTGGATTTTCAACCTAAGCTTATGACCTAGGTTGGACGACTGAGGGTCTCTTCTAAGGAGTGCGGCATCTGATCAAGGCGCCGAGGTACACGGTTGAGCCAAGGGTGCCTGGGGCGTTTGAAGCGTCTCGGCCATTCTTGGCAAGTCTTTACTTATGCTGCACTCGGCCTCAAGAAAACCCCACTTAGGTGCAGTCTCGTAACCATAAGCCCTATAGACAAAAGGGATAAGAGGCTGCGAAAACAACCGGTTGTTGTTAAGACCGGATGGGAGGAGCCAACCTTGTATGGTAGAGGTACGCCTCCTTGAAGGGGAAACCAGGGGGAAGATAAGGGCGGCACCCTCCATTAGGGAGCTGATAAGTGTCTTAAGACGCAAATGTCATGAGGCTTTATTTTCGCAAGAAAATTTAGGCTTGTCATATTTGTGCGACAATCCTGAAGAGGCAATAATACAAAAGAGAAAGATAAGACGAGATCAATGGGTAAATACATGAAAATATAAAGACGTCCTGCGATTTCGTCGCAAGACGGCAATGTCATGGTGCTTTATGTTCGCAAGAATATTTAGGCCTGTCATATTGTCGTATGAAAAATATCCTGCAGAGGCAATAATACTAGAGAAATGATAAGACAAGATCAATGGGTCATTACATGAAAGTGTAAAGACGTCCTGCGATTTTGTCGCAATGACAAGGGGTGGCAAAATAAAACCTTTAAATAGGAAGGCAAAATAAGACCACATAAGAGAAAAATAAAAAATGAAATCTTGGAAGAAACCAAGAAATATCTAATTGCGAAAATTCAGCAGAAACAGCTGCGAGACTGAGGCATGAATACATGTTTCTATTCAAAAGTAACTTGCGTAATCTTACATTTGAATACAAATAACAGAGGCAAGTATGGGAATGAATAGAATAAGAACATGTTATTTATCTCCATATGATAGATTTACGCACGCATAAAATGAAATAATATATTGATTAACCATATTGCAAAAAAGAATTGCTTTTTTAATATGTGCAGAAAGGAACAAAAAAGATAGAACTTCCATTTGAAGATTCAAGAATTCGCAACAAAAGATTCAAGAAATTCGCAGCAAAATATTACAAAGATTGGAGATTAAAAGAATGAATGTACAGATATTACAAAAAGAGAAAGAAAGAGAACTATTTCTCGTTTGACTCCTCTTCTTCATCAGATCCTTCTTCTCCTTCACCTCTATCAGATTCCTCTTCTTCACTAGCATCACTGTCAGAAATATCCAGAGGAGGTGCATTCTTGGGGATTTCTTCTAAGAGGCAAGGATATGTAGAATGAGGGATGTTATTGTCGTCGCAGACCGTCTTAATAGTCTGATTTCGAAAAAGAATAACGTCATTCTTAAAATTCGCAACAGTAATCTTTAGTTGACTCTTCAGTCTAGAGCATTTATCATTGCGAGAAGAAAGATCCTTTGCGAGCTGCTCCTTTTCAGATTCAAGTTCTTCAATTCTTTAGAGAAACCTCCCTTCAGCTTCTACGAACATATAACAATGAATCAAAGAACTTGATGACAATTTATGAAAAATAAACAATTAATAAAGAAGAACAGTTAACAACCTTCTCTCGTCGTAAATCATATCCCTAACCAAGGACGTGTGCTCAGCTTGAAGACTAACATTTACACCTAAATTATTTCTGGCGTCATCTAGAACTTTCGCAGCCCAAGCGAATTCGTCATCATTATTTATGAGAAGAAGAGAGCGAATCTGATTCTCTCTTTCGCTAAGTACAACATTTTTGCGGTTAGATTCATCTCGTTCAATTTGAACCTCAAGAAGAGTTTTTTGAAATTTCGCTAATGCTTGAGCACCTTGTCTAGCGATGCGATCTTTATCATCTATGAGATCACTGATCTTGGTTCTTAAAGCATTAATTTCCTCTTTAGAATTAAGATAGAAACGCTTAAATTGGTTGGCTAAACCCAAGCTGGATCTATGGTCAATTTCTAAGAGGTGAAGTTTGGATCTGAGTTCATTTATGGGAAGAGAGTTTATCTTGTCATTTGAAAAACTATTTAAGGAATTATTAAGGTGTTCAAGGAGGGTATTATTATCCATAGAATTGGGGAATGTGTGAAGAAAAATGGTTTCATCAGAAAGATTATAAACGTCGGCGAAAATGATAAGTTAGATGAGGGAGGATAATGATAAAATAAAATAAAGGAAAAATGAAAAGTTTCATACCATAAAGTTGCTTATTGGCATCCTGAAGACTAGATATTTTGTCCTTCTGAGAAGAAGAATCAACTTCTAATTGTTTGTTCTTCTCGCGAAGATCCACAAACTTGACCTCTAGTCCTTCAATTCTTTGGCGAAATTGAAGATTCTTCTTTTCAAGGATCTTACGTATTCTCTCCAAATCTGAGGCAACAACGAAAGAAGCCTTCCCAGTCTGCGAAAGAAATTGAAGAAATTATCAAGATATAATATAATTTTAAATCATAACTATGAAGAGATAGAGAAATGAAGGCATACCAAGATACCAAGTGAATTCAGAAAGCTAGGAGTCATCGATCTGGAGACTCCATGAAGAGAATCATCACCATCCAGTAGAGGGGCATCATAGATATTCGCAAGAGCTCTACATGTGCTAGTAAGATGATCATCCCCAATTCCTTACATAGAGTCAGAGAAGATGCTAGATAATTGTGCCATTGAAGATTCAGGTGGAAAATCTTCCCTTGCGAAAGAACTATCATTATTATCATCATCGTCAGAACTTTTGCTAGGCTGAAGATTTGAAGGAGAAGGAGAATGAACTTTTCGTTTCTTTGAAAGTGGGGCAGCAGATTTATCCTTGCGAAGAGAACCTTTACCTTTCCCTTTGGTCTTCGCAACCTTACATCTTCTTATTCTTCAGCAGATTTCTCTTTGCGAAGAGAATATTTACCTTTCCCTCTAGTCTTCGCAACGTTAGATTCTTCTTGTTCAACAACTACAACACCAACCTTCGCACACAAATGAAGATAAGAAACAGAGGCAACAATATTGTTAAAAGTAAAAAAAAAAAAAAAAAAAAAATTCTTACTTCATCCGTGATGGAGCGTAGAGAAGCTAAAGTGCTAGCTTTTCCAGTTTTGTTGTAACTTGATCTCAACTTTTCAATCTAAAATTTTTGCAAGAATTAGAGAACAAGAAAGTAACGATAAATGAAAGATTATGAAGTGAGCAAAGTTTGAAGACATACCTCTGTTTATGGGTGAAAACTATTTCTGCCGGTTTTGGTAATTTGGGGTGTGTGGATGAGAAATGAGTCTAAACCTTAAACAAATGCACTGCACGGGAGTGCTTGTAGATTCGAGAAATCAATCTGTGCAAATAAGGACGAAACCAAGAAATGGCCGTTCCAGACTTGTTTCGGTCACAAAGTGAAGGAGATGGGGTTGATCTTAGGGAGGGAAGCGAAGAAGGTGTTGAGATTGTGAAGGTGTTGGCTATGTATGACTTGTATCAGAAAGCTGGACTGGCTTGCAGGATGTAAGCTATCAGTTCTGGTGTTTGAATACGATGGTATCAACACTTGCCTCTGTTGTCTGGACTTGTTCTGTTTTTGGAAATAGGGAGGAGAACCTATTTATACAAGTAATTAGAGCCTTATTCACGTCTCTCGTGGGAAGTGGAGGAAGTGGAGTGATGGAGTAGTGGAGTTGTGTGTTAGTGTTACACGACCAGTCTTGCCCACTTCTCCTGTCATCTCTAACCGTCCATGACTTCTTGACACGTTCTTGTGATGGCGCGTTGCACGCTACACGCTGTAAACCGCCAGACCAATACCCGAGTATGTATCTCCCAGTTTGTGACATGATTGATGTCTCGAGTGTGTGGATCGTGGGACCCACAGAAAGTAGCATGTAATGCTAGATTAAATAACTAAGTTATTTAGAAAGTCGATACTTGTGAAGTACCGTGTGTATTCTATGTGTGTATCGCATCATGGTGTGGTAAAGTGACGGTGGTGATCACCATGACGCCTCACCGACCAATTAACTCCCGACTGTGGTTGTATAACCAATCCGGTGAAGTTGGACGAATGAGATGATCTTTGAGACACTCATCTGCGACCATTGATGGAATTAGGGTTTTTGAAGAGGTGCGCAAGCATCACTCTTCAGCTTGGTCGAATCCAAGCTTGGGATACAATTTTGACAGGGCCGATCGTGCATGTGTGTAGACGACATGACGGTGTAGGAGCCCATATCTCATTGTCTCGTGAAAGTGTGATCAGGGCCACTCAATTTGTCCGGCGAAGTTGAGTGTTCGAGATCAATTTGCAACAGAAATTTGGTGCCGCAAAAGCCGCGCATCATGTCAATTTTGGGCGCGCGTTCCAAGACGACCAAGCTTGGTCGGTCTTGGCCGATCAGCCCGGCGTGCGTACGGTGGGATGGTGTATATACCTGTACTTCATCGCCCCAAATAAACGTGATCTAAGCCACTCAATTTGTCCGGTAAACTTGAGCGGTCGTGATCAGTTTGCGGTTGGGAAGTGTGACCACGCCTAGCTTGGGCGCGTGAATCAAGGTGTACAGCCAAGTTTGGTCTTGGCCGATCGGGTGTGGAGCTAGGTGGACCCGCAGTGATCATGTTGATACTTACCGGACCTGCTTAGTCTATTCCTGGACCCTTCATCCGAGCAGGAGAGAAGGGACGCTCGTGATCGCGACACAAACCCTAATTAGGTTTTTTCTTGGGCCGTGTGTACCATTTTGGGGCGCACGAATCAAGATGACCAACTATAGTTGGTCTTGACCGATCAGTCAGGTATGTAGGCGTGCCCACGGTGTTTGTGTTGACATGCTCTGGGCTCTTTGAATCTACATCTACACCCTCCATCTATGCCTACGAAGATGGATGGTTGAGACTATTTTGTGATACATGTAATGTACCTCAAACCCTAATTTAGGTTTTTTTTTCATCCATACTGCTCTGGTTTGGACGGTTTGGCAAGCTATGCCACCCTTTTGGGGATACCGACCATGCGGGGCCCGCGTTCGGTCGGTAGTGAATATTCCAATACCTGCTTGGGGTCATGGATTCAATCTATGCCATCCAATCATCTTTGGTGAAGTTGGATGGTCGTGATCGTTTCTGAGACTGACATGGTCAGTTCAGGTTCAAATATGCTCAATCGGGCTAGTATAACACACCGAGAGTTGTAGCATGTATGGGTATTTCGTACATGCTTCATTATTAATGCTTGGAGATTCGTGTTGCTCTGTTGAGAACAACACTCAGTCGTCATGCCGCACCGGTAATGAGTACAGGAAATACGAGGCTCGTCATGCATTAATTAATAATGTTGTAAATTCACGGGGGTATATGGGATTGTTGCCACATGCTCCAACCTGGATGAATTTCGTGTATTTAATTCACGAGAATCATCGGGATTGTTGCCACATGCTCCATTCTAGGTGAATTAGTAAAGTAAAGAAGAATTCATCACTTATTAATGGCTTTATCTTTTGCAAGATGTTAGCGCATAATTTTGGCTTTTACAATTTTATCCTTGAATGAAAATCCACCATCAACATTAAGTCCCATGCCTAGCACTTAATGGTTACACCATTGTGGGGTAGGCATGAGATGGTGACAGTTAAAGACAAAGCTTATGAGACAAAGTTAGATGTTACCAGGAGAGACGGGTCATCATGTCCTTGGAGCATGTCACGTTCAAGAGGCATCCGGCGAGTGTTCCCTAGCATGATGTCGGTCTTGCCGCTTCGATGGATCATTACGCTGTTTCGTTCGCGGGGCTCTTTGCACGACCGCTTGATCGAACGTGGGATTGATGTGCATGTTATGGTTAATCGTGGGTCCGCTGCGTCTGCTTGATCGAACGTAGGACCCGATGTAAGCATGTTTGATTCGAACATGGGCAGATGTGCATGCTTCGATCAAACGCAGGACCACCCAAACGTCGGCCATGTCCTGTTCCTACTTTGACCGTACAGTTGATGTACTTGCTCGAGTGTCATCTTGCTACTTCGACCAAATACCGACCCAGCTAGCTTGACTAAACACCGGACTTGATGTTTTGACCAAACACCGGCCTTGCTGTTTGCTTTGATCGAACGTGGGACCCGATGTGAGCAAGCTTGTTTTTTTTTAAATGAACCTTGTGTGCTCAAATGTAAATGTGGGTCCTGTAGAAAGCGTTGAAGTGTTGGAGCTGAAACGCCTTCTTCTGGAGAGAGAGCTTTGATTGGGGACGGTTATGTCCGGCTTCGACCAACTGGGCCGGGATCAAGTGGGACCCGCCGCGTGCTCGATCGAACGTCGACCTGTGTTTGATTGAAAACCGGCCCTCTTGCGTGCGCTGTTTTATTCGAATACCACCTTGTGACTTTGATCAATACCAGACTTGAAACTTGAGCAATACCGGACTTGTGACTTGATCAATACCCGACTTGAAACTTGAGCAATACCGGACTTGTGACTTGATCAATACCGGACTTGTGACTTGATCAACACCGGACTTGAAACTTGAGCAATACTGGACTTGTGACTTGATCAATACCGGACTTGTGACTTGATCAACACCGGACTTGAAACTTGAGCAATACCGGACTTGTGACTTGATCAACACTGGACTTGAAACTTGAGCAATACCGGACTTGAAACTTGATCAATACCGGACTTGTCACTTGAGCAATACCGGACTTGTGACTTGATCAACACCAGACTTGAGACTTGAGCAATACCGGACTTGTGACTTGATCAATACCGGACTTGTGACTTGATCAATACCGGACTTGTCACTGGACTTGAAACTTGATCAATACCAGACTTGAAACTTGAGCAATACCAGACTTGAAACTTGAGCAATACCGGACTTGTGACTTGATCAATACCAGACTTGAAAGTTGAGCAATACCAGACTTGTGACCTGAGCAGTACCGGCCTTGTGACTTGATCAACACCGGCCTTGTGACTTGAGCAGTACCGGCCTTGTGACTTGATCAACGCCGACCTTGCTTTCTTTGCCCGTACAGTTTATGTGCTTGCTCGAGTGTCATCCTTGCTACTTCGACCAACACCGGTCTTGCCTTGACAAACACCGGTCTTGCTAACCAACATCGGTCTTCCCTTTGCTCGAAAGTGGGATCTAGGCGTGCTTGCTTTGCCCAAACGTGAACCTTGTATGTTCGAACGTGGTGTGGGTCCCGTTGAGAGCGTTGAAGCATCTTCTGGAGCAAGCAGGTCCCGGAGAGCGTTTGATGCAGCTCTTGAATAGACCATTGAAGCAGCTTCTGCTAGAGGGAGCGTTGAAGTTTTTCTCTCTTCAGTTCGATTTACCCTTGCGAATTCCATGCTTCTTAACTGACCATCTCTCTCATGTTGAAGAATTCCTTGACTGACGGTGAAGGAACTTCATGCTGAGCGTCAGTCCCCAAGCGTGGTTTACATGGTTTGTTCGTAGTGGTGTTGTCGATCCAGATATGGAATATCTTGGACATTGTTTCATCATTGTGGGAGTCGTGCATGTGGTACTTGGAGTTGGAGTTGACGGACGCGCAGGATGTTGTATCTCGGTGGTTTTCCTCTTGCTGCTTGAGGAACCGCTTTACGGAAGGTGAAGGTTGTATCGCATGTTGGTGAGATATATGCCCCTACAAACATTATGAGGCTCTTCATTACGGCAGGCCTGGTTCTTTCTATAAGGGCATATGTTGTTGTAGATGAGCGTTCAACAGGCTCCGAGAGGATGACCAAAAGCGCGGATTCTCCAACATAGCATGATAGACATGTACCACTTTGTCGATAAAGTGACTAGCCCGGATCTTGTTCGACCACTTTGTCGATAGAGTGACTCGCCGGATCTTGCTCGATATGATGCATGGACATCGTTATCTTCTTGAGGCTGCTCCCTTGAGGTATCGGCTCCAGTGGAAGATTGCCGTCATAGAGCGTTGATACGTTGCACCGGCATTCTTTAAACCAAATAGCAGTATGGTTTAATAAAAATTTCCGAGAGGAGTTCGAAAAGATATCTTACTTGCATCATGCTCGTACATCCTTATCTGGTTGTAGCCGCTACATCCATCCATGGAGGAGAACATGCCGTGTCCGCTGGTTGCATCTACTAACATGTCGATATTAGGTAGAGGTGGATCGTTTTTGGAGCAAAGACTGTTCAAGTCTCTGAAGTCTATGCAAAGACTTTGATTTATCCATTTTCCTCGTGTCTGAACTACAATTGTTTAACCGACTTGGATCCAGGTATGACATGTAGATGATGGGTGACCAATTTTCATCTAAATCCGGCATTTTTTCATATCTCCAAGCAAATATGTCCTGGTACTCTTTGAGAAGATCCACGAGCTTCGTGCGTTTATCCGTACACACGGTTGAGCTGATGGAGATAGGCCTAGGAGATTCCTCAACGATTTCAATCTCATTAGTTGCGGAGTTGGTGCCATCTTGCAGCTGTTGTGGAGCATCTAGCACTTGTTCTTGTGGTTCGTTGTTGTTATAGCATTCCATTGGGTGGAGAGACTGGGTGTGATCTCCCCGCTAATTGATAATGGCAAGTGTCGGTATACCGTTTTCCCTTTCTGGTCACGACTCGCCACAAAAGTTTGTTCCCTCTTCGTGCGAACGTGGGTCGTGGCTTCACAGGATGGAGAAGAATGCTTCGTCAGCAAAGATGCATCTTGGTTTTTAGCCCTCAATGATGCAAGCCGGTCTTCTTCCTGAATTGACGCCCGCGTGGGGAGTGGGACGCAACGAACTTGTCTAATTCTTTCCGCGGAGCTTCTCCCATATGTGCTGGTTTGGTTTCCCTTGAAGTCCGTCATTGTGGTAGGCTTCCGTACGACCTTGCCTGGGAGAACCTTGGATTCCCTGAGAGTCTTGAGAGTAATCACATTCGAAGACGCTCATGTGTAGATAAGGGCCGTCTTGAACTCTGAATCCTTGATGCGTGCGGTGACATGTAGGGCACGGTCGTGACCTTCCTCTGGTTGATTGCAGAAAAACGTCTCCGCGCGCTGATTCTTCAAGAGGTATGAAAGTTCGCATAAACTTTCCACTAGAGAAACCGCTTCCCGATCCACCGCCCTCAGGTTCATAGTGAAACTATTGACTTGAGGAGGATCGTTATGAGTATCAGTCCCCAGTGTAGGAGTCTCCATGACAGGACCGCTCATATCTGATGTCGCTTCTTTGATCAGGTCCATGGAGGTCCGCGCCGCTGAAGTACCTTCTCCGGTGCGTTGAATGTGTTTCTTTTTTGCTCCAGGGGATGTCGTGGCTCTTGTGGAAATCGATCAGTTAATGTCTTAAGAAAAGTGAGTACCTCTTTCTGAGTTGCGGCCATATCCATTTGAGTCTTAGCAAGAACTTTCTGCTTCTCCATCAAGTCTGCAATGGTAATGTGATAGACGCATTTATGTGTCTATATTAGCCTCAATTCTCTGTAATGTTAGTACTCGATTTTGTGCTTATTTTGGTATTTTATGTCTTTGTAGGTGTTTTTGGAGAAATAAATTCTTATGGAGAAATTGGATCGAAAAGTTGTTATTTGGACCTCCGGAGAAAATTACTAAAAACACCCCAGAAAACTTGTTAAAAACACCCAAGGAATTTGCTAAGGGACATCTTAATTACTAAGGGGCAACATAAATGATAAAGGGATACCGAATCTGGATAAGGGGTGTCTATCTTCTTCATTCAAATTCTGTTATTTGGCGGGGGAAGATATTATTAAAAGCGAGAATTAGGGTTAGCAATTTGGAGGCCTTTTAGTGAGACTAAAGAGCTAAAATTGAATGGGTATCATCCTTTGGGCTAAACAGGGCTGGTATATGAATTGGAATCGAGAAAATAAGGAAGTTGACGTGGTTTTGGTTAAAACAGAGCAAGTGAATATTCTCGAGATATTTTCATCTACTTTTGGAAAAAAATCGTGTGTATAACTACTTCTGAGATGAGGGTACAACATGTGGGAGTGTGATGCTGGAAGAAGACGTATGGAAAACAACTACAGACGCGTGAAGAAGCTAATTCGAGGAATTATATCCCGTGATATCACAGAAAAGGGAAGAGGATTATCTCGAGTTACTGCCGAGATTTTATTACGATGTTGGGTATAAATAGGTGCTTGCGGTCACATGAGGAGGTATCGGGAGTTAGGGGTCCGGTCAGAGGCCATAGAATCAAAGAAAGAAGAATTGCAGAGGAATTCTCTGCTTCTTTCTGTCTTGAAGAAGGAGACGAAGAACATTGGACGCCCTGTGTCGATGCCGCGAAACTTGTCGAAGATCAACGACATAGAGAACTGTCGTTTCCTCAGCAGTCTTATATTTTCTGTTTCCACTGTAACACTCAATCTGTAACAATTATAAACGTTGCAGTTGAGCTGCTTCTATTCTTTTTCCAATATTTCTTCAATAAAAACACCGTTTGAGCCATGAACAAATATTTTGACCGTGTTTTTGATATGAGGAGCTAAACCCCAACACTGGGATGACGGATGAAGCCATTCTTTACGCATGTGGTAATTCTATTTAATTCTTTTATGACTTTTTGCATTATTCTAAATTGATTTATGATTTTTCTTGATTATTTGTGATTTCGTTTGATGGTGTATGCTTAGTCTAAGAACTTTTGATGCATCATGCTTGTGATTTACATCTAATACTTTATAAAATCTACTTTGGCAAAGGATAAAGAGTCGATGTTTGTTATTTTAAGAGCTAGAATTGTATGGAATTAATAGATGAACCACATGAATACGAGAATTAGTGGAATCCCGAGTCCCAAATATTCTCTCGATATTTGTGACAATATTTTTGTATATATTTTTCTTTTATTAATTCTTAAAATCAATCTCATCAAGTCCGAGTGAACGACAACCTTACTACCACTTTCTACAACATCATTGAAAATAATCATCAATTTTTGGCGACGCTGCCGGGGATATCGTCCTGATAAAAGAGTGGAAGTTGTTGCTCTGGTCCTCCTCTCGTCCCTCCGGCTCCTCGTCCTGATAAAGGAGTGGATGTTGTTGCTCTGGTGACTACCAGTGGTGTTATACTTGATGAGATGCCGGGATTTGCGGCTGCTCTGTCTCACAGTGATGGGAGGTGTTACACTTACTGGAACATCTCCCTCGCTACGCCTGCACTGGTGGTAGAAGTGACACTCCATAAGATGTATTGACCATGGTAGCTCCACTGACAGGTACATCGACACCGGGAGTTTTATCCACACTAGCTCCATCAGAATTGATTGCTGATTCATACCTGAGTTCTACCATCTTGAAATGGATTGATGATTGAATTGGTCCTAAGATCTACCCTTTTTGAAATTAATAAAATTGAATCGGATTTTGAAGAAATTGACTTTACAACCGAGAGATTAACCTCCCATTGTGGTCGCCAATTGTTTATGGGTGAAAACTATTTCTGCCGGTTTTGGTAATTTGGGGTGTGTGGATGAGAAATGAGTATAAACCTTAAACAAATGCACTTTGCACGGATCGCTTGTAGATTCGAGAAATCAATGCATGCAAATCCGGCCTAAACCAAGAAATGGTCGTTCCAGACTTGTTTCGGTCACAAAGTGAAGGAGATGGGGTTGATCTTAGGGAGGGAAGCGAAGAAGGTGTTGAGATTATGAAGGTGTTGGCTATGTATGACTTGTATCGAAAGTTGGCTGGCTTGCAGGATGTAAGCTATCAGTTCCGGTGTTTGAATACGATGGTATCAACACTTGCCTCTGTTGTGTGGACTTGTTCTGTTTTTGGAAATAGGGAGGAGAACCTATGTATACAAGTCATTTGAGCCTTATTCACGTCTCTCGTGGGAAGTGGAGGAAGTGGAGTGATGGAGTAGTGGAGTTGAGTGTTAGTGTTACACGACTAGTCTTGCCCACTTCTCATGTCATCTCTAACCGTCCATGACTTCCTGACACGTTCTTGTGATGGCGCAGTAAACCGCCAGACCAATACCCCGATATGTATCCCCCAGTTTGTGACATGATTGATGTCTCGAGTGTGTGGATCGTGGGACCCACGAAAGTAGCATGTAATGCTAGATTAAATAACTAAGTTATTTAGAAAGTCGATACTTGTGAAGTACCGTGTGTATTCTATGCACGTCTTTGCATCATGGTGTGGTAAAGTGACGGGTGGTGATCACCATGACGCCTCACCGACCAATTAACTCCCGACTGGGGTTGTATAACCAAGCCGGTGAAGTTGGACGGACGAGATGATCTTTGAGACACTCATCTGCGACCGTTGATGGAATTAGGGTTTTTAAGAGGTGCGCAAGCATCACTCTTCGACTTGGTCGAATCCAAGCTTGGGATACAATTTTGACAGGGCCGATCGTGCATGTGTGTAGACGACATGACGGTGTAGGAGCCCATATCTCATTGTCTCGTGAAAGTGTGATCTGGGCTACTCAATTTGTCCGGCGAAGTTGAGTGGTCGAGATCAATTTGCAACAGAAATTTGGTGCCGCAAAAGCCGCGCTTCATGTCAATTTTGGGCGCGCGTTCCAAGACGACCAAGCTTGGTCGGTCTTGGCCGATCAGCCGGCGTGCATACGGTGGGATGGTGTATATACTCGTACTTCATGTTAAAGTGCCCCAAATAAACGTGATCTAAGCCACTCAATTTGTCCAGATCGACTCAGTAAACTTGAGCGGTCGAGATCGGTTGCGGTTGGGAAGTGTGACCACGCCTAGCTTGGGCACGCGAATCAAGGTGTACATCCAAGTTTGGTCTTGGCCGATCGGGTGTGGAGATAGGTGGGCCGCAGTGATCATGTTGATACTTAGGACTGCTTAGTCTATTTCCTGGACCCTTCATCCGAGCAGGAGAGAAGGGACGCTCGTGATCGCGACACAAACCCTAATTAGGTTTTTCCGGTCGTGTGTACCAGTTTGGGGCGCACGAATCAAGACGACCAACTATAGTTGGTCCTGACCGATCAGTCAGGTATGTAGGCGGGCCCACGGTGTTTGTGTTGACATGCTCTGGGCTCTTTGAATCTACATCTACACCCTCCATCTATGCCTGCGAAGATGGATGGTTGAGACTGTTTTGTGATACATGTAATGTGCCTCAAACCCTAATTTAGGTTTTTTTTTCATCCATACTGCTCTGGTTTGGACGGTTTGGCAAGCTATGCCACCCTTTTGGGGATACCGACCATGCGGGGCCCGCGTTCGGTCGGTAGTGAATATTCCAATACCTGCTTGGGGTCATGGATTCAATCTATGCCATCCAATCATGCTGGTGAAGTTGGATGGTCGTGATCGTTTCTGAGACTGACATGGTCAGTTCAGGTTCAAATATGCTCAATCGGGCTAGTATAACACACCGAGAGTTGTAGCATGTATGGGTATTTCGTACATGCTTCATTATTAATGCTTGAGATTCATGTTGCTCTGCTGAGAACAACACTCAGTCGTCATGCCGCACCGGTAATGAGTACAGGAAATACGAGGCTCGTCATGCATTAATTAATAATGTTGTAAATTCACAGGGTATATGGGATTGTTGCCACATGCTCCAACCTGGATGAATTTCGTGTATTTAATTCACAGAATACTGGGATTGTTGCCACATGCTCCATTCTAGGTGAATTAGTAAAGTGAAGAAGAATTCATCACTTATTAATGGCTTTATGTTTTGCAAGATGTTAGCGCATAATTTTGGCTTTTACAATTTTAGCCTTGAATGAAAATCCACCATCAACAACCTCTTTATTTTTCTCGGGCCAACTAAATACCCAAGGTTGATAAGTAACGAGATTCGCAGGAAGCACATTTGAACCTGAAACATAAGGCCCCTTCAAAACCAGCGGAAAGACACACCATTTGTCATCTTTAGAGTGACGAGGAATATTATTCTTGCTAGAATGCCAATCAATATCTTGAATAAGTAGTTTATCATCAACAACGTCATCTTTCCTCTTCAAACGAACACCCCAGCGAGTACTATCTTTCTTCATGGGTATGAATTCATAATTTTCATAGAAGCCCTCTACTGTATATTTCTCAGCGAGTATTTCCAGTTCCTTAAATTTTGGATCCCTAGATTCTTTTTGATAAAGAGACCCTTTACCAGCACCATGGTTAGCGAATTCAAGGATTAAACGAATACAGTCCCCACTCAATTGGTAAATGGCTCGCGAGAACTTCGCATGAGTAAGAATTTCGTAAAACAAGGGAAGATTAGGGTCGTAGAGAGGAATGGGAAGACCAGCGAGAATCTGACCAAGTGAAACTATGATTTCTTTATCATCACAACGATGATCAGAAAACAATTTAGCATAAAGAATTGATGATGATCCTTGATTGGGAATGGTGGTTAATGTGAAACCCTTCTCTTTGAGATCTTTTTGAACTTCTTCAAAAGAAGCTTCATATTTACGACCAACTGGAGGCATCTTAAGTATGGGAATGAAGAAAAAAGTAAAGATCAAAAGAAATAGAAACAAGAAAACTTACAGCAGCAGGAGCGGAATTTACGGAGAAATGGTGAAGAAAGTTGCAGAAAAAATAAGAAGGAAAGTAAAAAAGAAGAAGAGAAGAAAGAGAGAAATATATATAGAGAGAAGATAAGCACATTTAATGCGAAGAGTAGACATGAACGGTTGAAGAGGACGTGTCAAGAAATGAATGGAAGAAGAGATACGTGTAATAAATTCTGCATAAAAGTACAGAACCGTGTCAATACAGAAGAATATGGAAAGATAAGCAGTTGCGGCATTTTGAAACATTAATTCTCATATCATTCTCTTCTTCGCAGAGAAGACATGAGAAGAGGCAAGATGTAGGATCAGAATATCGCAACATCAATACCTTTGCGAAATCTTTGTACAACACACTGCGAAGATGTCGCAGATTGATTACAAAAATGACGCAACAAATGACGACAGTCCAAACATGAGAAAGGTGTGGAAACGTAGCGAGATTTAGGAGTGTTGCGAAATTTAACATATATATACTCGCGAGAATATCGCAAGCCAGATCCGAAAATAAAGGATAGCTTAGCTGTCACCCACTATGTAATGTCCTATATAAAGAGTTGAACAAGCCTAAGGTAGGGAGAGATCTTTTTGGAGAGTGGAAGAGAGTTTTGAGGAGAGAGAAAATCTATGATAGTAGTTGTATTCTTGATTTCATTTTCCTTCCTGTAAAAATTCCAAAACTCAATTAATAAAAAGTGTGATTGTTGATCTTAAAGATGTGTTGATTATTATGAATTCTTGTGAGGGATGTATTGTAGGATTTCCTGCAACTACAATTATTTCTCATGAATTTGGAGAAAGAATTTCCTTTTTCCTTGATGTTCTCCATCGTGCATCTCTTTCAAGATTGTTGGGATTTCATGCTCGGATAAGCATCTCAGTAAGTTCTCACCGAAGCTTTTACGGTATAAGATTCCGTCAAGGAAGACAAATCTTTTAGCTCTCTGAATGAGTTTGACTTTTTCTTTATTTTCCAACGGCAATTCATTTTCCCGGAGGTACTTGATGTAAGGTTCTCTCCAGTCCCCAGTGTGATGGACTGTCAAGGCTTCTAAGTGTGAGGAGGCGTCTGACAATTGGGATAAGATTTTTGCAATATTCTCGATTGAGCCTCCATGGAAGACCAATAATATCCCATCCTTTGAAGTTTTCTGTAAAGTGTCACCACCAACGTCTGTCCGCAAACCTCTTCATGTATGCGTTTGAGTTGTTCGTTCGCTTCGTCGTTTCCAAGGCATCGTGATAAGGACCCATCAGGATTTCGATAGTATAACGCTCCATGAAGTAAGAAATAATTTTTCAATTCCTTTAGGCTGCCTTTCCCTTCTGAAAGAGTACTACTCAATTCATGAATAATAGGTGCTCGCCAATCGTCTGCTTGAATGTTTTCGACTTGAGCAAGCCAGGTAGATGACACGGTACGCCTCTGTACCGTGATTGTTTTCCCTGCCCCTTCGAATTGCAGCTTAGAAGTGAGAGTTGTTAGGCAGTCGGCATGCCTATTGTTAGTTCGTCCAGTATGGATAATGGTTGCATCAGCGAAATGAGTTAATAACTGTTGAGCTTCAGTTCTAAATGGAGAAAGCGTGATTTCTTTGAGAGAGTATGTTCCATTCATCTGATTGACCAGTAGCTTTGAATCTCCTCTTTTTTCAAGGTGCGTTGCTCTTGCTTGCTTGGCCAGGGATAATCCTAGTAAGAAAGCTTCATATTCTGCTGAATTGTTGGTGCAATGAAAATCCAACTTGAACGAATATGAGAAAACCTCTCCATATGGAGATACTAGCACTACGCTCGCTCCTCCGGTGTCGTTGCTAGTGGTGGCAGATCCATCCAAGTATAGAAGCCATGTTTCTTCCTTGATAACTAAGATATCTGGAAACTCACCGGGTACATCTTCATGTAATATTGTTGCATCTTCCCATGGAAAAGCAGCGAGCAAGTCTGCAACTGCTTGACCTTTGATTGCTTTAGGTGGTGTACAAGCTATATCAAATTCTGACATCTGAAGTAGCCACTTTGCTGGCCTCTCTATCAAGGCTGGCTTTGATAGTAGAAACTTTATAGGGTCTGCTTTGGAAACGAGTATGACACTGTTGGATAGTAAATAATGCCTGAATTTCTGAATTGCATGCACTAATGCTAGACATGCTCTTTCGGCTTTTGGGTATCGGAGTTGAGCGTCTCTCATTGTACAGCTGAAGTAGTAGATCGGTCGTTCGATGCCTTCGTCGTCTTCTTGAGCAAGGAGTGCTCCGATAGCGACATCACTGGAAGCTGTGTAAAGTATCAGTGGTCGTCCTTGCACCGAAGATTTCATGACAGCAGGTAATAATAGTATCTGCTGTATTTTCTGGAATGCTTCTTGTTGAACGGTTGTCCATGTAAAACTTGCTCCTTTCTTCAGTAGAGGGGTAAATGAAGTGATGAGTTGAGCTAATCCAGGAATGAAGCGTCGAATATAATTTACCTTGCCCATAAAACTCTGCAGTTCCTTCACAGTGCGTGGAGGAGGCATGGTAGTAATAGCTTTCGTCTTGTCTGGATCGACTTTGATTCCTTCTGCCGTGACCAGGAATCCTAGAAACTTTCCGGAGGAAACACCAAAAGCACATTTCACAAGATTCATTTTTAATTTGTATTCTCTGCATCTTTCAAAAACTTGTATTAGAACTTCAAGGTGGGATGCTCGAGTCTTCGACTTCACCACCACATCATCAACATAGTCTTTCACTTGCTTGTGCATCATGTCGTGGAATATGGCAGTCATAGTTCGTTGATAAGTGGCACCTGCATTCTTTAATCCAAAGGGCATCACAGTATAGTGGAAATTCCCAATAGAAGTACGGAATGCAGTATTGTTGGCATCATGCTCGTACATCTTGATCGGGTTGTATCCACTGTAACCATCCATGAAAGAGAACATACCATGACCACTGGTTGCATCGACGAGCATATCAATGTTGGGTAAGGGAAAATCATCCTTCGGACAACATTTATTCAGATTCCTGAAATCGACGCAATATCTGATTTGACCATTCTTCTTCTTGACAGGAACAACATTTGCTAGCCACGTTGGATGTTGAATAGGCTTGATGAATCTTGCTGCTAGTAGTTTCGGATCTCGACTTTGATTTGCTCATCGACTTTGTGTCCGAATTGTCTAGTCGGTTGTTTGTGACTTTGGAGCGGGAGTGATGTGCGAGATGATGAGTAACCAATTTGTCGTCTAGACCCGGGCATTTCTTCGTACGTCCAGGCGAAGACATCTTGATACTCTTTCAACATGTTTATCAGTTTCGTCCGTTCTTCTGGTGACAGCGCTAAGCTAATTAGGATTGGTCTTGGATCATCTTCTGTCCCAATGTTGATTGTTTCTAGATCATCAGTAGTGGAGTTGGTACCGTCTTGCAATTATCGTGGAGCATCTTGAACCTCTTCTTCGAGTGACGGTTCGCTCTGACATGATTCTTCGGGGCGGGGAGACTTTTCATCGTTCTCCCCTGTTAATTGCTAATCTTTGCGTCGGCAGTAAATGATTCTCCCCTTCGCATCATGACTTGTTATGAAATTAGATCCCGGATTTGAGACCTGATCCTTGCGGCGCTTAATTGGTGTAGCAGATGACCTAATCGACTTAACGCCTAAGGATGATGGTTTGTCCGCGACTTCTTCAATGGACTTCCAGCTTGGGAGTGAAGTACTGTAAATCTTGTTTGGAGGTTCAGGGATGTCCTTTTGAGACTTAAGGAATTCAGCATCATAGACTGGGGCATAAGGAGATGATGAAGCCGCAATACGAACGATTTTGTTATTGAGCAGAGCCTTCATGCATTGATGGTATGTTGAAGGAACCACTTTATTGTCGTGGAGCCATGGTCGTCCGAGTATCATATGATAGTCAGGCTCTTGTTCGATCACGTGAAACTTGGCCTTTGATTAAATAGGCCCCACCTTCAAGTCTATGTATGCATATCCATATGTATGGATTTGGCTTCCTTCAAAACCTGTCATCAAGATGGGATGGCGGACAATCTTACCATGTGGGAACTTAGCCGCTTTGAGAGTCTTCATAGTGATAATATTTGTAGAGGCACCTGTATCAACGAGAGATCTCTTGAATTCAGTTATGTCCTTCATATGCCATGCGGTCCTCTTCTTCGAATGTGAAGTTGTCGATCGAGTGTTCGGATACCATGGATACTTCAACGACTGGAGATGGTGGAATTAGTTGCACGTCGGATGATATTTGGTTAAGTGCAGCAAATGTGTTCGTACGTTGATCTTTGGAGAAGTGTAGAAGCTCACATAAACTCTCGATCAGATGTGTAACTTCTTGATCCACCGGCTTTTCATAAGTGGTGAAGTTGTTGGTTTGAGGGTTAGCGTCAGTGGTGTCAAGAGACGAGCGTTCTACAACCTGAGCTCCTAAGATTCTTGTCAAGTCCACCATGCAGTTGAACAAATTATCGATCGCAGCTTTCAATCGATTTATGTTTCTTTCCAAGACTTCTTTTCTTCGTGCCAGTTCGGCTAATGACGTAATTTCTCCATCAAATGCATTGATAGATGAGAAAGGAGTAGTAAAGTAAGGATGACGAATATTACCAGAATCATTTGGATGAGCTTGAGAAGCGTCACCATTTGGAAGACTCTAGCTGGAGTTTTGAATAACTAAATTAGATCTAAGACCGACCATCTTTGTGAGAATTGAGATTACAACCGAGAGAATGATCTCCCCCTGTGGTCGCCAATCTGTAGATGGGGCAAAACGAGTTGATGGTTTTTAAGGAATTGAGGAGACGACCGTGCGAAGGAAACTCCTTGAACCGAGCGAACTGTCAAACCTCACACAGATGCACTGCAAGAAGGGAGTGCTTTGAATTCGAGAGATCAATCTGTAGTACTCCGGCCTAAACCAAGACAATGGCCATTCCAGAGTAAATTCAGTCACAAGAGGATGGGTCGATCTGTAGGAGGGAAGCTGAGAAATGTGTGAGATTAATGGTGATCGAAGATTGTAGGTGTGTTGTGTATTCTGAAAATAAGATAAGTTCTGAATGATTGAATTTGCCTTGTTGAGAGTAATTACTCAAATGTTGAGTTGTTAATCTCGTGTTGTCTGTTTGACGTGAGATTGTCTTGTCTTCAATCATGATTCATAGACTTATTTATATTGCTAGAATTGTAAACACCATGATCCCATGAAGTGTGACAGTTGATGGAATCAAATAGTGGAGAAGTGGAAATCGTGTTAAAACCAGTTGCTCAACGTGCAGAGACTTGGTCGATTTTCCATCCACTACTTTGTTAACTCCTTCAACTGATTGCACGACTTGCTCACATTCTCGTCGTGTTTATGAACACACGTGCCGTAGACCGCCAGACCAAAACCCTAGTTAATATCCCCCATGTGACACAATTGATGTCTCGTGATTAGTTAGTCAGTTGCTGACTTCATGACTTCATGGGACGATGAGTCCTTGTATTTTTGAGTCGAATATGATTTGCAAATGTACTGAGACTCATGAATTGAACATGTCTGTTGAGACAGAGGTATTATTCTCACGTGAATTTTGAGAGTTAAGGTGAGCCAATATTGCTCATTCGATGGATTGTTGAATATTGAAAATTGAACCAATATTCCTTGGTTTGAGCAAATATTGCCCATCTGAGCAAATGTTGCTCATTTGATGAATTATTGGTAGCATGACCAAATAAAATATTAATTTAAATACTGGCAACTGAACCAAGTATAATTAATGAAATGTTGACCATGAGATCATCGTAAAATTATTAGCGTTTGAATCTGGAATTATGAACCTTGGACTCAAAACCCTAATTCGATCAATTGATGGTTTATTGAAAATTAACCACGGAGTGAAGGAGGGACCGGCTACATGGGATCATGGGTCGACCATGTAGCGCCAAGATGCTCAAGTGAGCAAATACCAAGATCTCTTGAAGACTTGTTGATTTGTTGATGAAAGAATGATTAAATGTTGGTTTAATCATTTATTAAAATAATGCTCGTCTGAGCCTCAGGTGATAAAACCTAATTAATTATGAAGAGATTAGGGACCGACCAAGGGGTGATGAGACTGGCCCTGGGTGATCACGGGATCGAATGACGATCGTTTCATGAAATTCCAAAATTGTTCGGAAGAGTTTGAACCTAATATGAACAAATTAGGTCAAATGATGAAAATATGAGGGACCGGCCTCTTGCAAGCCAAAGAGCCAACCCTGGTCGGTCAAGGTAATATTCTCATGTCACCAAAGTGTTCGCGTCTCAGTCCTGAGAATTTTGATATTTTCTGATGTGCGTTTGAGCAATCGTTTGGGAAAATATGAAGAAATCAAGGATTTTTGCTGAAACTGGGGAAACTTCATGAGATGAAGGAAAATAATGATAAAATGAAGGAATCATGAAGTGTGGGACCAGCTGAGGCCAAGGCATGGACGGCCGGCCAACGACCACGGTCCCATGGTTCTTTTCCTATTTTTATATTATTTTTCATGATTTTGTGGAAATATCATGAAATCAAGGAGTTTGTTAAAAGTAAGGAATTTTGTTGAAATCAAGGAGTTTCCTTGAAGTGAAAGAGTTTCCATGAGATAATAATAATAAAATAAGGGTCTGAGACCGGCTTGGGAATGGTCGCCCGGCTAGTGCCCGGTCCCGTGAGTTTTCCTTAATTTTATATAACTTTATGTATTATTTGCATGATTTGAAGGAATTTTCATAATTTGAAAGAAATACCATGAAATCAAGGAATTCCATGGGATCAAGGAAACATAAAAAATAATAATAATAAAATAAGGGGCGTGTGGGACCGGCTAGGGCATGACCGGCCGGCTGTGCCCGGTCCCACGAATTTCCCTAATTTTTTATTATTTTTTCATGGTTTTATGGAAATACCATGAGATTAAGGAGTTTTCATGAGATTAGGGAAATAATAATAAAATAATGAGGAATCATGAGGTGTGGGACCGGCCATGATCAAGGCATAGCCAGTTGGCTAATAAACACGGTCCCACAACATTTTTCCCAATTTTATATTATTTCCTTGATGCGAAGGAAACACCATGAAACTGAGGAGTTCCTTTAAAACAAAGGATATTTGTTCAAATGAAAGGATCTTCATAAGATTAAGGAAAATAACAAAAATATGATAAAAATATAAAACTGGGTGTGGGACTGGTCACGGTACGAACGGCGGCCGGTGGGTCCAGTCCCTAGAGCCTTGGCTAATATTTTATTATTTATTATTTTCTTTCCTATTTTGCATAGGTTCATCGTCTCGTCATATTTTGAAGTATTCATTCGTGCATTCAGGTGCTCGTTAGTGCATTGAATACACTTGCACCATTTTAGTCGGGGCTTACTCGATAATGCTCAGATGCCCGTATGTTGAATATTTACTACTAACCCATGGAATTCTGCTGGGAAGAACCATAAATTGAAGTAACGAGATATTATGAAAATATTGAATATTTTCCAAAGATTGTGAATCTAATGATTTAAGAATAATTAACTGATGGCTCTATACTAGTACGATCATCTGGGAGCATTAATTATTCAAGAATTGGGTGATATGAGCTTGTCGAAGCGTCATATTTCTTTTATATAGTCAGGGAAAACAATTGTTACATCCTGAAGACGTTATTGCTCTATACTAGCAGGCAATTTTGTCTAGGAGTCGTCTAATCTTGCAATTCTATATAAAAGTGATCACCGAAATTGCTCAGTATTCATGAGATGTACCGTTGCCTCGGTCGAGAGACTACACATCTATATGTACTCGAGAGAAAGTATTCTCGATCGAGAGATTCTCGTGGCTTCGAGTTTTCACGCTTTCGATGAGACATGAGCCTCAATACTCATCTGAGTGCTGGATCAGGAATATGTACAATTATGGTTTTACGATTTTAGCCCTTGTCGAAAATCCACCATCTACGGGGTTTAATTCGGTCTCAACTATATTCCAGTCCGACGTTAATTGGTAGTAGGCTAGTGTGTGTAGCGGTTTAATACAGTTTGGTGTTCAAATCTGGACTAGGTCCCGGGGTTTTTTATGCATTTGCGGTTTCCTCGTTAACAAAATTTCTGGTGTCTGTATTATTTCTTTTTCCGCATTATATTATTTATCTTTATAATTGAAATATCACAGGTTGTATGTAAATCAATCTATAAGTAGATACATTCAGCCTTGTTTGTTGGATACGACTTGATTGATTCTTGGATATATATTGATTTTTGAGATTGTCCAAGAACTCTCGCACATAATCAGGTTCACGGATTTGATTCTGTCAACTTTCTGATTGTGAGAGAAAGAGATATAACTCTGAATATTATTTCTTGATTGAGATTCATTAAGTTGAACTCTCGGAATTGTATTTAGGTTTTGTCCATACAGGTTTCCTAAGAAAAAGTTAGTGGTGTATTTTAATACCCCCACGTTTTTAGAAACACTCTTCAGTAATGGTAGAATAATGAGAAAATCTTTTAAACGAAAAGACAGGGAGGCATACTAGATTAAAAAAGAGTTATTTCTAAAGGGATCTCGGTTAAGTAAGTACTAGGAAGGATTGACTCAATCCGAATGACAAAAAAACTGTAAGAGTTGCATTTGTAAAATGTTAGGCTTTCTTTTTCAAAGATTGCATTTAAGAAAAAGTAGCTAGCATAAGGAAATTTGATGACTATCAGTCTCTAAGATAATAAAAAAAGTGATTGCAATATGCAAGCATCGATAGCCATAGCTGAATTGGTTGAAAGAGTAGAAGTTGAATTTAATAAGTCTAGAAGTGAAATAGCACTAGCCACAATTTGTGAAACTGGAGTAGTGACCTACAAATGCAATTAAATGGTTGATTATACAGGCTCCAATCATATTATGGGTGACAAAAAAAAAATCATAAGTGTGCATATAAAAGGAGCCCGAGTAGTAGTGTAGTTGCAGGAAATCCTACACTACACCCCTCATTAGAATGTACACAATTAAGTCATTTTAATATGAATGATTATGATTTCTATTGATTGAATACTTGAATCTTTATAATATGAAATAGAAATGAGTAGTAGAATTACAAAACTTTCTCTCTCCTAAAGACTTGCTTAACAATTCAAAATAAAAACCCCCCCTCACAACAGACTGACTCAACCCTTTATATAGGGTAGTATACAGTGGATGACAACTAAGCTGTCCTTTATTTTCGGGAATGGCTTGCGAGATATCGCAAGTGTTCAAGTATACAATCTCGCGACACTCTTAAACTTCGCCATATTTTCATATCTTCCTCGTGTTGCTCGCCGTCATTCGTTGCGTCATTTATATTACTCATTTGCGACACTTTCGCAATATCGTCGATTTATTAATCTCGCGAAGTATTGATGTCGCGATATTCCGATCCTACATCTTGCCTCTTCTCATGTCTTCTGCGAAGAAGAGAATGTCATGAGAACCAATATTTTGAAATGCCGCAATTGTTCATCTTTTTTGTTTCACTCCCGTACTTTTACACAAAATTTATTACGAGATGTTTCTTCTTCCACTCTTTTCTTGACACGTCTCTTTCAACCGTTTATTCTTGACCATTCACGTCCCATCTCGCATTAAATGCATTTGTTTTCTCGAGGATTCTTCTCTCTATATATAGTTTTCTCACCCTTCTCTTTTTCTCTTTTATTTTCTCTCGCAACTTTTCTTCAACTTTCTTCCTCTGCAACCTGCGTTTCTGCTACTGTAAATCTTCCCTTCTTTCTCTCTTTTGATCTTCAATTCTCTAATCATTCCCATACTCTAAGAATGGCTTCACTTAGTCGTACATATGAACCCCTTTTTAATGAAGCTCAAAAGAATTTACAAGAGAAGGGCTTCATCCTATCAACCATTCCTGATCAAGAATCTTCATCTATACTTTCTGCAAAGTTGTTTTCTGATCATCAGTGTGATGATCAGAAAATTATAATCTCGCTAGGTCAAATCCTCGCAGGTCTTCCCATTCCTCTCTACAATCCCGAGATGCCTTTATTCTATGAAATTCTTGCTCATGAGAAATTCTCGCGAGCTATTTATCAACTAAGCGGTGATTGCATCCGTCTAATGCTTGAATTCGCCAACCGTGGTAGCTGGTAAGGGATCTTTATATCCTGATGATGTCAAAGATCCTAGATTCGCAAATTTAGAAATAGTCACGGAGAAGTATACTGTAGAAAACTTTTTTGCAAATTATGAAGTAATAAATATGAGAAATGATAAATCTCGCTGGGGTGCTCGATTGAAGAGAAAAGATAATATTTCCAGTGATAAGTTGCTTATGCAAGATATTGATTGGCACTCGGGCAAAAATAATGTTCCTCGATACTCCAAAGATGAGAAATGGTGGGTTGTTCCTCTATTTTTGAGCGGACCTTATATTGCAGGCTCTCATACACTCCCTGCGAATCTCGCAAACTATCATCCTTGGGAATTTAAGTGGCCCGAGAAGGCAAAAGAGGTATATTTCCTATTTCAGGTTTGCTTTACGATATTTCCTTCCTCTTATATTTATTAGACTTGTAAAATTTTCAGATTGACAAATTGAAAAAGAGTTATAAAAGACGTCCAAAGGCGAGTACTCTGGCGATACTCCGATCAATCACGGATGAAGTAAGAAATACTTTCTTTTGTTATTTTTAACAATATTGTTGCCTCTGTTTCTTATCTTCATTCGTGTGCGAAGGTTGTTGAAGAAATTGACGTTCCCGGTCTGCGAAGGTTAAGGGCAAGAATAAAATCACTCTTCGCAAGGATAAATCTTTCGCTCCATCTTCTAAAAAACGGAAAATCCATCCCTCTTCTCGTTCTAGTTCCCCAACCGGAGAGTTCTGACGAAGATGAAAATGAGGTTGATACTTCTTCTGTAAAGGAGAATCATTCGATCGAGTCTGCTATGGCGCAATTGTCTAGCGTCTTCTCCGATTCTATGCAAGGATTGGGAGATGATCATTTATCTGCTACTTGCGAAGCTCTCGCTAATATTTGTGATGCTCCCCTTCTAATGGATAATGATTCTTTTCGCGTGGTTTCCCGAACAATGTCTCCCAGCTTCTTAAATGCACTCAGTGCTTTGGTATGTTCATATCTCTTTATTTATCTGTAATTTCAATTATAAACCTTATCTTAACAATTTCTTTACCTTTCTTTATAGTCTAGGAGAGCTTCCTTTGTTGTTACCTCAGACCTCGAGAAAAGACGCAACAATCTTGAAAAGAAAAATCTTCAACTTAAAGAGAAGATCAAAGAACTAGAAATTGAAGTTGCGACATCTCGCAAGAAGGATGAAAAAATTCAACAGTTGGAAGTTGAGTCTTCTTCCCAAAAGGACAAAATATCTACTCTCCAAAGTGCTAATCAGCAACTTTATGGTATAACACCCTCCTCTTTTCTTCATTTCCACTTTGCCATTTATTTTTCTTTGCCTGACTCATCATTTTCGCAGACATTTATAATCTTTCTGAAGAAGCCATCCTTCTCCATTCATTCCCTGAACCTATGGATGATGATGCTCTTCTCGCTCACCTTAATGAATCTTTAAGTAGTTCTTCAAACAAGATTAATTCTCTCTCATTAAATGAACTTCGAACCAAATTTCATCTTTTAGAAATTGAACATAGGTCTAGTTTAGGTTTAGACAACCGATTTAAACGTTTATATCTTGACTCCCAGGAGAGTAATAATATTCTAAGGAAAAAGATTAGCAGCCTCATAGATGATAAGGATCGCATTTCTAATCAAGGTGTACAAGCATTAGCAAAATTCCAAAAAACTATTCTTGAAGTCCAAATTGAACGAGATGAATCTCTTCGCCAAAATGCCATACTTAATGAGCGAGAAAATCAAATTCGTTCGCTTCTTGTCATAAATAACGATGATGAATTCGCTTGGGCTGCGAAGGTTCTAGATAATGCCAGAAATGACTTAGGTGTTAACGTCAGTCTTCATCTTTGAGCATAATGCCTTGGTTAAAGATATGATTTCGACGAGAGAAGGTTGTTTTACTATTCTTCATTATTTTTCCGCTTCTTTTTTACGAAACTTTTATTAAGCTGCTAACACATTGTCATTTGTTCGCAGAATCTGAGAAGAGGTTTCAAACTAGAATCAAGGAACTTGAATCTGAGAAAGCACAACTCGCAAGAAACTTCTCTCTTCGCAATGACAAATATTCTAAGATGAAGAGGCAACTACAAACTACGTGGCGAATTTCAATAATGATGTTTGTTCGTTTTCGCAACCAAACTATTGAACAGATTTGCAATGATCACAATATTCCTCTTTCTTCATATCCTTGTCTTCTCGATGAAATTCCCGAAAATATGCCTTGCTCGGATGTCTACGATAGTGATGTAAGCGAAGAAGAAGAATCGATAAAGAATCGATGAAGAAGAATAAGTTGCTAGATTGTTCCATTTTCCTTTCTCTTCTTGTGATATTTGTACATTTATCCTTCTAACTTTCCATTTTGTAATCTCTTACTCTATCATATGAAAATAAATAACAAGTTTTTATTCTAATCATTCCCATACTTGCCTCTGTTATTTATTTTCACATGAGAGAAATTAAGTCGACAATCTTTAAGTAATGATACTTCTTAATTTTGCAGCTGCATTGTTTTGATTCTCCACAAATAAATGAAGAAATATAATCGTATTCGCAAGCTTGTTTGCTTACTCAATTTCTTGTGTTATCTTATCATCATTTATGTTGAAATTCATCATTGCGACAAAATCGCAGGACGTCGTTACATTTTCATGTAATGACCCATTGATCTTGCCTTATCATTATTTTTGTGTGGTCTTATTTTGCCTTCCTAGTTAAAGGTCTTATTTTGCCACCCCTCATTTTGCATCAATATGACAGGTCTAAATATTCTTGCGAACATAAAATCCCATGACATTGACGTCTTCCGACAAGATCGCAGGACGTCCTTACATTCTCATGTAACGACCCATTGACCTTGTCTTATCATTTTTTTTAGTATTTTTGCCTCTGCAGAATATTTCATTTGCGACAATATGACAGGCCTAAATGTTCTTGCGAATATAAAGCCCCATGACATTGCCGTCTTATGACACTTATCAGCTCCCTAATGGAGGGTGCCGCCCTTATCATCTCCCTGGTTGCCCCTTCAAGGAGGCGTACATCGTCCATACAAGACTAGCTCCTCCCATCCGGTCTTAACAACAACCAGTTGTTTTCGCAGCCTCTTATCCCTTATACCTATAGGGTTTATGGTTACGAGACTGCACCCTAAGTGGAGTTTTCTTCGGGCCGAATGCAGCAAGTGCCAAGACTTGCCAAGAATGGCCGAGACACTTCAAATGTCCCAGGCACTCTTGGCTCAACCGTGTACCTCGGCGCCTTGAGCATACACTGACTCCTTGGAAGAGACCCTCGGGCGTCCAACCAGGGTATAACCTTATATATATAGTTGGAAATCCAAGGTATCTCTCCCGGATAGGCTTTCATGGGACGAAAATTTTCATGACTCAGGTTCCAGGGGCGGTGTAACCTTTTCCCTGAGCCATGTCAAGAGATACCCCCTTATATGACGCACTTTAGGTCTTACATTTGCCTCTTGTGAAATATCATTCGCGAACTAGGGTGTACACCATAAAGGTTCGTCCCATTCACTCACTCTTTCATTTTTGTTAATTCATTCAATCATTCATTTTTGGTTTTCTCTTGCTATTTTGTTTGCGAAGCTATCGCACAATCTTGCATTGTTTATTCATTTTTGATTTTCAATTCTTCAATCAAATTTTCATACATTCTTGATGGCGAGATTCTCGCGTATTTCTTCTTCAATTATTGTTTATTCCTCTTACTCTTGATATGCCTTTATCATTGATTTTGATAATAATGATTATTCATTTCTTGCACTTTTTGCTCCCGCTGCTCTCTGCCTCTGCACCATTCAAACCTCTTAATGATTCCTTTTCATCATGATTTTCAATTGTTTTCATGCACTTGCTTCGCGATGTATCTTCACCTCTTGTATCTATGGTATCCACCATCAACCTTTCTCTTCTTTGGTCATCTTTTATATTTTGCTTCCAGCCCTTTCTTTTTGCAGCTCTTTCCTCGCAACTCTCCACATCAATCTCATAGCATTTTTGTCCTTCCATCCAGTCTCCCTTTATAACTCCAACACCGCTAGGATGAGGAAACTTTATACACTGATGATAAGTCGACGCTACACCCAGAATTTCGTGCAACCATAGCCTTCCGATCAATGCATTATAAGGGGACTCCACATCGACTACACAGAACAAAATTTCAGTTGATAATCCTTGCAAGGGTATTCTCATATGAACTTCTCCTTTAGGCTTATTCGCTGTGCCATTGAAACCGTATATTTTATATGTCGAAGGTATCAACTCTTCATCCTTCCCACCCATAGTCTTGTAAGTATGGTAAAAGAGAATGTTTACTGAGCTCCCCGTATCAATTAAGATTCTATTGATCGCCCAGGAATTTTCTGCTTCATCATCTTCGCCATCTACAGGTTTTGGATTAATTTCCAATTTTACGACCAATGGACTATCATGCGTCTCTCTGCCTTTAGGAATCTCTTCTGCAGTGAAAGAAATAATCTGCATTTTCCATTCTTTTAACTGCGACGCCTTCGTGATGTTCATCACTTCTCTATTATCAACATCCCTCGCAAAAACCCTACTGAGAACATTATCATGAAAATCTTCAATTGCTCGGTATGAATGTATAATGGAGTTGCAAAACAAATTTTTGGCTTTCGTTCCAACTTCTATTACGAATGTTTCTTTCCCCTTTGCTGAGTTTGTCCTGTGCATTTCTGGCGGTGGTGGTAACGGTTGAACCTTCTCTTCACTTTTTAGAAAATGATTCAGCTTTCCTTGGTCAATCATTCGAGGATGATTCTTTTTATATTTCTCAGTCATTTGTTAAGTGTCCATGAAAGCGGTGGTAAGAGAAGAACTCGTGACTTCTATCACTTGGTGGTGGCTCATTCCCCATATTCCATGGTGCGGTATGTTTTCCATCAAGAGTATAGCTTCCCATATTTTTTCCACGCTAGTATTTAATGGTGGCATTTTGATTTCCTCCCATACTACTCGTGACTTCGCTGCCCTCCATGATAATTCCGCCTTTGACCTCCATAAGTTTCTTGCGGATGATCAAGTCTTTGAATTTTGTTATTGCCGCCACGGTTGTAGTAATTCCTTTCTCTTTCAAATTCTTCCTGATCACGGCTTCCCATAGCTACTATCTTTGGTTGTCCCTCATCTATTGTCCTTTCTTGTTGCCCTTGCGAAGTGCTCGCTCTTTGTGTTTATCAATTTGGGTAATAAGCTTGCATTCGCATGACATTTGAATTTGTATTCGCAATCGGGTATGATTCCATCTCATTTTGCCTTTCCTCTAGAGCAATATATTCCTCCTCGAAGTTCTCGCAACTCGAGTCATTGTTATTGTATTCTTGACTCTAAAAATTTGAATATATAACAAATTGGTTGCGAACATAGCGTTTATGAATGATAAAATAAGATATCTTTCATCCACTCGTCCACCATTTCGCTACACATTGTCTTCCACCTCACGGTTAAGTGTCTCAAACTTTCGCCAACTCTTTGTTTCAGCCCAAATACATCTTCAATTCCTGGTCGCGAGGAGTTGTTACTTATATATGCCCCTAAGAATATAGCTTGCAAATGGTTGAATGACGTGATTGTGTTTCTTGGTAAAACCTCAAACCATTTCAATGCTTCTCCTGTTAAACTAGATGCAAAATATTTGCACAATATGGCGTCATGATTTTCCCATTGTAGCATACATCTCACATACGCTTTGATGTGTTGTATTGCGCAAGTTGTTCCATCAAAAATGCTGGTTAATGCGGGTAAATTGCACTTTGGGGGTATTCCTCCTAACTGCACCTCTAGTGTAAAGGGGGTTTTCGCAGCTTCTTCGATGGCCTCATCCAATTGTCTTCTTCCTCCTCCCCTTCTATTGTTCAACATTCCTCTCATTTCTGCCAACTCTCTTAAGATTTGTTCGTTTACATCAGATTCGAATTTATTGGTCTTTTTAGCTCGCCTCTCTCCTTCGCGTTCATGTCTCGCTTTGATTTTCTTGTTTAGCATTTTTTCTCTTCTTTCTCTGCGACTTTCTCCTTCATCTCGTTCACGAATTCGCACACCATTATATCTATCATTTTCTCTTCTTGGTTGTCTATCAGTTCTCCTTTGTACTCTTTCATATTCTTCATTGATATTTCCATTGTTGCGATTTTGCTCGCGCCTTCTTTCTCGATTGTCATGATTGTTCTGTCGAATTGCTTCCTCCAATTCCCGTTCTTCCATTTCTACTCTTAATCTTTCCCTTTCGCAAGCTGGACGCGCTTGTTCAATATAATGTCTTTCGATGTCATCTTCAATCTCCTTTTGTTTCCTCCGTGTTTCTCTCCCATGTAGTATTCTTCTTCCTTCTTCCTGATTTTCTTCACCAATTGGATTATTCTCGCTGCCTATTTTCTTGATTTCCGTCATTTTGGCCATTCTCAGTAAAATCTCGGGACGTGGAATACACACCACTTCCTTCTTTCGCAAAGCATCCTTCACCGAGATTTGGCTCTCTTTCTAGATTTTCTTCATTAACATTTTCTACAGGTAATGTTCTTCTCATATCATCTCTAACCGATCCTGACCTTGACCTGGTAATACTTCTCGACCTTCTATTCTGCAACCTCATATTTTCCATTCTTAACTCATGGTTTTGCCTTGTTAAATTTACACGTTCTTCCGCTTCTAACCGCCTTTCTTCATGTATTGTTTGTCTTAAAGCTTCTAATGCTGCGATTTCTTCATTTCCATGAATTGTTTCTCCCATCTCTTCTCGATGTCTCTCTTCTTGTCCATTATTTATCAATTGTTGCACTTCTTCTCTTTCTTCCATAGAATCTGATCTCCATGTATGCACACTCACCCTATCATAATCTATTACTCTATTCGATGCTGGTTGAATTTGACCATCTTCTCTATCTCTTGTGTTTACTCTTGATGGTTCACCTACTTCATTTCTCCTTTCTCCAGCTAATCTCCTGCTTCTTCTAAAAGTTGTTGGTTGTTCTGATGCATTCCTTCTTCTAGCCATTTCTCAATTTCAGTAAGTTGTTGAAAATTATACGAAATTTCTTTCTTGTTACTCCTGCTTCTTTCAATTCACAAGGTTGATCTCTACTCACTCCCTGTTTCTAGCGCCATTATGTAGTTGCAGGAAATCCTACACTACACCCCTCATTAGAATGTACACAATTAAGTCATTTTAAGATGAATGATTATGATTTCTATTGATTGAATACTTGAATCTTTACAATATGAAATAGAAATGAGTAGTAGAATTACAATCACTCTAAAACTTTCTCTCTCCTAAAGACTTGCTTAACAATTCAAAAAAAAAACCCCCCTCACAACAGACTGACTCAACCCTTTATATAGGGTAGTACACAGTGGATGACAGCTAAGCTGTCCTTTATTTTCGGGAATGGCTTGCGAGATATCGCAAGTGTTCAAGTATACAATCTCGCGACACTCTTAAACTTCGCCATATTTTCATATCTTCCTCGTGTTCTGGCTGCCGTCATTCGTTGCGTCATTTATATTACTCATTTGCGACACTTTCGCAATATCGTCGTTTATTAATCTCGCGAAGTATTGATGTCGCGATATTCTGATCCTACAAGTAGTAACTGCCAACAATTTAAATTTGCCAATAACACACATTACTTAAATGGTTGTTGTCAACCTCACTTCAGCTTCCTCGAAGTCAAGTTGCAGCGAAACCACCAAAATCTAAATTCCTAGACCCATAAAAGTATCAAATAAACATATTTCAAATCAACAATAAGAATACCAAAATCAAATAAATCGATTTCATAATCATACTCACAACATTAAACCACCATCAACTCTACCTCCAGTAGTTTAACCACCACCAACAAGGGTAGAATTTTTTTTTTTGTTTAATAACGTAAAGATATAATTTAGATGTATATGGGATGGGGTATCTTTATGTAAACATGAAAAAAATAAGTTATGCTTTCAAATGCCACAATAACAAAAACAACAATTGGTTGAGACATAAAAAATTTGATATTCTTTATCATTTATTGGTTAAATCAAACTGACAATGTGAAAATAAAGGAGAAAAATATTAGTATTATGTTTGCCTATATGCGTGTAAATTTACAAAGAATTGGGTGCCCAAAGGGCTAGACACAAAGGATGATGTGTTCGTTGATACCGATACGTCTTTAGGTTCTTCAGAGTAACACTAGCAAGTCTCAACATTTTTATTGTTCCTAGTCTAACCTAACAAAGTTGACTATAGTAATCTAATCAAGCAGCTTCGAGTTTTGGATCTAAAATATGACAACCAAGCTTGACATACCAACGCTTAGTGGGTTCAACCAAGCAATGCTCTAACACTTATTGCGTACATTTTTTCTTCTGACGCATCGTAATTATATGGAAGATCAAATAGTAACATTTTTGTTTTTCTTGCAATCCTTTATAGTCTTTGTAAATACATACACTCTGAGTTTGAGGAAACATGTAACATATGCACAAACTTGTTATTCTAACGAAAAACAGTAGATAATTTTGAAGTATAATCAGTAGCATTTATGAAAATACGGGGGTCTAACAACCACACCCAACAATTCTTTTGGTAATCCGAGAGGACTTACTCCAATACACTTTCTAGAGAATCAACTAGATAGTCAGACTCATTCTAGAGTAAAGTATATCAAAGAGTTTAATATCTCTATTTCACAATATAATCAGCAAATCAAACAGATAGAAATCTGCGAGCCTGATTATTATGTGAAACAACTTGAACGGTACCAAATACCAATGTTCAAGTGTCAATCAATGTAAATCAACAACCAAAGGTTGGATATTCTAATTGATTGATCTCAACGCATAACCTGTGATATTTCAATTACATAACAAAATATAATGCGGAAAATAAATAACACGACACGGAAACGAAATGAAAAAACCGGGACCTAGTAATTTTGTTAATGAGGAAACCGAAAATGCGAGATAAAACCCGGGACCTAGTCCAGATTGAACACCACACCTAAAAATAAAATATATGTATTAAGCCGCTGGTCCTATTTGGACTCGGCCTACTACCAATTAACTTCGAGATCGGATCTATTTGTAGTTGAACCCTAATCAATCTCACATCGTGATTCAAGGTATATGATGAAAACGATTTACATCATACTTGCGCTCCTTACGTCTCTGATCCCAGCAGGATACTACGCACTTGATTCCCTTAGCTGATCTCACCCACAACTAAGAGTTGCTACGACCCAATGTCGAAGACTTGATAGACAAATTTGTCTCACACAGAAAAATATATAGGATTGAATAAATCTGACCAAAGGTCTCCCGATATTTTTCCGTAAATACCCAAGAGTTTTTATTTCGTCTTTTGATAAATCAAGGTGAACATGAACCAATTGATAAACCAGACTTATATTCCCGAAGAACAGCCTAGTATTATCAATCACCTCACAATAATCTTAATCGACTAGCGAAACAAGATATTGTGGAATCACAAACGATGATGCGAAGGTGTTTGTGATTACTTTTCTATCTTGCCTATCGAAGATATAAATCTCGAGTCAATTATTTCAATTGTACTCAATCACGATAGAAACAACAAGATCTGATAACGCAACTATAAGATAATAATTGGGTCTGGCTTCACAATCCCAATGAAGACTTCAAGTCGTTAACCTACAGGGTCTCGAGAAGAAACCTAAGGTTAAAGGAGAATCGACTCTAGTTATGCAACTAGTAACACGCAAGAGGTGTGCGGATTAGATTTCCTAGTTGCTAGAGTTCTCCTTTATATAATTTTCAAATCCGGGTTTGCAATCCAAGTTACCTTGGTAACAAAGCATTCAATATTCACCGTTAGATGAAAAACTTGATTTAACAAAGCTAATATCTTTCAACCGTTAGATCGAATTTAGCTTGTTATACACAAATGAAATGTACCCTCATTTAGGTTTATGTAGCCGTACCTAAACGTGTACACCATGTTGGTTCATAAATAGTTAACTGATGTTAGCCATATGATTACTCTCATATCAACCTTATTCATCTTAACCATAATTAGTTCAAATGACTCAAATGAAACTAGTTAAAGAGTTGTTCAATTGCTATATTCTCATCGATTTATACAAGAACACAATTGAAGCAAAATCGGTTTGATTCACTCGAATCAATACATGAACATTATAGCCACGGTTTGCAAAGATTGCATTCCTTATTAATAAATGTTTAAGTTCATGTACATAGCCGATTTTAGAAAGTAACCACTTAAGTATGCGTACGGGTATGCGTACTTAAGTAACCGGATTTGAGTTTGGTTTTGGTTTTCAAACTCAGCAGAAATTCACGGATGTGAACTTTCCGCCAGTATGCGTGAGGTACGCGTACTTTAGGTAACCAGATGAGTTTGGTTCGGGTTTCAAACTCAGCAGAAATTCACGGACGTGAACTTCCACCAGTATGCGTACACTTACCCAGTCTCCTTCAACCATTTTGTATACACACAAGTATGCATACTTTTGGTTCCCGGTTTTGGACTTATACACTAATGTGCGAAAACACTATGCTTATATCCAAAGATGGTTACAAGATTCTAAACTCTTTATTTCAATCATTGAAACATTCTTAAAGGATGACAATAGCCGTTTTCACACACTATTAGCATCAAAGCAATTTTCAAAATATTGAAATAATTATTATCGAAACATTCCAAGCCTACATCAAATGATTGTATCACACAAATCATGTAAGATGTTACTCGACAATTTTCTCATGATATAAGATGAACTTGGTCGAAGCGAAAGCTTGCCAACACATATTTCGAGAAATATGTAAGCGAGATATACTCAACTCGAAATCTCAAATGTGTATAGAGAAAACTATATCGTAATACGACTTATGTCTCAATATACGAGATAGAGTAGAAATATACTTTCCAAGTGATAGATGAGTTCAAGTCTCCACATATCTTTTGTCGAAGAAGTTCCACAAGCTCCCCTTAGTAGTTCTTCGTCTTCAAATGATGATCGCCGTGAAAACTAAGCTCAACTACACAATCTACGTCCTAGTCCGAGACATCTATAAATAGGCTAGAAATCAAGACTTATAGTTTTGATCACTAACATTGACAAACATGCTTGAGATAGAAACGCATGCGAGTTTGACCGAGCAGTGCTTTAACAATCTCCCCCTTTGTCAATTTTAGTGACAAAACTATCAATACATATGGTTTACAAAATTTACAAAATAAATAGAAATTGTAGCTTCTCATCCAAATGCTTGATCTCCTTGGCATCTTCAACGCGACTCGAAATCTTCGTCACTTCCAAGTACTCCATGATCATAAAGGTTATAAGTTCAGCATCATAGTTGTTAAAGATTCGTAGCGATAACAATGAGAAAAAAAATATTCTCAATCATTGTTATATAGTGTCATAGTATTATTACACAACATCAAAGTTCAATTGTATCACAACTTTGACAACAATACTATGGTGATATATATCACTCCCCCTTAGTCAATACTCATCTCAACATGAAAACCACTCCCGCTTACATAATGATCCGTAAACCATGTGTATTTGTAGTATCACATTACACATTAATTCTCCCCCTTTTTGTCAATATAAATTGGCAAAGGTACGAAAACTAGTGGGATCCTCATGAAATTTTCACAGAGATACTTCATGACCAAAAGATAATACCATATCAACTTATTTAGATGCCATCATAAAGCTGAAGCTAAATGTATTCATCAAGGAGTTTATAAAGATACAAGATAACCCCTATAATATTCCACAGCCACACTCTCCACAAATATTTGGCAATTAAGCACAAGTTCAAAACGAACTCTCCTCCATAAAATGTCATTCCCGAGGGAACAACAAAGGAGACCTTGCTTTTACAAGAAAAGAAGGATTTCTTTTGGATAAAAAATCAAATCGCATGAAAACACAAATTTGTATCCAAAAAATTCAATTGAATTATTCACAAGAGAGAACCCATGATTAATTCAATCAAAGTACACAACTAAATTAGCCACAATAAAGTGATCAATTCAATTGGTCATGCTCGTCATAAGAGAACTTACGGAACTATAACTAAGTTGACCATAAGAAAATGATCAACTCAATTAGTCATGCTCAAACATAAGAAAACTTACGGAGCAACACAGTATATGCACAAAAATCTGGATCGGAGATCGACCAATACTGCGGAATACACAAGGATTCATTCTATTTTCCATCACTATTTGCACAATGACATGTTGTTAGATCATTGCTTGGTTGAACCCACTAGCGTTGGTATGTCAAGCTAGTTGTCAAATTTAGTTTCCAAAACGCATTCTTGATTTAGTATACTAAAGATAGTTTTGGACTAGATTAGGTCTAAGAAGAGCTATTCTTGAAGGATGGAGATTGAAGATTACAAGAAGACATGAACAAGGACTTCATCAACCAAGGTATGTGGTGATTGATTTCATTTGGATTCTTGTTCAATTCTACCTTTCTAATCTATCGAAACAAATGCTCACTCTATGGAACAATTTCTATGACGGTTAATATACATTTATGTATATATACTTGAGGTTATTTGAGATTGAAGATTACAAGAATACATCAACAAGGACTTCATCAACCAAGGTATGTGGTGATTGATTTCATTTGGATTCTTGTTCAATTCTACCTTTCTAATCTATCGAAACAAATGCTCACTCTATGAGACAATTCCTATGCCGGTTAATATACATTTATGTATATATACTTGAGGTTATTTGAGCCACGACTTTTGTGACAATAACCTTTATCCTTGGAAAGGTTATAGTGAATGAGCTTACGAATTCAAAGAGCCAAGAATCACTCAATTCCGAGTTATAACGATGAAGTTATGAGTGATTTATTAAAGGTTCGTTAGTAGGAAACAATTCATGGGCTGCTTGTAACGGTTCATGGCCTTGGGCCCAATTACGTGACTAAAAGGCATTTTTGGTCAAATTGGTGATGTTTCCTTATCTAGGCAAGATGGCTATTAATCCAAACATATTTGATTACCATATTAAAGTGTTTGTGATAACTTTTAAATCCTGCCTAAGTTAAAATGTGATTTATTCACATAAATACAATATTTGCTAATTAATTATTTATTTAATTATTTTGGCAAGAGTTGTAACTTAGGAAAGACTCACATATTTAGGAGAGTCTTGAAAAAGGAAAATAGTCAAAACCCTAGCTTAGCTTTTAAGCTAACTTATTCATTATAAATAAAGGGTTCATGAGTTTACACGTTTTTCATCCCCTTTGGAAAGTTGGTGTAAGCTCATAAGGTTGTTTTCCATGTCTTATGTTCTTCGTGAACAAGAGTGAGATAAAAGTCTTTGTATTGGGGATCACAAAGCCGAGTTGGATTAATCTTCGTGATTGATTATACAACTTGTAATCTAGGTTTTTCACCTCTTGTCTATTCTAAGGTTTTCTCTTCTGATATAAAACCATTCAAGAGTTGTTGATCATAAACCCTACGTTTTGATAGATTTCAGTTCCCGATCGTATACCAACACTTGTTAGTCGAAATCGAAAGCTAGAAAGAAAACTTCGATTAAGGTATCTCGTAAAAATCCTTAAGAAGTTTTAAACAAGAAATCTCTAGATTTATTCTAGTAGTTCTTGTTGTAGAATTGTTAGGGTTTTCTTAACTTGGAAATTGATCTTTGGAATCGCCCAAGTTTACTTACGAAAATCAGGTTCACGGACTCCTTGTGTGTACGTATACTGATTGTAAGTTAAAACCCTATTCTACAAGTTTGTTTTGATTTCACTACTTTTTATTTGGTAGTTGTTCAAAACAAACACAAGATTTCCAAAACCTTGATTCACATCTAAAGGGAAATCAAACCGGTGTTTTGTGCAAATAAAATATCGAATCGTATCAATCGTGTTGTTGTATCTTCTAAAGAGAGCCTTGGTTCTACTAGAAGATTTACGAGGAGAATTCCTAAAGACAATCTAGTCCGAATAGGTAGTAGGAATTTGTTGTAAATAATCAGTGTGTGTTTATTCCGGACTAGGTCCCGGGGTTTTTCTGCATTTGCGGTTTCCTCGTTAACAAAATTTCTGGTGTCTGTGTTATTTATTTTACGCATTATATTGTTTATCTTTATAATTGAAATATCACAGGTTGTGCGTAAGTTCAATTAATTGGGAATCCAACCTTTGGTTGTTGATTAAATTGATTGACACTTGGATATTGGTTTTTGATACCGTCCAAGTTATTTTCTTATATTCAATCGGGCTCGCAAATTCCTATTTGTTTGATTGCAGATTGAATTGAGAAATAGAGATATAACTCTTTGATATACTTTTCTCAAGATTGAGTCTGAATGTCTAGTTGATTCTCTTGAAAGTATATTAGAGTAAGTCCTTTCAGGTTGCCAAACGAATTGTTGGGTGTGGTTGTTGTACCCCCGATTTTTCAATTGGTATCAGAGCGGGCAAACAAGCTAAGACCTCATAAGTCTGTGTTTGAAGCAATCTGATCATTATGGACAGAAGTGCTATCTCTATAAACGTACCACCAATATTCGATGGCACGAACTATTTATGGTGGAAAATTGCTATGCGTTCTTTTATTCAATCGCGAGATTTTCAATCATGGGTTCGTATTTTTAATGGCTATAATCCTCCATTAGTTACACTAGACGGTGTAACTGTTGCAAAGGATATTGGTGAATATAGTGATCTTGAGATTCTTGCTGCAAAGCAAAATTATGATGGATTAAATGCTATCATCCATGCCATTACCCCAGATCTTCAACACCACGTGACTACGTGTAATAAGTCTAAAGATGCTTGGGATATCTTAGAAACCGTATTTGAAGGGAATGCCGCATAGAAAGAAGCGAGGCTTCAAAACCTAGCATCTGACTAGGAAATCCTTCGCATGTCTGATGATGAAACCTTTGATGAGTTTAACCAAAGACTTTCTCAAATAGTCAACTCCTCATTTGTGTTAGGAAGAACTATTTCGGAGAAAGATATTGTGTGCAAAATTCTCAGGTCTCTACCATCAAGATACGAGTCTAAGAAACATGCCATTCAAGAAGCAAACGATCTTTCTATACTCTCCAGAAATACTCTTGTTGGAAAGTTAAAGATCTTTGATAATGAACACGCATCTAGAAAAGAGGTGATTTGTAACAGTACGAACCACTTTCTCGGGTTGAACTGAACCTATTAGGGATTGAAACCAAATCCTACCTTGGGCGTGCTAAAAGTAAGAAAATGAAAATCTAATGTTTGTGTGCCTTTAACAATTTTGGGTGCCTTGAGGGTGAACATTAGCTTTCAAATAGTGAGTGTGTCTGAATCTGAATCATGGGTGCCTTAATAGGCCTGAATGCATGGGGTGCACGTGTCACATTTGGAAGATGAAAATGATAGAGAACAAAGCAGAGGTTTATTAGGACATAGAGAAAGGATTTTTCCTTCACGTCATGGTTCCTTTTCTCTTTTTATTTTGTTTTCTCTGGAGATTTTCCGAGGAAGGATTCTCGAAAATTTGTTTAGAGATCAAAGAAGTTGAGCTTAGAATTGATCTGAGGATTGTGACAATGAATCTTTAATGAAAGGAAAATATGAGGTATGTGAGCTTCATATCTTTTTATTTCTTATCTATCATGCAAAACAAATTGATTCTAAGAAGTTTTCATGAAAGTAAGCTTAGATTTCTGAAATTATATCGATGTAAGACATTGGGTAATTTGTAAACATGTTGAATTATATATTTTGCTAAGTTGATTTGGAAGTTTAACAAATTAGGGTTCTTGATGGAAATTAAGGATTTTTCTCAATCTTGTGTTATTTTCCTTTAATTCATGACATATTGCAATAGTTAGCTCAACTTCATCTACTGCATGCTTCAATTTCATGTTCAAATCTAATGAAATCAAGATTCAAGTTGGAGTTTAGGGGTCTTCTAACTCAATGTTATTCCTTCAATTTGCATAAGAAAATCATATGGGTTTGCGTTAATCCCTCTAATTCATGTTTTTGTTGGGAATATTGCTCAGTCCCTTCTCTATGGTTGGAACTTTATTTATGTGTTATCGAATTGGAATCTAACCTTTTATTTACTTGTCACCTTAATGCTAAATGTAAGGATCTCGTTTTAAATCGTACTTTAAAAAAATCTGTGAATCCTTCTTGTTCATATTAGAGAACTTAGTTACTTAATGAAATTATCACCTTTGTATCATTGATTTTTGGAGGTGCAGCTGAGTACCTCGAAGTAATGAAAACTTAACTTGAATTTCGATCTTGTATTTTTGATAATTAAGACATGTGTTGTTAGAACTGTAAGTGAAGATCTAACCGTTAGAATTCGATGATTTTTGGATATGTTACTCTTAAGTAGTTTGAGAAAACTCGGTTAAATTTTCAGAACGATCAGACATGGGGAAGTTGCAGAAAGTTCTGAATTACAGAGAACTGTACTGCAGAATTTCAGTTCTGAAATTAACTATGTGCAGACTTTTGAGCAATCGTTCCCACCTAACATTTTCTTTTATGTCATTTTATTATGAAATAAGGATGTCTCCAGTTTCTAACTTGATAGTATTTGTCGATTTCTGATCTCTAACGAAGCACATGTGAGTCTACGATTGTAAGTGGTTACAAACACATTTTCGGCGCTTAAACATCATCTTAGTGAATCATATGCCCGTAACCCATGGATGGAAATGTAACTAGATACAACTTACTTGCCTTCTTTGATTTTAAGTGCAATTGCTTAATTATTTAAAGTGTAATGCCTTAATTAGTTTGCTACTTTTGTGGGTGTCACTGAAATCCAAAGAGCATTCTTCTTGATTTATTGACAAAAATATTTAGCGTTTCCTTGAAGCAGGGATTGGTAATGGGTATGATGATGTGTTTAGATTATTCTTACACCTTTCAATTAGGTTTGTTAAAATGTTATTAAATTTCTTACTTTCTGGAGCTAGCCAATATGCTAGTATTACTCATGTATGGCGTCACACTTGTTCATTATTTTAGTACTACTGTAAGGATTTGGGAATGCTTCTAGCTGATGACACTCTAGTAAGTGCTTAAGGGAAATTATATATGTTAGTCTCTTGTGCTCGCCACTAATTCGTTTCCATAAAATATGGACACCGCAGGTTGCTTGTACAATGTATGTGTCCCCATTACCATTCATAATTTGAATATGGTTGAGTTGATTGATCTACTGAATTATTGGGCTAGGATCTTCGGTAGCTTGGTGATTTTGCGAACGATTATTAATGTTGCGCAACAAATTGTAAGAAATGAATATATATCTAGATCCATAAGTAAATAAGGTGTACGGTGTTGGGATGTATCCCTGTTTCTTTGATCAGAGATTTATGGGAAATTCACTAGCCTTAGTTCACATGAAAATTTAGTATTTTTCATATCTAGTTAGGAAGTTAATCCTAGCTAGATACCTTCTGATCATATTTATTATTTATTTATTTTCTAGCTACATCGTCACCTAGTTCCATCTTGGCTCATTAGAGGTTTAATAGGTGGATTATCATAATTGATCCATTATAAGCATTTGGGTTGGGTGCAGTAGATTGGATTGAAGGACTTGGCTCTTCCAAGAATTATTAGTATACTACGAAATGTATTGGCTGTTGGTGTAGGGAGTTTTATTTCCGTTATGTTTTGATTGTAAAGTTGGTCTCTTGGTTGCTTAATAATACTATTTATATGGATGCGCCGGCCAGTGGCTAAATTAACTAGGAACGCACGCTAACCTCTTAGATAGTTGTTGGACAATGAAATTGGGTGGACTGATGGTACTTGCAAATATTGTGAATTGATCGGTAGGATTAGGATGGATTAGGATTACATAGTTCAGGTCGTTCCTTTATAATTTTCATGGAGCTAAATTTGAGCATTGTTAGCGTAAATTATACCTATCAGATATTGGTTTTCTTATTAGGAAATTGAAGTTGTCGGAATTGTGGGATATTTTCATTAATGATAAACTGCTAATGGTATCAATTTATTTGATAGCTAATATGAGATAGTTGCTACCGTGGGTAGTTCATACTATCTAAATAATCTAAATAAAAATGACAAACTACGGTCGTGCTTGATCCCTTCGAGCAACGGAGAGGGTACGTAGGCAGCCGCTATGCGGTTCAGCACAACTCTACAAGGGTGTTCATATCATTTGAAAGATTGGTTGCTGTTTAGGCAGTTCATACCATCTATTCAGAGATGATTGCAACCTTGTCACCGGCACCTGGCCATGAAAATCTTAGTAGTGGCAACGGGCCATGAGAGTTATTAGTGGTGGCAACTGGCCACGGAAAATCTTGGTAGTGGCAACTGGCCACGGAAATCTTAGTAGTGGCAACTGGCCATGAGAGTTATTAGTGGTGGCAACTGGCCACGGAAAATCTTGGTAGTGGCAACTGGCCACGGAAATCTTAGTAGTGGCAACTGGCCATGAGAGTTATTAATGGTGGCAACTGGCCGCGGAAAATCTTGGTAGTGGCAACTGGCCACGGAAATCTTAGTAGTGGCAACTGGCCATGAGAGTTATTAGTGGTGGCAACTGGCCACGGAAAATCTTGGCAGGTGTGGCAATCGCCATGGAAATCTTAGTAGTGGCAATCGGCCATGAGAGTTATTAGTGGTGGCAACTGGCCATGGAAAATCTTGGTAGTGGCAACTGGCCATGGAAATCTTGGTAGTGGCAACTGGCCATGGAAATCTTAGTAGTGGCAAATGGCCATGGAAATCTTAGAATTGGCAACTGGTCATATAAGTCTATTATTTTGGCAACTGGTCATCTCCCATTTTGACAACTGGTCGTCTCTCATAATTGTAGAATAAATACTAAGTATGCTTGCTTATAATGCAGTTTGGGTGAATCAAATGTTGTTGAGAAGAAATCGAAGGTCCGGTTACTTGAGTGATGTATCGGAGAGTTGGAGTTTGCCAAGCAGGCCGAAACCCGGTTCGCTGGAAGTCCATATTTTCTCTGATCCGTCACATGATTTCTCTTAAAGCTGCAAACAATTCTGAATCCTCTAAGGATAAATCTGGTTTGCCAGATACTAAGGATGTTACTCCACGACAATTTAGAAAATTCTTGAGAGATAGGAAAAAAAGTTTTTCTAAAAGTGCAACATCTCCTAATGATGATGTACAATGCTATAACTGTCGTGGTTTCAGGCACTTGTCTTCAGTATGTCCTAGCTGGACCCGTAGACAATCGGCATATGCAGCAGCTTTGCCTACTCTTGATGATGGACCTGAATTTTATAATCCCCAAGAGTTGGCAGGCGAGGTTGCATTAGCTTCTGGAAAAATTCTTTCGGATACTGATTCTGATTCTGACGAAAAAGTGTTCCATGATGATCCAGTTGCTAATAATCTTCTTAAAGAATGTCATCAGAAACTCTCGGCTGCTGAAAGCACCATTTTCAGTGAGAAAGTTAAATATGACAGACTTCGTAGTCGAAATAAATACTTGCAAGACCAACTTGATTCTAGTGGTGGAAGAGATTATCTCAACGAAATACGAAAGCTTAAAGAAGAAATTGCCGAATCTCGAGATCGGGAAATTATTCTTCAAGCAAAGCTAGCTAACTTGGAGAACATTGAGATGAACCTGTTATTTGATTCCAGACGAGAAGATCTCAAAGTTCAATATGAATCATCCAAGAATGATCTAGTTATTGCGCTTGAAAAGGTCAAAAGGTTGGAAGAAGAAAACTCGAGCTTAAAAGAGAGTTTGTCTAGAAATAGCAGCTCAGAAAAATTAACCTCGATATTGGGAGCATGTAGAATTCATCGTGATACACGAGGATTGGGCTATGAAGGAATAGACGCTCCTGGTATTTGCAAAGTGGTAAAATTTGTCAAAGCTAAAGATTCTTCTAAACCAAAACCTTCCACAGTTGACAAAAGTAAATTATCTCTACCAACTGTCGATGACAAAAAGAGGAAATTCTGTCAAGCTCCAAAGCAAGCAGATACACATTTAGGTAACACTAAACATAACTTTCTCCATTTTACTAAACATTGTTTTTATTGTGGAAAACTGTGTCACTTGCAAAGGAATTGCAGAGATATCTTAAACGAGATAAAACCAGATCGATTCTGTTAAGATGACAAGATCTCGATGTTCCAAACCGGAGAAAAACTGAGTCTCATAATATCAGTTCTTCTAGTATTCCCTCCAAGAAATTTCATAATTATATTGGGGAGAAAAAGAAATACGTTGCTCCAAAAGCTACTCAGAAATGGATACCAAAGAAGGTCAATAAAGCAACGAGCACTATTAAGAAGGATCTCCCAGACAAGAGTTCGACAAGGGATAACATCTTAAAAAGGTATGGAACAATTATTGAAAGTTTCAAGGAAGTTGTTGAATTCCTAGATTCCATGTATGATTTTGTTTCAAATACCTGTGGTGAGCAAGATTTTGTTCACCTCAACACAACCTGATTGTGTTGGAAGTGCATCCTCACCAAGAAGCCCTTGTAAATGCGGTGAGGATTGCGAAAGAATTGGGGCGCACATATTGTGTTGGGTAATTTTTGAATATGTGGAACAATTTATTGTTTCGAGCTGATTCTAACTCGCTTACATATTTCTCGAAATACGTGTTGGTAAGTTTTCGCTTTGGCCAAGTTCATCTTTACCTAGTGACGAAAGTCATGTTATGTTTCAATCACTTTGAAAATTTCTCTGATGAAAAATGGTTTGTGAATAACAACATATAACATCCTCTCGAGAATGTTTCAATGATTAAAATGAGAGTTTAGATTAAATAACCAATGATGGATATAAGCATTGTGTGGCAACACATATATGTATAAGTCCTTTGTTTATTGAACCGAAGTTTGCGAACTTTGTTGATCAAGAAAACCGGAATAGTGGCGTGAACTAAGTCCGCGAACCCAGTCCGCGAACTGTCGGAAGTTCTCGACCCGAGAATTTCTGCTGGAGTTTGAGAACTCCTTCCGGGAACTTAAGTCCGCGAACTAAGTCTGCGAACTTGAGTTGGTTATATCTAAGAAGATTGTTTGCGAACTTATATTTATATTAACTAAGGAATGCAAATTGCAAACCGTGGCTCTAAAGTTCATGAACTGATTCGAGTGAATCAAATTATTTTTGCTTCGATTGTGTCTTGTGTAGTTATATAAGATTTCCTTGCAATTGGACAACTCTCTAACTAGTTCATTTGAGTCATTTGAACTAGTTATGGTTAAGATGAATATGGTTAAATACTACGCGTATGATTCTTAATTACCTAACTTGATTTGCGATTAAAAATTCTTAAGCATAACAGGTTAGAAGCAATATCAAGCATATCAATTCTTGTGGAAAAGGTTATTCTTCCTTCTAAGCATATTAATTCTTGTTTATACAAGTTTGTATCTTAGAAAAGATGATCACAATACTTGATCTTCGTGATTACATATTGTGATATTGTTACCATGAGATAGTTTTATTGTTTCTAGTAACACGATCTCATGAGAGACTTTCAATGATTGGTTCTTAACTCGTATCTCCTTGTAGGGTTTCTAAAATCCAATATATAAATCCTTATCTCTGGAGTAAGGTAACTCTTGTTGTTTTTTCGGGAATGACATCTTATGGGTGAGAGTTCTTAATTGAACTTGTGCTTAATTGCTATATCTTTGAGGGGAGAAGCGGTTGTGGAACATGTAGGGGTTAACTTGTATCTTAATAAACTCCTTGATGAAGTCACTAAGTTTCGACTCTGTGATATCATCTAAAGTAAAGTTGATATGTTTTCTTTGGTCAAGAATTTCCTCTATGAAATTTTCATTAGGATCCCTGATAGGATCCGGAGATGCCTATATAAAATAAACCGCAATCGCACGGTGTCTAACTAGTAGACAGAGGCAAGTACGGGTCGTTCCCACAAGGAGCGGTGGAAATATCAATAATCAGTATCTCTAATCGATTAACCTGCAATGATATTTTTGGTTTTTTAGAATTGAAAATGAAATAATAATAAAATTAAAGTAAACTAACAAAGTGAACTCGAGAGAGCCGGTAACCAGGGTTTATAGTTTCAACTATTGTTTATAATCAATTACTGAAATGAAACCTAACTCATGATTATTGTTTATTGTCCGTTCTATCGACATCACCTATTATATGTAATAGCGTCGCAAATATCACTGGTATACCCTAAGCATAGCACATCAAAAGACAAAACCAAAGCATGCACCATCAAATTGCATCAGCGAGAAAGTTATATGAAACTAATTCAGTTCACAAATATTTTTCGGCTTTTCTAAGCATAACCCATCAAGGAATTAATCGAAGCATAGATTATCAAATAAAGAAGAAACATATTTGTAAAACTAATTCATTATGCACATAGGTTTGTATTAAAACCGGCGAAGCAACAACTAGTTTTCAATAAATCAACAAACAAATTCAAGATTAATTTATTCATATCATAATGGTCTTTTGCTAAATTCATCAATTCAAATAGCCTAATACCCCAAATAGTTTCAACCATGAACCCTAGTTACAAAAATATTTAGCCAAACATGGCTTTCTCAAAAGCCATAAATATATGAAGGAGAATCACTAGCAAATCAAATTGGAAATGAAAATATAAAAATCCCAAATCCTTGTCTTCCACCTCCGTAGCCGCACGTCTCTCTCCAAAACTGGTCTCTGGCTGTCGGCCTCTCAAAAGAACTCAAAACCGGCCTCCCCCGTCTGTTCTTCTCTCATTCCCATATATACTGGTGATGTCTCAGACATCGAATATAACCTAGCCAGTGCTTTGCTCATAGGCCCAGTCCAATACCAATTGACTTCCAAAGTCCAATTACCCGACCAGTTTCTATTCTTCCAAATCTTCTACACTCTGGCAACTTTATACTCGACCAGCTGAGAAGCAACTGACTCAGTATCTATCTCCACTTCACTATCTCAAACACAACTCTGATATCTTCATCTCAGAACCTTGACCACTTTCGGCTGCAAGATTTTCTCTACTAACGCCAATTTCCATCACCATTCTTGTTCTTTGACCAACTGATCGTCATAGTTTCGACACCCACCGGCAGCTGCAACTTAAGCACCATGTTAACTGGTCCATTCTGGTCCCGAGAACTCCCATTGAGATCCATAGTTCACAGCACGAACTATCCATATCCAGGATTATCAAACCTTCTAAACATTCTTCATAGCCGAGACACCAAAGCACATATATGAACCAACACAAACCCAAGTTTACTGACCCGGCCAAGACATTTTTCCTCCATTTCAAAACCTTACCACACAGTCACCATCGAGTGCAATTCTTTCTCAACATTCTTGCCTTCGAGAATCGATAACCCAGCTTATCCTTCTCCTACACAACAGCTGCAACCATCTCAGTCTCTCCTCCCTCATCGAACAGCTCCACACACAGCCATCTAGCAGTACCGACCATCGACATGCATCTCACCATCGACTAAACTTCCACATCACCACCGTACCACTATCAACATGCATCTCAGCCATTAACCAGTCAACACCAATCAAATTCCAACTGTAGACGCCACCATTCGTATTCCATTATTGATGTCCATCATTCTCAGTCACAGCACCAGCTTCTTCTCTCTGTCCATCTAGGTTCAGCTCTATTGAATCACAACAACGACTTCCCTTCTCTGACCTTATCGACTGCAATTTGGCCACTGCACCAACTCTCTATATATACTCTGAACTTATCGAACCTAGACTCCACCTAGCCATCACGACTATCACTGCCATTCTCCAAATACATACATCTCTTCGCCATTGGATAATACCCATCGAACTCAATGCTTTGAGCTTCAATTTCCCCACGGCACAAAATACAGCCCAAGTATGACATATCAATTCGATTGAGCTCCTTCACTTTATTATATTCAGTCTCTTTAATTGCTCCCTCTGTTCACCGGCAGCAACATCTCAGCCTGAACCCCACAACTCTCCATTGTCTCATTTCTGTAACATCACCAAGGAAGCACCAGTACTTCGCAGCATAGACAAACAGATTCGAAGCTTGAACTCGTCCCCATTCCTAACTGTCGCCTGCCCATACCTCAGCCAATCCATCTCCATCCACGATCGGCAACAGCATCTGCCAATACTCTCGACTTAATTCGAGCTCCACTTCTCAGTAAGCAAACCAATAGTTTCGCCTAACCAATTTCAGACCCCATAGGAACCCAACGTGCTGATGCGCTGTTGTAGGACGCTGCTATCTTCCCCTGCTGTGTCGATCTCCGTCAACTGAACTCTAACTTGCTGTCATTTATCTCCCAATCCAGTACCGAGAGCTCATAGTATACACCAACCACAAACCCAATCTTCATACATGCCTTTACACTCCGGATCAAATCCAACTCCGGCTCACAACAAACTCTCTCCAGAACTCAAATGGCAGCAACACCAGTCTTTGTACGTCTGCAACATCACACCCATACTCATCCAGCTAAGATCATGTTATAGACCAAACCCTTTCTTCCTTTCCTACTTGAGCTTCTAAATCGAGTCGAAATACTTTAGAAACGTCGACAAACTCCGACAACAACAACTCCTCTATCGCGTGCAATTTAGGCTCAGACCCATTTTGTTTTGTCAAGAACATTACCAGCTTGAATGAGGAACGAAGTTTTCTTTCACTTTTAATCCGCGGTGGAGAATTGGCCACGTAGATCACTTTGTTTAACAATGCAAAGAGAATCCTTTTTATGTCTCCCTGAGTCCCTGACCATGGATTAGATATGGAGTGCCAGCATGAGTTATGGACTTGGCCGATCACCGACTCCTTTGGTACCTTCCGTGGTGCATTGGCTCTTTTTACCGCAAATGTTATCTTAGATCTTATTTAAGCCGTTTATTCTCTGATAATCGGAATTGCTTGCATTTCCTGTAAATAATTCCAAATGGTGATATTAGCCAAAATATCGAGTCCTAGCTAATATAAATATGGGTATAAAATGTAGCATTTACGCGCTTATCAATCCCACTAATTTTCGTACCTTTTCCAATTTATATTGACAAAAGGGGGAGAATTATTTTGTAGTTCACACTACATATAAGATTGGTTTTTGATACCGTCCAAGTTATTTCTTATATTCAATCGGGCTCGCAAATTCCTATTTGTTTGATTGCAGATTGAATTGAGAAATAGAGATATAACTCTTTGATATACTTTTCTCAAGATTGAGTCTGACTGTCTAGTTGATTCTCTTGAAAGTATATTAGAGTAAGTCCTCTCAGGTTGCCAAACGAATTGTTGGGTGTGGTTGTTGTACCCCCGCTTTTTCACATATAATAAACTTAATCCTTGTAAACAAAAGTTTTATCCTTTCTTTTTATCAATATGATGATATAAAGGCTTTAACTTTTGTAATGTCAAAAGTTCATTCTATCTTTTATCAATACTTTCATACCGACATAATAGAGATAACTTTTGAACATGTATGGGATAGTCACAGGTTCACGGACATAAACAACATATCCCATAACAATTTGCAATATATAAAATCATAAAGATTAAAATTGCAAAAACCATCTTCCAAAAAACTTAGAATTTAAATAAATAAATCTAAAAACATGAAGATGAAAATCGTTGGACATAGCTATGTTTACTCACAATAATGGCTATTCCAAACCTAGTTATTCTTCTAAAAACACAAGAAATAAATTCTCTAAAGAAGATTTACTAGACATTGTATAGCTTTCCCAGGGCATCTACAGAGAATTCCTTCTCATTATTGAAAAATCCATAGATAATGGGATCATTCAATTCCTCCAAATCCTCAGAAATATCAGTTAACTCACTAAGTTCTCTTTTCAGTTCACGCAGAGTGTTCTTTGTTAGAGATAACATTTGTTCATAGTGAGAGATATCTCTTATAGAAGAAATGATTCGAGATTTTAAATCATTTCTTTTCCCGATGAAATCCTTCACCATAGCCCTAAAGTTATTATCGGAATGACAAACAGACAATAGGCAGTTAGAGGAAGAACCTGGATCATCAGTCGTGTTCTTTTCCTTCCTTTTCCTTGAGGAAGAAATTCCTTCACACAGATACACATTAACTGCTTATATAGTATCTTTTTGCGGTACCTCTAGTTATATGGGCCATGAGACTGTATCTTTAGAAAAGAAGGTAAAGATCAGTCATGTTCACAAGTGAACATAAATATACTCCAGGATAGCAAAACCCTAAAGGACCTTGAAAAAATCTCCACGGTTCATGATCCATTATCAATCTTAACAATAAAATATTTACTTGCTCAATATGGAACAGAAAAATCAACAAAAGATTTACAAGCTTGAAGTAATCCTTATTTTTCAAGTCCAAAATAAGGATACGATTTATTAATATGGTTTAGATAGTAATAGAGTGAACATAGTGTTCACATCTTGTGTCACATGGTGACATTTCAAGGTTTGTTGAGTAAACGCACTTACCTCGTCTAACTCTGATTCTTTTGGATTTCTTCTTGTACCCAGGCATCTCTGACTGCTTTTTTATAGTCAGATTCATCCTTTGCATGTCATCTTGAAGTTTGGTAATTCCTTTTACAGTTCCTCTTGAATCTCCAACACTTACTCTGGACATGACTTGTACTTCCACAAAAAGAGCAGAGCAAAGAGGGTTTACTTTGTAGAGATGATACATGTTTATCGAAATGCTCAAGTTTGATTGATCCAAAACCGGTTGGACCAACTGAGTTTGTTGTGCTCTGATGCGTGTCGTAACCACAAATTAATCAATATTTTTCCACTCAATTAATAATAATATAATGGAAGTCAAGTTCGTTCCCACGAGGAGCAAGAGATTCTAGTTGTAAAAATTGTCACAAAAAGGGGGATGTATAAAACAAAAGAAAGTAAACAAAACAATTAAAAGATAAAGTTGAAAGCAATAAGAGAGACAAGATCAAGGAATCATTCTTCGTTGCAAAACAATGATTAAAGTTATGTTCTTTTCTACTTGTTATTAGTCACAGATTATCACCAACCGTAGGATAGCAGGTCCGCTTAGCTAGCCCCAAAATCCCTTATTTCACTGAGTAACAAGTCCGCTTAGTTATCAGATTCTATCCAAAAGAACCACCTTGAGGTTCGCTTACAAGATGTAATTCCCTGAATGCATTAAGATTTATGAATTTAGGTTTAGTACTAGTAGTTAAACTCGGTTCACTTTCTAGCGTTGTTTCTACACACAATTGCTCCACGGAATCCCTCCGCAAGGTCTTGTGTTTTCTACTTGTGTAAAGTGTCGAGAACGATTACTTATTCCCTAACTTATACTAGATTTAGATTAAACTAACAAATCAATTTAGCGTGCACTCTAAACAATCTATCAATCAATCATGAATGAATAAACATTCCTATTAGTAAAAACAAACGATAATCATGTGAAAAATCTCAAGATAGAATTGAAACAAAACTCAAATCATATATTAAGAACTAGGAATTCATCCTCAATCAATAAGAAAATTAGCTACTCATGTTTTTGAAATTCACACAAATAATTATTAAAAGGGAGAATTTTCAAGTTCACACAAATAATTAAAAAGAAGAATTTTCAAAAGCTAGCAAAAACACAAGTGTTGTGTGTGTAGAGAGATGTCAAAAGATGTAGAAAACTTCTCTATTTATAGGCTTCAATATTCTCCAAATCTTCCAAGGAATAGAATCCTTTTCCTTTAGCAATTCAATTTCCAAATCCAAGCCTTTCTCAACTCTTCCATCTTCTCTTTCCAAATTTGAGCCCAATTCTCCATCCAATTCCTAGTCCAAGTCTTCACACCCATGAGAGAAGTCCATAGAAAATTCTGGAATTTTTGGCTCCTGGAAAACCGGTATTATGGCTTAATCCGCCCGGAATAGTCGTCGCCGGCCACATGAGTTCTGTTGCCGTCAATGGTATATTCGACGGAATATTCCGTCAGTCCACCGTTAGGACTAACGGTCAAAAAAGTCAAACCGTCAATCAACCGGGTCAAGGGAAGTCAAGCCAGATGGTGAGTCAGCTCCTGAGTCAGTCTTGCTAAGCTTACTGGTCTTACTCATTTGTCTTTGGCTGGATCTACTGGATAAGTGAATCGGTCCCAGTTGACTCGCTGCAACCGCAGTCGTAGGGCCGAGTTCTGTTTATTTATAGGACTTCCCGGCCAAGTTCAGGCCTCAATTTCTTCAGTCTTCCCCTGCTAAGAACCTACACATACATCTAACATTTTCATTCAACCATTGTGTGTAATAGAGCTTCATTCTTGCAGTTTCATTTCATAACCCATCAACTACCAGCTCTGTAACAGCTTTAGATCCTTCATCGTAATTCCCTGCTACCACAAAAATCACCAGCTTCACTCTGCTCCCGATTCAACAGAAGCCCAACATTTCTCCACTGCTTTCACAATTACAAACCCATCCTCTTGATTTCAACAGCAGCAGTGAGGTCTCATTCAACTCAATGCCAAAACCCAACAACATCTGAGATCGATTCCAGCAAATCCCATCACCGAACTCAAACCAACAAATTCAGAGCAACCCAGCTTCTCGATCGACATCATCATCACCTTGTTCAATACCCATGTTCTGTCTTCTCTCTAACCGCAACCCATTCACAGAAACTCATTCAATTTCATCATCAGCTTCTCAACATCAACTGAATCTCGCCTTAGCCATCACAACAATTTCAGCTTCTTCTTCTCGATTCACAGACCCCTTCAATCTGCTTCTCTCTCTGCTCGGTTTCGAACTCATCTCTGTTCTTCAGTTTCTCTCAATTTCAGCTTCATCAGCAACTCCAACTTCACCAGCAACTCAGCCTCTTTAGACTCATACCCATTTTCTTTGTTCAACAGAAATCCTCCCTGTAATTCACCACAGTCTCTTCTCTTCAAATCCCATAAACAAGTCGAGCCCATCTTGTTTCATCAGCTCAGAACCCATTTTCGATTCATCTGAATCTCAATCTCAGGTTACATTGACACCCTCACTTTCACTGAGTTCTCGATCTATACCATGACAGCAGCTCTCAGTCGATTCTCACTTCGATCTCTCGGGTTCAACAGCAGCAGCCATGGCTATTTTCTTTATCACTTTCAGGAGGAGCAGAAATAAGAGAATGATTGAGAAAGAGAATTCTCTTCTTGATTTAGGGTTGTGTAATGAATTGGGCGGATTCAGACACCCCAGCATTTGAGATAAGGGTTACCCCACTGATAAGGACCACCCCACTTAGATAAGGGATACCCCAAGGATAATTACACCCTCTGATAAATGATAAGGGGTACCCTGATGACAACCCCCCTTAGCCTTGACTGGGCCTGGCTTTAGTACTCCTCCAAATTGGGTTGCCCCTTAGCCTCAACTGGGCTCCATATATCAATCGCCTGTAAAATGACCTTTTTGCCCTTTTGGCTCAAATTGGGTGATTTCTTCTTCTTTTCCTCCGTGCGACTCCAAAGTAGCTATAAACTCAAAACAAGCGTAAAATACATAATTTACAAGAAAAATAACAAAGAAAGCATAAACAATAGATAATAAATAGGATGTATTCTACACCCTATCATGCTCACAGTGTTACCTTTGAACCCTAAACCATGTGTGTTTCCAAAAGCCTTTTGACCAAATAACATTGCTGAAATTTTGTCTGAGCTTCCTGACAATCTTTGCAGGTTGCACTTGAGAGAATTGATATCCTTTTCTTTTAGTAATAGGTTCTAGTGAATTCATCATTAAGACAGTCATTCTCAAGAGATTTCACCTGTAGTGATGACTCAAGTTTATTCAACAATTCTTTCAGTTAAATATTTTCCTGGTGAATTTCTTCAAACTTATCCAGAAATTCTAGGATCTCAGTTTCAGATTCGCATTCCAAACTGGAGTTTGAATTACATAAAACTTCTACCGAGAAGGATGAACTTTCCGTACACACTACAGTAGTATGTAAGCCATTGTGACACTGAGATTTTTCTTGACTTGAATCATCAGAAGCAATAGAGAGAGAAGACGATCTCTCGGATCTTTTGCTTTTTATTACCATATCCTTGATCTTTTATGTTATCAGTGATTTATTAGAATCAACATGATTAGAACAACATTCATCAGTCCATGACAAGTTCGAGGCTTCACTTGGAATGGTTACAGCATTGAATGCAGAAGTTCTGACTGTATTCTGATCAAGATCAAGTAATTTAATCTTTCCCACAAGAGTACTTCTGGAAAGAGTATTAAGGTTATTTCCCTCAACGATGGCATGCTTCTTAGAATCGTATCTAGATGGAAGCGAACTGAGAATTTTCGTCATAATGTCATTTTCAGGAATAGTCTTACCCAATGCAAAAGATCCATTAACAATTTTAGATACTTTGTGGTTAAACTCATCAAATGAATCTTCATCTTCCATACGAAGGTTTTCCTAATCATAATTTAGGTTTTGAAGCCTAGATTCCTTTTCACTGGTATTTCCTTCGAATACGGTTTCTAAGATATCCCAAACATCTTTAGACCGAGTGCACGTAGTCACATGGTGCTGAAGATCTGGGGTAATGGCATGTATGATGGCATTCAAACCGTTGGAGTTTTGCTTTGCAGCAAGTATCTCAGCAGCGTCATATGCATCAATATCCTTAGGAACGGTCGCATTCCCTACTGCCACAACGGGAGCATCATAGCCATTAACTACATAAACCCATGGTTGAAAATCACGCGCTTGAAGAAAGGCACGCATAACAATTTTCCACCACAAGTAATTTGAGCCATCGAAGACTGGTGGTACGTTGATAGAGATAACACTTCTGTCCATATCAGATCACTACAAACATAGACTTATAAGGTCTAATATGTTTGCCTGCTCTGATACCAATTGAAAATGCGGGAGTCTAATAACCACACCCAACAATTCGTTTGGCAACTGGAGAGGACTTACTCCAATACACTTTCTAGAGAATCAACTAGACAGTCAGACTCAATCTAGAGTAAAGTATATCAAAGAGTTTAATATCTCTTTTTCACAATGTAATCAGCAAATCAAACAGATAGAAATCTGCGAGCCTGATTATTATGTGAAACAACTTGAACGGTACCAAAGACCAATGTTCAAGTGTTAATCAATGTAAATCAACAACCAAAGGTTGGATATTCTAATTGATTGATCTTAACGCATAACCTGTGATATTTCAATTATATAACAAAATATAATGCGGAAAATAAATAACACAGACACTAGAATTTTGTTAACGAGGAAACCGCAAATACAGAAAAACCCGGGACCTAGTCCGTTATTGAACACCACATCGTATTAAGCCGCCTGAGACTCTAGCCTACTACCAATTAACTTCAGACTGGACTGTAGTTGAACCCTAATCAATCTCACACTGATTTAAGGTACAGTTGCGCTCCTTATGTCTCTGATCCCAGCAGGATACTACGCACTTGATTCCCTTAGCTGATCTCACCCACAACTAGAGTTGCTATGACCTAAAGTCGAAGACTTGATAGACAAATCTGTCTCACATAGAAAAGTCTATAGGATTGAATAGATCTATCTCCCACAGAAATACCCAAGAGTTTTTGTTCCGGCTTTTGATAAATCAAGGTGAACATGAACAAATTGATAAACCGGACTTATATTCCCGAAGAACAACCTAGTATTATCAATCACCTCACAATAATCTTAATCGACTAGCAAAACAAGATATTGTGGAATCACAAACGATGAGACGAAGGTGTTTGTGATTACTTTTCTATCTTGCCTGTCGGAGATATAAATCTCGAGTCAATTATTTCAATTGTACTCAATCAAGATAGAAACAGCAAGATCATATCACGCAACTACAAGATAATAGTTGGGTCTGGCTTCACAATCCCAATGAAGTCTTCAAGTCGTTAACCTACAGAGTCTCGAGAAGAAACCTAAGGTTAAAGGAGAGTCGACTCTAGTTATGCAACTAGTAACACACAAGAGGTGTGGGGATTAGGTTTCCCAGTTGCTAGAGTTCTCCTTTATATAGTTTTCAAATCAGGGTTTGCAATCCAAGTTACCTTGGTAACAAAGCATTCAATATTCACCGTTAGATGAAAAACCTGATTTAACCAAGATAATATCTTTCAACCGTTATATCGAACTTAGCTTGTTATACACAAATGAAATGTACCCTCATTTAGGTTTATGTAGCCGTACCTAAACGTGTACACCATGTTGGTTCACAAATAGTTAACCGAGGTTATCCATATGATTACTCTCATATCAACCTTATTTATCTTAACCATAACTAGTTCAAATGACTCAAATGAAACTAGTTAAAGAGTTGTTCAATTGCTATATTCTCATAGATTTATACAAGAACACAATTGAAGCAAAATCGGTTTGATTCACTCGAATCAATACATGAACATTATAGCCACGGTTTGCAAAGATTGCATTCCTTAATAATATATGTTTAAGTTCATGTAAAACCGATTTTAGAAAGTAACCTACTTAAGTATGCGTACTTAAGTAACCGATTTTGAGTTTGGTTTGGTTTTCAAACTCAGCAGAAAATTCACGGACGTGAACTTCCGCATGTACGCATACTTACCCAGTCTCCTTCAACCATTTTGTATACACAAAAGTATGCATACTTTTAGTTCCCGGTTTTGGACTTATACACTAATGTGCGAACACACTATGCTTATATCCAAAGATGGTTACAAGATTCTAAACTCTTTATTTGAATCATTGAAACATTCTTAGAGGATGACAATAGCCGTTTTCACACACTATTAGCATCAAAGCAATTTTCAAGATATTGAAATAATCATTATCGAAACATTCCAAGCCTACATCAAATGATTATATCACATAAATCATGTAAGATGTTACTCGGAAATTTTCTCATGATATAAGATGAACTTGGTCGAAGCGAAAGCTTACCAACACATATTTCGAGAAATATGCAAGCGAGATATACTCAGCTCGAAATCTCAAATGTGTATAGAGAAAACTATATCGTAATACGACTTATGTCTAAATATAGGAGATTTAGTAGAAATAGACTTTCCAAGTGATAGATGAGTTCAAGTCTATACATACCTTTTGTCGAAGAAGTTCCATAAGCTCCCCTTAGTAGTTCTTCATCTTCAAATGATGATCGCCGTGAAAACTAAGCTCAACTACACAATCTACGTCCTAGTCCGAGACATCTATAAATAGGCTAGAAATCAAGACTTATATTTTTGATCACTAACATTGACAAACATGCTTGAGATAGCAACGCATGCGAGTTTGACCGAGCAGTGCTCTAATAATTTATACTCGATCGACCTTAACATTTATAATATTTGTTTCGACTGATGAAAATATAAAAATAAACCGGTCTTATGGATTTACCCGAACAAAGACAAAAAGGAAGGGAAAACAAAATTGAGAGCTAATAAAATTTCGCATCAATGATTCATGAGATATTTAAGCTTGTATTAGTTAATAACTCATGAAAATTGCGTGTTGAAAATATTCCGAGATATTTATAGCAAGGCATAACAGCTTATCTTACTTTTCATTGAATCCACATTATTTAGCCTTTAAGGAACCCGAATGTTATCAAGGGCGTGTAATATTGTTGGTTAACATTTATCTATCACACGCTTTTAAAGGAAATTCCTACGAAACTTATAAGATTTTTTCTCATATAAGAGTTTGAATCCACAAATCAATTTGTGAACTTGGTAATGAATATATGTGTATATTATTTTAAAGGGGTTTTTGAGTTTCCCCCCTAAACGAATTATTAATCTAGCTTTCCTCCCAAATTGTTAATAGTAGCAACTTTTCCCCCTAAAGTAATATTTTTGTCAAAAATAACCTCATTATACATGTGCGACCAAGTATGCGCATCAATTACCACCAAAGTACCTCCTTCGGACACAACAATAAGGATTTACAAGAGCCAGAGGAAGCATTACAAAGTCCAGTACATCTAAATCTGTAACTGTTAGAGCACTGCTCGATCGAACCCACCAAGTGTTGGTATGTCAAGATTGGTTGTCATATTTAGTTCCAAAACAAGAGTCGCTTAATATGTAAACTACAGTCAACTTCTATAGGATAGACTAGAAATGATAAAAGTATTGTGCTCCAGTTACTCACAAAGATCTGAAGATGGATTGAAGACAACAAAGACATTATCCTTCAGCTTGAGGTTAGTAACTACGACTTGACTTGTTCCTTTTCTATCTTGTGTCTTTCAAATCTTTTAGATTGAAACATAACATGCGAAGCTATATTATTATGATCAAAGTGTTAAGGAATACAATATGAGGTTTATTGCTTAACCATTAAACTTTGTAGATAAGACATCGACATAATCGTTTGAATGCTATTGTGATTATGTATGGGTATGAGGTGAGGATTTCATCTAGGAAACAATGTTTATACATGTGTTTTAAGGAAGTAAGTTCATAAACTTGTTTATGAATCGAAAAGTAAATCGCCAAAGCGTTATTGGTATTGTTATTCATTGCATATCTTTTGAACAACCAATATGTGTGATTTAGTATAACCGCTCATGACTTGTTTGTGTTCTTGGTAAAACTATTCACAAAGGCCTGACTTATGTATTGGCATGACTTTTATTAGTGAAACCGATCTTAAGTAATCACCTGAGATGGTATGATCGAGTTTTTGATTTGTGTATGACCAACTTTGGGTAAAGGGGAACCGATCCTATGAAGAGGTGCAACACATCACAAAGGGGAATCGATCCTTGTATGAGGTGCAACAAGTTTTTAGCAGAAAGGGGAACCGATCCTATGGACATGTGCAACACGTTTTCAGGCAAAGGGAAACCGATCCTATCGACATGTGCAACACATATAAGTTAGATACCATAAATATGTGGGGAACCGATCCTAGTACCTAGTCAACCGAATTTTTGGAAGCTAGTGTGATTATGCACAGTACTCACATGGAGGTAGAACCGAAACTTATTTTGGTAAAACCGTGAAACCCATGATTTGTGATTGAGTGTTCTTGATCAATCACATAGTTCTTGAAAGTCAGATAAACCAATTCTAAACTCGTTTGGAAGTGTGGCAAATCAGATTCAAGATTGTAAATATGAAAAAGGATTTACAAAGTAAAGATGTCGACATACTTGAACATGTGCATAAATCTTTTTTATTAATTGTTCAAAGATATTCCTTGATACTTAAGCAGAAATATTCCTAATATCTTTTGATATTTGGAAATATGCTTTTAATATATTAATATTCGAAAATATATTATTATGATAATTTCATAAATGTGTTTTTAACACATTCAGAATTAATATGATAATATCTTGTATTAATATGGAAATTTTCGGAAATATGTTTTTAACACATTTATTATGAAAATTCGGAATTATATATTAATGTGTTTTTAACACATTTGATATATATAAGCATATCTCTTGATTTATATTAGTAAAGTATTTTATATGCTAGCTAATATTTGGTTATCAAGATTTCGGTGATATTATTTGGATATTAATTCTAAAATTAACAAAACCAAAAATATGTGAGAATCTTTGGTTTTGGTAATTACTTGGCATCCAAATTTCCTTGATCTATAAATACCCAAGTTTGCGTTTCATGCAAACTGTCCTGTGGGATCAAGAAGCTCTATTAGTACCGTTGGTGGAAAACTAGATGATTGCATTGTTATTTTAGTTTTCGATTATTGATTTAATTAACTAACGGTTGTTGAATCTTTGATTGCACCTAGTTTGTTTATTCTTGAGAACCTTCTCTTCTGATATAAGGCTCACTCAAACTAGATCAAAGATTTAACGTTTCTACGGATCTAAGTTTTTTTTTATCCGTAAGATAGATTAATTGATTTGCTATTGTTAACAGACTCCGCTCTGTGCGACAAATCAATAAGGAATCAAGTTTGTTTTTGCAGGTTGTTACTTTGAAGATTAAATCGAAGATTGAAGACTTTGAAGATTTGAAGAAGAAGTTGTCGTGAATCATAAAAAAGATATATACTAGATTTAGTCCTAAAGAGAACGTCTGTTCTGCTAGGATATCTTGTATCAAATATCTATTGAGAACTTCGGTTCTGCTAGATATTGTCAAGACAAGAATACTGCTGAAGCTGAGTAACTAGGATTTTAGTTTACTTAGTATAGTCTACACGAAGTTGCAAGTTAAATTTTTGTAGCGTCTTAATTCATTGAGTATTCAAATCTGGACTAGGTCCCGGGGTTTTTCTACAAGATTGTAGTTTTCCTCGTTAAAAAAATTCTGGTGTGTGCTTTACTTTATTTCCGCATTATAATTATTTTTATATTATAATTAAAGTAATTTCACTTGTATGTTAACTAGGCACTTGATATTTATATTATAAGGTTTCGGTTATACCGTACTATTATCAAGTGAACACTTTGTTGTTGAATTGTCTCGATTTCATATCCATAGACGATCACACAAAGTGCATTGGATTTCTCCACTTGTCTGATATAATTATTCACGTGTTAGGCCAGTTCGGACTAACCCTATTTCAAGTGGACACTGTGTTGAAATATTCCTTGAGTGATTGTTGCTCCAAGAGGTTTATACAGAGTGGGTATTGTATAGGGTGTGATCAAAATAAAAGATTGTGGTGTATTACGGTACCCTCGTCTTAACATAAAGAACCTATTGTGCACAATTGGGAACCTATACAAGACCCATTCAAAGTGGGTCTTGTATTGGTTTATTTTCAATGCAATACTTCACCAAAACTCGATTAAATCCACCACAGTTCATGCCATAATGTTATCCCTACAAACCCAGTTCAGCAATCCACCAATTCCAGGCCAAATCGAACCCAATTAAGCTCCAAACTCGAGCTCCTATCTCCACAAGCATAACCACCAATACCCATTTCTCCTTGTTGGTTTCTATACTGCAATCTCGCTGCCAAAACAAAGACAAAATCTCCCATAAAACGCCAGCAAATCCTCCCCAATCTTCTTTCTTCTTCCCGGCTTCAGCTGAGACTCTTAACACTTGATGAATTCTGCCAATTCCATCTCTGGGTCGACGGTAACAGAAGACTGGGAGTTTAGTTTGTCGGAGGGAGGGAGAGAATCTGTTGTGAACTGAATATTGAAATGTGCTTCACCTGCTGTCTGATTGGTTTCTAATGAAACCTAAATTAATTTCTTCATAGCGCACATGTGCGGTACCTAGCTGGTGAAATCCACTAACCAAGGCCTCTCTGCATAAACAGGCTACAAGGAAGCTATTAAGCCCATTAAGTAGACTTCAAAATGTCTGTCCTTGTGAACAGTTTGTTGATCCCCTTTGTCTGCAGCTTGGATACTTGCCAGCCTATCTCGGCTAATTATCGATGGCAAGCAATTGTTGATACGAGCTTTAAACGTCTATGCTCCATTGCGATGCTTTTTCTCATTTTTGCGAGTGCAAGCCATTGTACCTAAAGAGAAATAAAAAGAAACGTAATATACAAAATTACAAGAAAACTAATAAGAAAAGCATGAGAAATTGTTATCAAAATTGGGTGTTTTAGACACCTATCAGAGGCATTCCCTTCAAATACGATATTAAGAATATCCCATGCCTCCTTTGATGTTTTACACCTGGTTACATGATGATGGAGGTCTCGAGTTACAACATGGATAATGGCGTTCAATCCATAGGAATTTTGCTTCGAAAGCAATTTTTCTTCATTATTGAATTCGTTCAATTCCTTTAGTCTAAACTCAGTGGTTGAGTTGTTGACCAGTGCTTTTGGGTGTTCATACCCATCAATGACTAAAACCCAAGTGTTAAAGTCATGAGATTGAAGAAAAGACTGCATAGCCAATTTCCACCATAGATAGTTTGAGCCATCAAACCCCGGGAATATACATGGTCTAGTGAACCTATTGTGAATAGTAACGGAAAACGTGTTAACATAAAGAAACTCTTTAGACAATATGAGCAGTGGAAGAAGAGTGAGCAACGGAAGAGACTCTTCAAGCAATTTCTAGGGCCATACATATGGAGGTTAACCGCCGTGTTGATAATGGAGAAGATCCCCAATAAGAAGATTCCGAGGATGATGAACCCTTGGAAAATATTGATAATGATGGTGCTATTAACTCAACTCATGATTATAATGATCATTCTCCTATTCAAAAGGAAGAAGTGAGTCTAGAAACACTACAATTATTGATGGTAAGACTTATGTTGTGTATGAGAGCGATGACGATTATGACTTCTTTGTGCATCTTACCCCAAATCCAGAGATATTCGATACTTTGAATGAGAAGTCAACTTGTGATGAAGAACATAAGGATTACGACAATTTGCTTATAGAAGATTCTGATTTATTTTCCGATGAGGAGGACTTGGATATAGAAGAAACAGATGAAGAATGGCTCTTAAAGAGTTTGAATTAGAATTGTGATACTTCTGATGTAGGAGAATCAATGAACTTTTTCATAGGTACTGAGAATCCCGTAATGCGTGAGATTATGCAAGGTTTGTCTATCCCTTTACATGAATCTTTATCTAACGATGATCCTCCCAAACTAGAAGTAGCTTCCCAAAGAGTTGTTAATCCATCTTATAAGAAGGTACCTCATTTGGGGCTGGAATTGAATGCTTCTAAAGTTCTTTCCGAATTCCTTGCTTCTAAGTATCCACCATATATGTATGAATTTAGCGTCGTGCAGGTTTCCACAAGAATTCCTTCCACTTTTGTTTCCTATACATTTCTCGATGTAGAAAGAAGTAAGTGTGGGGGTAATTCCTATGTGATGATAGTTTCACTTTTCCCACCATTTGCTAATATTTTTGTGAAGCTTTTGCTATATATGCAGATTGTTTTGTGGGTGGATCCTCAAATTTTCATATTGTTGATATGGGGAGTCTATTTTGAATGTTTCTCGTATGCGTCAATCAGGTGAACAATTCAAATTCTTACTTCTTTGTCTTTTTTTAAGTATTCCTCTTATTCCGTTTGCAATGGTTTGAAACATTGAGGACAATGTTTGATTTAAGTGTGGGGGTAGGGTCTAATAAGAACAAAAATTGACGTATACAAAACTCCAACTTTTAGAGATTTTTGAACAATTTAGAATAAACACTAGCCTTTCTAAGTAGATGGAATTTTTTCTTGACGGTGAGGTATATTTCAACTGAGTCGGGATTAGATGCCAACTAAATAGCTAGTTTAGTGTTTATCCTGTATTGTTCAGAAATAGCTATGAGTTGGAGTATCAGTTTATGTAATTTGTATATAATTTGTAGAGTTTGATGCTTTTAGTTCAAAAAAAAATAGAAAAACAAAAAAACATGTTAAACTTCAAAATCTAGAAACTTGTGCCTTCAGGATGACACCTCGCCAAAATTGACACTAAACAATATAAGTGGATGGAACCATCTTGATTGCAGGAGTTGAGGAACCCATTAACTAAAAAAAATAGAGCTCAGGTGTTTGAAATCACATGATAGTTGTTACCATATCTCGGAATCGTCACCATATCACTTTCTGTTTTTATTTTTGCAATCTTTTTGTTTCAATAAGTGATTTGGTGGGTCACTAACATCGAATTGTTATTACTGCTAGGATGAAATAGAGTGATTGAGTTACTAAAAAAAAGGAAAAAAAAAAGACCAGACCAATTAGACCAACCGGTGCATATATATAAAAAAAATGACACTTGGATAGCAATATGTGTGTGTTCTCCCTGTCTCCGTCGCCTAAACAAGCGTGGAAAGCAGGATCCACGGGAAATACCATGTAATCTGCTGACAAGAAGCATGCGCTTGGATCCAAAAGATCTAATCATGTTGTCAATTCAAAAAGAAAAAAAAGTGAAAAAAAAAAGAAAAGAAAAAAAGTTATGATTATTATTATTGTTCAATTAATAAATCGACCGTTGGTTCCCTTGTATATGCCAGCTGGGTTGATATTAGATTTCAGACCAGTATCTCAATCCATTAGGATTCATTTTGGCGGTGACCTTCAAACAGATATGGGAAACACCATTCACTTTAGTAAACATTCGCAAACATCTATTTCTATATCCATCTTCTTAATCTATTCATATGTGATTGTGGTTTGTTAGATTCCGAGTATTGTGGTTTGTTCAACTTTCTGAGTAGAGCTTTGTCACCTATATATGAACTTGATTTGCATCAAGGTACTTCCTCCTGTAATCATTTTGGGTTCATTCATAGATTCTTCACAGGTAGCTGGAATTTGGAGTAAAAGGTTTTGTAGGTACACCTCTTGTAAACCTTCACGAGACTATAACTCGTCCACTAGGGACACCTAGGGGTTTAAAGGCTTGTTATTCATGCTAAGAGTAACCGTAGCCTCGACGACACGGAGTTGTTGTATTTTAGTGTTTTTTTTTGTTTGCTCGAGGACTAGCAAAGATTAGGTGTGGGGGAATTTGATAGGTGTATAAAACACCCAATTTTGATAACAATTTCTCATGCTTTTCTTATTAGTTTTCTTGTAATTTTGTATATTACGTTTTTTTTTATTTCTCTTTAGGTACAATGGCTTGCACTCGCAAAAAGAAGAAAAAGCATCGCAATAGAGCATAGACGTTTAAAGCTCGTGTCAACAATTGCTTGCCATCGATAACTAGCCGAGATAGGCTGGCAAGTATCCAAGCTGCAGACAAAGGGGATCAACAAACTGTTCACAAGGACAGACATTTTGAAGTCTACTTAATGGGCTTAATAGCTTCCATGTAGCCTGTTTATGCGAGAGAGGCCTTGGTTAGTGGATTTCACCCGGCCTAGGTACCGCACATGTGCGCTATGAAGAAATAAATTTAGGTTTCATTAGAAACCCAATAGACAGCGGGTGAAGCACATTTCAATATTCGAGTTCATTAATGATTCTCTCCTCCCTCCGACAAACTAAACTCTCGGTCTTCTCGATATCCGTCGACCCGACCATGGAATTGGCGAGAATTCATCAAGTGTCAAGAGTCTCGGTGGCCGAGAAGAAGAAAGAAGAATGGAGAGGATTTCTTTGGCGTTTTATGGGAGATTTTGTCTTTTTTGGCAGCGAGATTGCAGATATAGAAACCAACAAGGAGAAATGGGTATTGGTGGTTATGCTTGTGGAGATAGGAGCTCGAGTTTGGAGCTTAATTGGGTTCGATTTGGCCTGGAATTGGTGGATTGCTGAACTGGGTTTGTAGGGATAACATTATGGCATGAACTGTGGTGGATTTAATCGAGTTTTGGTGAAGTATTGCATTGAAAACAAACCAAGTTTGCTGCCATCGATGGAGAAGATTTCAGTGCTATTTGAGATCGATTTGGAGGAGAAATTTGAACTGAATTTGTATGGATGGCAAACATGGTTGGATTTGTGGTGATTTTGGGTTAATATTAGCTCAAGTTTCAGCTGCAGAGACTTAGTCGTCACTTGGTGTTAGGGTTTGATCCGAATTCGTTGGTGGTTTTCTTTGGTTCGAGTTCGGGGGCTAGACCGGGTTTGAATTGGAGGAGATATAGGTCAAGTTCTAGAGCTGAAGTTCAGCAGTAAAATGTTCTTGCTATACAGCTGAATGATGGAGTGTTTACAGGGATTTGAATTGGATGAGTATTGACAGCGGTGTGGCTCAAGTTTGTAAGGGTTTTTGTCAGGCGAAGGAGCTGGTGTGCTTGTGAGCACGGAAATCTGGTGTCATCCGTGCGATCACAAACAATCTTAACATGAATTAGATACATGCATTAAAGTGCGGAAAAAGCATAGTATGCCTAGGTAGATGATGATTCATAGATTCCAAACCCCGCAAGTTTGTCATGATCTCGTCATCATTCCCAAGGTGATAGATCTGAGATATGGATACATAAATGAAACTATACGAGTACTAAAGGTAAAGGAGATGATGGTTTACGTGGTTCGGCACTAAGGCCTACATCCATGGATCCGGAGATATCCACTATAAATTAAACGATTACAAAAGTAAGGGAGACGATGAATTACATGGTTCAGGGTGAGATCTCCCTAAACTCATACTTACTTCTCTCTATTCTCTCTCCTATTTCTTAGTTCTCTCTCTCGACCCCCTTTTCTGTGGAAGGGGTACTCATATATATAACTAAACCAAGTGGGTCCACTGACAAGGAGCTGTGGGGACCTTATCTTCTTGTGCTCTGTGCACAGTCCGCGGACTTCCTTGTCACCCCGCGGCTTCTATATTACCCACACTCGTCACGTTGACCTATCCTCGCTTCCTTCGTGGGTCGTCCGGCACGTGCCCTCTGAGTAGATTGTACTCTGTGCATGGTCCGCGGACTTCCTTGTCACCCCGCGGCTTCTATCATACCCACGCTCGTTACGCTGACCTATCCTTGCTTCCTTCGTGGGTCGTCTGACATGTGCCCTCTGAGCAGCATTAAATATGAGTGGTTGGGGCTATCCAGTCCGTGCCAGACGGTGTCAGTCCTCCCCTGTCACGTCTGTGTCAGTTGGACTATCCCCAACCGTTGATTACATCTTACCTCGTGATGGGGTAGAGTAACTCATTGGTGTTGTGTGGGATCATCTATGTTGGATGCTCCTTTATCTTCGACTGTTGGTCTTGACAGATGGCACGTTGTCTAAACGCCATGGATGCCCCTATGTGTCATCTCTCTTTGAGACATGGCCTCCACGTGGGCTCTGCTAGTACACGTGGCGATGGAGATAAATAAGTGTACTTACAATTTGCCCCTCTTCTTGCGACTGGGCGTTTAGCTTTTGTTGGAAGAGGAACCGTGTGGTATGTTTTTATCTTCCTCCTCATAACTTCTCCTAAAAAGGTGCTACCTGCATTTATTGTGCACATTTCCCATGTCCGGCCATAACTGCCCTTTGGGTAGTGGACGGTTTCTCTTGGTCTTATAAAAGAGAAGAGTGAGAGAATGTGAATTTAATTCACATTCTCTGTTTTATTCTCTCATTCTTTTGTCTTCTTCATCTTCTTAACTTCCTCTCGACATCATTGTTGCTGCTTGCTTCTTCACCGTGGTCGTCATTCTTTATTCTTTATTCTGTGGGTCGCCGGCTCGCTGCCGCCACCTTTCTTCTTTGTTGATTTACTCTTTGTGGTTGGTATAGTCTTTTTATTCCGTTTAATCACCATGCCTAAGCCTGTTGAGTTCTTGATCTTCTGGTGATGCGTTGATGATGAGTTTAAATTTATGTATACCCTGGGATTTGAGAGTTGACGCCACTGAGTCGTGTGCTTTAATTTTATCTTTCTTCTTTTGAGTTGGGATAATAACTTGAGAGTTTAAGTAGTTGTAGACGAATTCTAGGGTTTGCAGTTGTTCTTGAGATTTTTTCGCTTTTTGATCTTCCCTGCCTCTGACTTGTACTTTTATTCGTGTTTGTGCCCGCAGAAATGTCCGACCATCCGCGGGTCCCTTACCAAACTCCTCCGTCGAGTCCTCACAGGTCTCCTCGGAGTGATTCTACTACTAAGGGTGGAGCCCCGCCTTTGCTTACCCAGGATAATGCTCGGGATAGGCGAACATCCTCGTCCCTTGGTCAGAGATCTTCGCTTAAAAGGGGTGATCCTCCGCATGGATCTAAACATGTCGTGAATCGCCCTAGAGGTGAGTCTCCTGAGCAACAGAATCCGTGCACTGAGCCTTTAAATGTGCAGCCTCTCCGCTCCAAGCCTCCCCCGCGGACTAATCCACCCGTGTCTAGTTCGAGTAAGTCAACTAAGACTCTGTCTTCGAAGAGAAAGGCTGCGGAGATAGAGTCTTCGGGAGACATAGTTCCTCCTAAGAGGAAGGCTGCGGGTTCTGCGGAAGATACTACGGGAGAAGCTTTCGAGGAAGACTCTGCTGTTACTTTCCGTCCTTTATCTTTGGGTAATAAGAAGTTTACCTTCCGACACATTGATCTTGAGGCCTTCAAGGTGAAGCATGGTCTTCAGCACTTCCAAGTTCGTTTTTATGCCGCTGATAAAGATATAACTTATGAGATGGTTACCAATTACAAGTATGATGCCTTTCATTTGCTGACAACCGTGGGTGCTTTCGAGGCTGGTTTGATGCTACCCTTGTATAAAGCCGGTGATGATTTCTACTACCGGGTCTTGTCTAGCCGCGATCTCGCCAAGAAAAGTCATAATCGCGGGGTGCAACGGTTGACAGAAACTATCTTCGCCATCTTCGTGAATGCTATCTTCGTAGCAAGGGGAAAACGATGATGACTTGCTATGCCCCTAAATTAGAAAAGGAGAAAGGGTGGTATACTCCGAGAATTTCAACAAATCCTTTGGAGATTATGTTAACGGGAATACTCGTAAACCGTGGTCTCGTGGAGTGCACGGAACATTGCTTCTGCTAAGGGGGAAGTTCGACTTTTGAGTGAGGTAAGTGACTCCAAGATGGCGAGGGTTCCTGGTGCCGAAGGTCTTCCTATTCCCGCTGATGAGAGGATTAAGCGTGATCATGACTATGAATGGTCCGCCACCGTTCTTGAAGTCGTTGGTCCGTGGGCCTATGGTTGGGTTCCTGGGCCCCATGGTTGGCAGCCTACTGCTGACAGTCCTCATCGCGAAGTTTCTCCCGCTCGTTATGCCCATTACTGCCCTTGGCAGATGAGTTTTGTAGGCATGGATTTTGCTTATAATCGCGATGTTGACGACGCGGAAGACGAAGATATTCCTGATGCTAACCTTCTTTCGCAGAATACTGATGTTGCTAAGGTGTGTTGTTTGTTTTCTATGTATATATGCCCCTTCGTTTTCTTGAATAATATTGATTATGCTAAGGAAAGGAGATGCCGATGGCTCTTTTATCATTATGTGTGGTAGGTGCGTAGAGACAAGGGGATCAATCCGAAGCAGTCGTCGAATTCTCCCACCGAGGGTTCTACTCAGTTCGAGGATGTGAACAGTCCCGTGGATGGTGATGAGGATGTTTCCGACGGGGAAGAGCGGTGAGACTTCTCCGCCCATTCAAGAAGCAGATAGTATTGCCGGTGGGAGCGTTGGTGGAGGTGGTGGTGGTCAGGCCACTGGTGGTGGTTGTAACGATCAAGCGAGGGGGCTACCAAGGATGGGGATGGTAGTAACGATCAAGGTCGAGGGGGCTACCAAGGATGGGGATGGTGGTGACAAGGGTACTGGGGATGTTGGAGACAAGGGTACTTGGGGATGTTGGGGACAACCGTCCTGTTGTGTGAAGGCCGGTGAAACCGACGGCTACCGGTGTCCGCTGTGCGCGCACCGCACGCCAATGCGGCAAAGGCATCGTATCTCCTTTCATGGCATGGCAGCTATTCGAAAGCGAAAGTGGCCTGCCATGAAAACAAACAACATAACAACATCATTATTACGCGAAGAAGGTTGCGTCGAGGAATATCTTAGTCTTCGCGTCGTCAGCAGCCAGCGTTATAAGCAAATCCATGCCTATCATCTGCCAAGCCGTGTGGCATAGCAGCGAGAAGAAAAACACCGGCGATAACTATCGGCGATGACTCCAACCATGAACAGGCTGCTCCTCTTAGCGGATAGCGGCTCAAGCGATGTGGGACCATTCATGGTCATGATCGCGCTTAATCTCTCATCAGCGGGCTAGAGACATGGCACCCGAAGAACTGCCATCTGAGTCACTTACCTCGCTCGAGTCGAACTACCTTAGCTGAGAAACGATGTTTAAAAGGAACCGGACTGCGGCTATTCTGTTAATATCTCCAAAGTTGTTGAAAATTCTCGGAAGTATACACCGCGCTCTCCTTTCTAATTTAGAGGGCGCAGCGAAGTCGCTCGTTTCCCCTTTCTGAAGATAACATTGCGAATGGCAGGCAGATTTCTGTCGGCTTGTTGCACCCAGCGTTATGACTGTGGCGTTCTCAGCGGCAAAGGCTGGGCCGGCCAGTGAAAATCATCGCAGCTTATACGAGGCGGCATCAAACCAGCGCCGAAGCGCCCGCGGTGTCGGTGATGAAAGGCATCATGCGCCTATGGTGGCCAACCAGTGATGTCTTTATCGGCTGTCATAAGCAGGCAGAAGTCTTTGAACCATGCTTCACCTTGAGGCCTCAAGGCTCAATAATCGGAAAGGTAAACTTCTTATTACCCAAAAGATAAGGGCCAGTAACAGCGAGGAGCCTTCCTCGAAGCTTCTCGTGTCTTCGCCTGACCTTTCTGCCAGGAGGAGACTATGTCTCGAGGCTCATCTCCGCCAGCCTTTACTGCTGAGCAGTCTTAGTTGACTGCCGAACTAGGCTGCAGTGAACCAATCGCGAAGGCACTGAAGCGGAGGCTGCGACCAAAGGCGTCTGCCAGTTGCTCGAGAGACTCACCTCTGAAGCGTTCGCGCGTGTTTGGGCCATCGCGGAAGATCGCCTGGCGGTCCTGCGACCGGGGCGAGGATGTTGCTGTCGGCATTATCTGGAGTAGCACAAGGCAGGAGCTCTGCTGTAGTAAGTCACTCGAGGGAGACTGTGAGGCTCCGGCGGAGAATTTGTGAGACCGCGGATGTTGGACACTCTGTGAGTCTGCTTCGCAGTAAAGTACAGAGTCGGCAGGAAGATGGCAGTCTCAAGTGGCTTGCAAACCCTAGGGTGAAAATCTACAACTCGCCAAACTCTCAAGTGTATCCCAATCAAGAAAATAAAATTAAAGCACCGCGACTTCGATATCAGCTCTCAAAATCGGCGTTATACATAAAATTTAAACTCGATATCGGCATCGCCCAGAAGATCAGAGCTCAACGGCACTGCGGTATGGTGACAAGCGAATAAAGACATACTCGAACACGAAAAGTAATCAACAGCATCAAGAGTAAGCAGCGGCGGCGGCGTACGATAACGACAGCGGCGACGGCAGCGGCGACAACGGCTGATAACCGGTAGAAGATGAAGAACAGAAGAATAAATAGAGAATGTAATTAAATTCATTCTCCTTTCTTCTCACTATAAGACCAAGAAGAAAGCCGTCCACTACCCAAGCGTTATGGCGGTTTGCGGAAAATATGCGCGATAAATGCGGTAGCACCTTTTTAGGAGGTTATGAGGAGGAAGACAAAGAAGCGTGCCGCGATTCCTATCTTCAGCAAAGCTAAACGCCGATGTAGACAGAGTAAAGAATACACTTATTTATCTCCATGCAGCGATGTACTAGCGAGCTTGCGTGGAAGACCGTATCTCGAGAGAGATTGTGACATAGGGGCATCCGTAGCCGTTTGGAGTAGCGTGCCATCTGTCAGACAACGTCGAGCATCAACATGAATCCCACACAACACCAATGGTGCTACACTTGCATCGCGAGGAGTAGATATCTTGATTTGAGGATGTCATTGTTGCAGGCGTGGTGACGCCCGTCAGCGCCAGGCTAGATGCTTGGCCACTGCGTATTTATCTTTGCTCGGCGGCGCGTGGTGACCTCGCAGGCTGGGATCGTCGGCGTAACAGCCATGTTCGACGGCCGTAGTGACGAAAATCGCGGACCCTTCTGCGGTCGATCTACTCGAGAGAATGGCGGCCAGCGGCGAGAATGGAAACCGGCGTGGCGGTATTGGGTAACATGGCCGTGGCGAAAACAGCTGTAAGAAATCGGCGGTGCGACACAGTAAAGTCCCGGCTCACTGTCGGTGGACCCACTTTAATTTGGTTATATATATGATACCTGGCGAAAGAATCGAAGAACAGAAATGGAGGAAAACAATCGAACCATCGCCGCCAAAATCCACTGAACTGCCCTTCATTCAACAGCTAAATCGACTGCAACTGCAACATCAGCTCAGTCTGCATCCAACCGTAGCAGCACACCAGCTCCTTCGCCTGACAAAAACCCTTACAAACTTGAGCCACACCGCTGTCAATACTCATCCAATTCAAATCCCTGTAAACACTCCATCATTCAGCTGTATAGCAGCAACATTTTACTGCTGAACTTCAGCTCTAGAACTTGACCTATATCTCCTCCAATTCAAACCAGTCTAGCCCCGAACTCGAACCAGCAAAACCACCAACGAATTCAGATCAAACCCTAACACCAGTGACGACTAAGTCTCTGCAGCTGAAACTTGAGCTAATATTAACCCAAAATCACCACAAATCCAACCATGTTTGCCATCCATACAAATTCAGTTCAAATTTCTCCTCCAAATCGATCTCAAATAGCACTGAAATCTTCTCCATCGATGGCAGCAAACTTGGTTTGTTTTCAATGCAATACTTCACCAAAACTCGATTAAATCCACCACAGTTCATGCCATAATGTTATCCCTACAAACCCAGTTCAGCAATCCACCAATTCCAGGCCAAATCGAACCCAATTAAGCTCCAAACTCGAGCTCCTATCTCCACAAGCATAACCACCAATACCCATTTCTCCTTGTTGGTTTCTATACTGCAATCTCGCTGCCAAAACAGCACAAAATCTCCCATAAAACGCCAGCAAATCCTCTCCATTCTTCTTTCTTCTTCTCGGCTTCAGCTGAGACTCTTAACACTTGATGAATTCTGCCAATTCCATGGCTGGGTCGACGGTAACAGAAGACTGAGAGTTTAGTTTGTCGGAGGGAGGGAGAGAATCTGTTGTGAACTGAATATTGAAATGTGCTTCACCTGCCTGTACAGATTGGTTTCTAATGAAACCTAAATTTATTTCTTCATAGCGCACATGTGCGGTACCTAGCTGGTGAAATCCACTAACCAAGGCCTCTCTGCATAAACAGGCTACATGGAAGCTATTAAGCCCATTAAGTAGACTTCAAAATGTCTGTCCTTGTGAACAGTTTGTTGATCCCCTTTGTCTGCAGCTTGGATACTTGCCAGCCTATCTCGGCTAGTTATCGATGGCAAGCAATTGTTGGCACGAGCTTTAAACGTCTATGCTCTATTGCGATGCTTTTTCTTCTTTTTGCGAGTGCAAGCCATTGTACCTAAAGAGAAATAAAAAGAAACGTAATATACAAAATTACAAGAAAACTAATAAGAAAAGCATGAGAAATTGTTATCAAAATTGGGTGTTTTAGACACCTATCAAATTCCCCCACACCTAATCTTTGCTAGTCCTCGAGCAAACAAAAAACACTAAAATACAACAACTCCGTGTCGTCGAGGCTACGGTTACTCTTAGCATGAATAACAAGCCTTTAAACCCCTAGGTGTCCCTAGTGGACGAGTTATAGTCTCGTGAAGGTTTACAAGAGGTGTACCTACAAAACCTTTTACTCCAAATTCCAACTACCGTGAAGAATCTATGAATGAACCCAAAATGATTACAGGGAGGAAGTACCTTGATGCAAATCAAGTTCATATATAGGTGACAAAGCTCTACTCAGAAAGTTGAACAAACCACAATACTCGGAATCTAACAAACCACAATCACATATGAATAGATTAAGAAGATGGATATAGAAATAGATGTTTGCGAATGTTTACTAAAGTGAATGGTGTTTCCCATATCTGTTTGAAGGTCACCGCCAAAATGAATCCTAATGGATTGAGATACTGGTCTGAAATCTAATATCAACCCAGCTGGCATATACAAGGGAACCAACGGTCGATTTATTAATTGAACAATAATAATAATCATAACTTTTTTTCTTTTCTTTTTTTTTTTTCACTTTTTTTTCTTTTTGAATTGACAACATGATTAGATCTTTTGGATCCAAGCGCATGCTTCTTGTCAGCAGATTACATGGTATTTCCCGTGGATCCTGCTTTCCACGCTTGTTTAGGCGACGGAGACAGGGTGAACACACACATATTGCTATCCAAGTGTCATTTTTTTTATATATATGCATCGGTTGGTCTAATTGGTCTGGTCTTTTTTTTTTCCCTTTTTTTTAGTAACTCAATCACTCTATTTCATCCTAGCAGTTGTAGTTGCGGGATTTCCCACACTACACCCCTCACTATATTTTGTAGATCTAAATCTAATTAATTATCTAAATTTCAAATATAAGTGCTAGAAATTTAAATAGACACATAAGATTTTTTACGTGGTTCGATCAATGTGATCTACATCCACGATTCTTCACTATGATTGTTGAGATTACATAAGAATTACATTTACAATCTCCATTAATGGATATTTTGTAGAGCTCTAGATCTAGTTTTAGGTGAAGAAGATGATAAAGAAAATAAATCTCTCTCCAAAAATATCTCTCTCCTCCTAAAAGTCTCCCCCCTTTCTCTCTCCTGCTCTCCTCTTTATATAGGTGTTTACATAATGGATGACAGCTCACATACAGCTCATATTCTCGCGAGCCCTTTAATGATTTCGCAAGCTCTTGCTACCTTCTCTCGAGACATTCTCTCGACCCTGCTACCTTCTTTCGAGACATTCTCTCGAGCCCTGCTACCTTCTCTCGAGACACTCTCGCGAGTCTTGCTACCTTCTCTCGAGACACTCTCGCGAGTCTTGCTACCTTCTCTCGAGACACTCTCGCGAGTCTTGCTACCTTCTCTCGAGTTATGGAAAATAATGAATCTTGCAATCTCTTCTCGCGAGTTAAGGAAATAATTGAATCTCGCACGCTAAGAAAATATGTTGTGCGATATTTGAATCCTACATCTTGCCTCTTTTTCCTTGAATATTGCTTGAAGAGCGATCTTTAAGGAAAAATCCGTTGTTGTAGTAATCTTTAGTCTTTGTTGATGAAGGAACGAGCGGAAGAATACTGGACTTGAAAAGTACGTACTTGCCTCTATTCTTTGCGAAGTTCAAGCTTTGCGAAGTGAATAAGAAGTATTATCTCTGAAGTATGCGAAGTATGAAGTATCCTTGAAGAAGCATAAGAAGTACTTAATCCTCTAAATATAAAAAGTATTGCGAATCCATCATGCGAAACTCTCGCTCCATGTTGTTTGCCTCATGCTATGCTTTATTCTTTCGCGAAGTTCTGAAACTTTGCGAAGTGGATAAGAAATATTAATCCTTGAAGTATAAGAAGTATTGCCTCTGTTCATGCGAAGTCATTATTCCATTTTTGGTGAGGATTCTTGTTGTTCATTGGTAAACATCTTCTTTGGAAATGATTCTTGCCGAGAAAATAAAGAACATAAAATGTTTTTTCGGTAATCCAGTGTTGCCTCTGTTCTTTATCTACGAAGGTAGAATCGTTGAAAAAATGTTGAATGAGTGAGTTATTTCTTCATTCTTATCTTTCCTCTATATCCTGCGTTGTGCTCATGCGATAGTATAATCTCTTCATTGCTTTACGTTGAATTTTTTATCATGGCGACAAGATCGCAGGATGTCTTTACATTTTCACGTAATGACCCATTGATCATGCCTTATCATCTTTGTGTGGTCTTCCAAGTTAGACCTCCCTAATTAGAGGTCTTCCCGCCACCTTTCATCGCGACAAAATCAGCAGGACGCCTTTACACTTGCATGTAAAGACCCATTGATCTTGCCTTATCATTTTCCAAGTATTTTTGCCTCTGCAGATGTTTTAGTTGCGACAATATGACAGCCTAGATATCCTTGCGAACATAAAGCCCCATGACATTGCCGTCTTGCGACGAAATCGCAGGACGTCCGTACACTTTCGTGTAAAGACCCATTGATCTCGTCTTACCCTCGTGTTAGTATTATTGCCTCTGCAGGATCATTGCACAAATATGACAAGCCTAAATCTCCTTGCGAAAACAAAGCCTCATGACATTTGCGTCTTTTTTGGCACTTCCCTAATGGAGAGTGCCGCCCTTATCTTCTCCTCGGTTGCCCCTTCAAGGAGGCGAAACATCGGCCATACAAGACTAGCTCCTCCCATCCGGTCTTAACAACAACCAGTTGTTTTCGCAGCCTCTTATCCCTTATACCTATAGGGTTTATGGTTACGAGAGCGCACCCTAAGTGGAGTTTTCTTCGGGCGAGTACAACATATGCCAAGACTTGCCAAGAATGGCCAGGGGTAGGTTCATCCATCCCGGCACTCGCTCAACCGTGTACCTCGGCGCCTTGAGCATACACTCGACTCCTTGGAAGAGACCCTCGGTCGCCCAACGGGTATAACCTTATATATATAGTTGGGAATCCAAGGTACCTCTCCAGGATAGGCTTTCATGGGCCCCAAATTTCCATGACTCAAGCTTCGGGAGCGGTGTAACCTTCCCCCGAGCCATGTCGAGAGATACCCCTTATATGACGCACTTTAGGTCTTACATTTGCCTCTTACGAAATGTTATTCGCGAACTAGGTGTACGCCATAAAGGTTCGTCCCATTCGGTTATTTCATATGTAATAGGTACCCCTACTATGACGTACTTTAGGTACGGTTGCCTCTTGCGAAATTATGATTTCGTCATAGTAGGTTTGCCTCTATCGATTATTTTGTTGATTCTTCCCGCATATAAGCTCTTTTTGTAATTTCAACGATCTTTGATAATCTCTTATCATTTTTGTGCGATATTTTCGCATGTTTTCATTCTTTCATTCTCATATTTAACTTTTGTGATTTGCTGTTGTTGTCTCTTGCGAAGTATATAATTTGCTTGCGAGGCTAGCATCCTTGAAATGTATGAACGTCGCATAAAATATAATTATCTCGCAGCAAAAAGAAATGTGAGAAATGAGATTTGAACCCTTGACCTGCTTCTTGCATATTCTCACACCATACCAATCGTGCTAACCTTCTTTTGCGAAGTATCTCTGCGAAATAATCAAAGAACTCTCTTTGTGCGAACTAACTAAAGACTGTGCGAAGTAAACATCTGTATGAAGTAAGTAAATATTTACGAAGTGTTCCTTTGTGTTGCGAACGTTCGCAAGGCAAATGTTGCAAAAGAAATGATATAAACATTCATGACGCAAAAAATCTTTTGCGAACAGGGAGGCTCGAACCCCTGGTCTTAAGCATCCTTTCTTCTCCACCGACCATTTGTACTTGTATTAAAAACTGCGAGAATAAGCCCCATGTCCACCTTTTTATCATAATCTTCTCTCGGTTTTATATAAAATTTGCAAAAAGTATGCATATGCTTGATTCGATCGCGAGTTCTCTAGTTCACTAGACACTCCCTTTACCAACCTGTTCCAACTTCCCGTTTGGGATTAAGAAGTATAGTTCACATTATTTATTCCTTCTTTAACCGATCTTTCAATAGTGTTCGTCTTCTCCTTGCGTAGTCTTTGAACTCCACATAACTTTCATTTCTGCCTTTGAGGTTTTCGCAAAGTCTTTGATTAGCTCGCGAGTTTTCTTCGCTGCCATAATTTCTTCGTTTTCGCGAGATTGGATTTCTATTGTTCTTCCGTTACTTTTCCTTGGCTATTCCTGCGAATGAAACTTTTGCTTCATTTATTTTTCTTTCGTGAACTTTATATAGAATCCTCTCATTTGCTTCCTTTTCTATTTTTTCTTTCATTTGTCTTCATCTGTCTTCGATGTAATTATGCTTCTGCGATGCTCGCTGTGATTATAATGATTTTGTGGAACCTCTCTGACGATTTTTCTTTGTTGCGATAGTTGCACTTGCTCCTGTGAGTGATTGGAAATGTGCTACTTTGGGTTTGTTCACCTCCGAGGTAGTTGTCCTTGCTTTCCTCACATATTACTTTTGATGATTTCTACTTCATTTCTTTGTTATCGTTGTCAACCATTTCTGTTTTTGTTCCTTTCGATTTATTGAAAATGCTCACCTTTGATCGATTTCATCTTCTATAGGTCAGTTGTCAACAATAGCATGCATTCTCATCTTTTCTCCAATAGTGCTTTGTCGAACCTCTATAATGGTCTTGCTTGCTTTGGTGACTGCATGTGCTCCTATTGATGGCTTATATGGTAAGAATTTTTCAACTGTATTCCATGCTAAAGTCCTTTGTCAACCGTGATTGTGATGAATATCCTTGCGTTGAGATTTCTTTGTCTACCATTTCTTGATGCTGCGAACCTGTGGAGCTAATAAGTAAAAGAAAAAGAAGACATTAGCATTAAGAAAAAGATTAAGTTGCATTTCTTCACGTTGTGAATTAGTGGAATTATTTCTTCGCCTAAACTTTCTTTCCCCTTCTTTCACTTTCCTCTCCCGTTCTTCTTCCCTTCGCAGAAATTATTAACCTCGCAATTATCCTTAAAGTAATATAGACGTTCTCTGATCTTCTTCGTTTTCGCTAGAATGGCCGGTTGACGAAGCAAGCTGTCAATGTTAACTGACTTCTTTTGTCCTCGCTGAAATGGCCGGTTGACGAACTAGTGAGCTGACTTACTTCATCAATTCCGCTTGAATTCCACTCGTTGATTCTGTTTCAGCTTGGTAGTCTTCATCGAAGTTTGATGACGGATTCACTTCTTTAATATCTTGTCTTCTGTTATCTGTTGAAACTTGAGTCGAGTGTTCTTTCCTCTTCGTTGCTGTGAGCTTTTTTCTTTTTTTTTTTTTTTTTTTTTTTTAATGAAGACTATCTGGTTTCTGTCTTTTTTGGCTGCGAATGACCAATCAATTAAGTTAGTAACACCGGTGTTTCCACCGCTAACTAATGCATACTACTTCGCACACATGTAGATACCCAAATCTATCAAATTTTCTTGATACTCAACGCTTTTGAAATCAATTGCATGGGTTTGTTATATAAAGTCTGATTGTACACAAACTGAAATTCATTTTAAATCATATTTTGAAGACAAAATTCAAGTTTCCGATGAAAAACAATTAAAATATTATAAAACTTTTCCAAAATTTGTTTGTAAATATCCACATCTAAGTAATTAAATGCAAAATTAAAAAGATGAGAAGAGATTTGATGCAGTTTTAGTTGTTGATGAAGGTTCTTTTATTTCATCGAGAGGTAATCTTCCAATCTGCTCCCATTTGCCCTCTTTTAACTATTGGTGCTATTCGTATTCGTTCATCGTCTGAAGATGTAAGCATATCACTAGAATTCCCATATTTATCCTTGTATCTCACATATCCAGTTGAATCTATCACCAACAGTAGCTGATTTTTTCTAGATTTTCTTGAACCAACAAGATTAGGTCCCTGTTTCTAGCGCATATGTAGTTGCGGGATTTCCCACACTACACCCCTCACTATATTTTGTAGATCTAAATCTAATTAATTATCTAAATTTCAAATATAAGTGCTAGAAATTTAAATAGACACATAAGATTTTTTACGTGGTTCGATCAATGTGATCTACATCCACGATTCTTCACTATGATTGTTGAGATTACATAAGAATTACATTTACAATCTCCATTAATGGATATTTTGTAGAGCTCTAGATCTAGTTTTAGGTGAAGAAGATGATAAAGAAAATAAATCTCTCTCCAAAAATATCTCTCCTCCTAAAAGTCTCCCCCTTTCTCTCTCGCTCTCCTCTTTATATAGGTGTTTACATAATGGATGATGACTCACATACACTCATATTCTCGCGAGCCCTTTAATGATTTCGAGAAGCTCTTGTTACCTTCTCTCGAGACATTCTCTCGAGCCCTGCTACCTTCTTTCGAGACATTCTCTCGAGCCCTGCTACCTTCTCTCGAGACACTCTCGCGAGTCTTGCTACCTTCTCTCGAGACACTCTCGCGAGTCTTGCTACCTTCTCTCGAGTTATGGAAAATAATGAATCTTGCAATCTCTTCTCGCGAGTTAAGGAAATAATTGAATCTCGCACGCTAAGAAAATATGTTGTGCGATATTTGAATCCTACAGCAGTAATAACAATTCGATGTTAGTGACCCACCAAATCACTTATTGAAACAAAAAGATTGCATAAATAAAAACAGAAAGTGATATGGTGACGATTCCGAGATATGGTAACAACTATCATGTGATTTCAAACACCTGAGCTCTATTTTTTTTAGTTAATGGGTTCCTCAACTCCTGCAATCAAGATGGTTCCATCCACTTATATTGTTTAGTGTCAATTTTGGCGAGGTGTCATCCTGAAGGCACAAGTTTCTAGATTTTTAAGTTTAACATGTTTTTTTGTTTTTCTATTTTTTTTTTGAACTAAAAGCATCAAACTCTACAAACTATATACAAATTACATAAACTGATACTCCAACTCATAGCTATTTCTGAACAATATAGGGTAAACACTAAACTAGCTATTTAGTTGGCATCTAATCCCGACTCAGTTGAAATATACCTCACCGTCAAGAAAAAAATTCCATCTACTTAGAAAGGCTAGTGTTTATTCTAAATTGTTCAAAAATCTCTAAAAGTTGGAGTTTTGTATACGTCAATTTTTGTTCTTATTAGACCCTACCCCCACACTTAAATCAAACATTGTCCTCAATGTTTCAAACCATTGCAAACGGAATAAGAGGAATACTTAAAAAAAGACAAAGAAGTAAGAATTTGAATTGTTCACCTGATTGACGATACGAGAAACATTCAAAATAGACTCCCCATATCAACAATATGAAAATTTGAGGATCCACCCACAAAACAATCTGCATATATAGCAAAAAGCTTCACAAAAATATTAGCAAATGGTGGGAAAAGTGAAACTATCATCACATAGGAATTACCCCCACACTTACTTCTTTCTACATCGAGAAATGTATAGGAAACAAAAGTGGAAGGAATTCTTGTGAAACCCGCACGACGCTAAATTCATACATATATGGTGGATACTTAGAAGCAAGGAATTCGGAAAGAACTTTAGAAGCATTCAATTCCAGCCCCAAATGAGGTACCTTCTTATAAGATGGATTAACAACTCTTTGGGAAGCTACTTCTAGTTTGGGAGGATCATCGTTAGATAAAGATTCATGTAAAGGGATAGACAAACCTTGCATAATCTCACGCATTACGGATTCTCAAGACCTATGAAAAAGTTCATTGATTCTCCTACATCAGAAGTATCACAATTCTAATTCAAACTCTTTAAGAGCCATTCTTCATCTGTTTCTTCTATATCCAGGTCCTCCTCATCGGAAAATAAATCAGAATCTTCTATAAGCAAATTGTCGTAATCCTTATGTTCTTCATCACAAGTTGACTTCTCATTCAAAGTATCGAATATCTCTGGATTTGGGGTAAGATGCACAAAGAAGTCATAATCGTCATCGCTCTCATACACAACATAAGTCTTACCATCAATAATTGTAGTGTTTCTAGACTCACTTCTTCCTTTTGAATAGGAGAATGATCATTATAATCATGAGTTGAGTTAATAGCACCATCATTATCAATATTTTCCAAGGGTTCATCATCCTCGGAATCTTCTTATTGGGGATCTTCTCCATTATCAACACGGCGGTTAACCTCCATATGTATGGCCCTAGAAATTGCTTGAAGAGTCTCTTCCGTTGCTCACTCTTCTTCCAACTGCTCATATTGTCTAAAGAGTTTCTTTATGTTAACACGTTTTCCGTTACTATTCACAATAGGTTCTCTAGACCATGTATATTCCCGGGGTTTGATGGCTCAAACTATCTATGGTGGAAAATGGCTATGCAGTCTTTTCTTCAATCTCATGACTTTAACACTTGGGTTTTAGTTATTGATGGGTATGAACACCCAAAAGCACTGGTCAACAACTCAACCACTGAGTTTAGACTAAAGGAATTGAACGAATTCAATAATGAAGAAAAATTGCTTTCGAAGCAAAATTCCTATGGATTGAACGCCATTATCCATGTTGTAACTCGAGACCTCCATCATCATGTAACCAGTGTAAAACATCAAAGGAGGCATGGGATATTCTTAATATCGTATTTGAAGGGAATGCCTCGATAGGTGTCTAAAACACCCAATTTTGATAACAATTTCTCATGCTTTTCTTATTAGTTTTCTTGTAATTTTGTATATTATGTTTCTTTTATTTCTCTTTAGGTACAATGGCTTGCACTCGCAAAAAGGAGAAAAAGCATCGCAATGGAGCATAGACGTTTAAAGCTCGTATCAACAATTGCTTGCCATCGATAATTAGCCGAGATAGGGTGGCAAGTATCCAAGCTGCAGAGACAAAGGGGATCAACAAACTGTTCACAAGGATGAGACATTTTGAAGTCTACTTAATGGGCTTAATAGCTTCCTTGTAGCCTCGTTTATGCGAGAGAGGCCTTGGTTAGTGGATTTCACCACTAGGTACCGCACATGTGCGCTATGAAGAAATTAATTTAGGTTTCATTAGAAACCAATCTGTGACAGCAGGTGAAGCACATTTCAATATTCAGTTCACAACAGATTCTCTCCTCCCTCCGACAAACTAAACTCCCAGTCCTGCATATCACCTCGACCCGAGAGATGGAATTGGCAGAATTCATCAAGTGTTAAGAGTCTCAGCTGAAGCCGGGAAGAAGAAAGAAGATTGGGGAGGATTTGCTGGCGTTTTATGGGAGATTTTGTGTCTTTGTTTTGGCAAATGAGATTGCAAGATAGAAACCAACAAGGAGAAATGGGTATTGGTGATTATGCTTGTGGAGATAGGAGCTCGAGTTTGGAGCTTAATTGGGTTCGATTTGGCTCGGAATTGGTGGATTGCCGAACTGGGTTTGTAGGGATAACATTATGGCATGAACTGTGGTGGATTTAATCGAGTTTTGGTGAAGTATTGCATTGAAAATAAACCAATACAAGACCCACTTTGAATGGGTCTTGTATAGGTTCCCAATTGTGCACAATAGGTTCTTTATGTTAAGACGAGGGTACCGTAATACACCACAATCTTTTATTTTGATCACACCTATACAATACCCACTTTGTGTATAAACCTCTTGGAGCAACAATCACTCAAGGAATATTTCAACACAAGTGTCCACTTGAAATAGGGTTAGTCCAACTGGCCTAACACGTGAATAATTATATCGACAAGTGGAGAAATCCAATGCACTTTGTGTGATCGTCTATGGATATGAAATCGAGACAATTCAACAACAAAGTGTTCACTTGATAATAGTACAGTATAACCGAAACCTTATAAGATAAATATCAAGTGCCTAGTTAACATACAAGTGAAATTACTTTAATTATAATATAAAAATAATTATAATGCGGAAATAAAGTAAAGCACACACCAGAATTTTGTTAACGAGGAAAACTACAATCTTGTAGAAAAACCCAGGACCTAGTCCAGATTTGAATACTCAATGAATTAAAACGCTACAAAAATTTAACTTGCAACTTGTAGACTATACTAAGTAAACTAAAATCCTAGTTACTCAGCTTCAGCAGTATTCTTGTCTTGACAATATCTAGCAGAACCGAAGTTCTCAATAGATATTTGATACAAGATATCCTAGCAGAACAGGCGTTCTCTTTAGGACTAAATCTAGTATATATCTTTTTTATGATTCACAACAACTTTTTCTTCAAATCTTCAAAGTCTTCAATCTTCGATTTAATCTTCAAAGTAACAACCTGCAAAAAAACAAACTTGATTCCTTATTGATTTGTCGCACAGAGCGGAGTCTGTTAACAATAGCAAATCAATTAATCTATCTTACGGATAAAAAAAAACTTAGATCCGTAGAAACGTTAAATCTTTGATCTAGTTTGAGTGAGCCTTATATCAGAAGAGAAGGTTCTCAAGAATAAACAAACTAAGTGCAATCAAAGATTCAACAACCGTTAGTTAATTAAATCAATAATCGAAAACTAAAATAACAATGCAATCATCTAGTTTTCCACCAATGGTACTAATAGAGCTTCTTGATCCCACATTGGACAGTTTGCATGAAACGCATAAACTTGGGTATTTATAGATCAAGGAAATTTGGATGCCAAGTAATTACCAAAACCAAAGATTCTCACATATTTTTGGTTTTGTTAATTTTAGAATTAATATCCAAATAATATCACCGAAATCTTGATAACCAAATATTATCTAGCATATAAAATACTTTACTAATATAAATCAAGAGATATGCTTATATATATCAAATGTGTTAAAAACACATTAATATATAATTCCGAATTTTCATAATAAATGTGTTAAAAACATATTTCCGAAAATTTCCATATTAATACAAAATATTATCATATTAATTCTGAATGTGTTAAAAACACATTTATGAAATTATCATAATAATATATTTTTGAATATTAATATATTAAAAGCATATTTCCAAATATCAAAAGATATTAGGAATATTTCTGCTTAAGTATCAAGGAATATCTTTGAACAATTAATAAAAAAGATTTATGCACATGTTCAAGTATGTCGACATCTTTACTTTGTAAATCCTTTTTCATATTTACAATCTTGAAACTGATTTGCCACACTTCCAAACGAGTTTAGAATTGGTTCATCTGACTTTCAAGAACTATGTGATTGATCAAGAACACTCAATCACAAATCATGGGTTTCACGGTTTTACCAAAATAAGTTTCGGTTCTACCTCCATGTGAGTATTGTGCATAATCACACTAGCTTCCAAAAATTCGGTTGACTAGGTACTAGGATCGGTTCCCCACATATTTATGGTATCTAACTTATATGTGTTGCACATGTCGATAGGATCGGTTTCCCTTTGCCTGAAAACGTGTTGCACATGTCCATAGGATCGGTTCCCCTTTCTGCTAAAAACTTGTTGCACCTCATACAAGGATCGATTCCCCTTTGTGATGTGTTGCACCTCTTCATAGGATCGGTTCCCCTTTACCCAAAGTTGGTCATACACAAATCACAAACTCGATCATACCATCTCAGGTGATTACTTAAGATCGGTTTCACTAATAAAAGTCATGCCAATACATAAGTCAGGCCTTTGTGAATAGTTTTACCAAGAACACAAACAAGTCATGAGCGGTTATACTAAATCACACATATTGGTTGTTCACAAGATATGCAATGAATAACAATACCAATAACGCCTGGCGATTTACTTTTCGATTCATAAACAAGTTTATGAACTTACTTCCTTAAAACACATGTATAAACATTGTTTCCTAGATGAAATCCTCACCTCATACCCATACATAATCACAATAGCATTCAAACGATTATGTCGATGTCTTATCTACAAAGTTTAATGGTTAAGCAATAAACCTCATATTGTATTCCTTAACACTTTGATCATAATAATATAGCTTCGCATGTTATGTTTCAATCTAAAAGATTTGAAAGACACAAGATAGAAAAGGAACAAGTCAAGTCGTAGTTACTAACCTCAAGCTGAAGGATAATGTCTTTGTTGTCTTCAATCCATCTTCAGATCTTTGTGAGTAACTGAAGCACAATACTTTTATCATTTCTAGTCTATCCTATAGAAGTTGACTGTAGTTTACATATTAAGCGACTCTTGTTTTGGAACTAAATATGACAACCAATCTTGACATACCAACACTTGGTGGGTTCGATCGAGCAGTGCTCTAACGATTCTACAGATTTAGATGTACTGGACTTTGTAATGCTTCCTCTGGCTCTTGTAAATCCTTATTGTTGTGTCCGAAGGAGGTACTTTGGTGGTAATTGATGCGCATACTTGGTCGCACATGTATAATGAGGTTATTTTTGACAAAAATATTACTTTAGGGGGAAAAGTTGCTACTATTAACAATTTGGGAGGAAAGCTAGATTAATAATTCGTTTAGGGGGGAAACTCAAAAACCCCTTTTAAATAATATACACATATATTCATTACCGAAGTTCACAAATTGATTTGTGGATTCAAACTCTTATATGAGAAAAAATCTTATAAGTTTCGTAGGAATTTCCTTTAAAAGCGTGTGATAGATAAATGTTAACCAACAATATTACACGCCCTTGATAACATTCGGGTTCCTTAAAGGCTAAATGATGTGGATTCAATGAAAAGTAAGATAACTGTTATGCCTTGCTATAAATATCTGGAATATTTTCAACACGCAATTTTCATGAGTTATTAACTAATACAAGCTTAAATATCTCATGAATCATTGATGCGAAATTTTATTAGCTCTCAATTTTGTTTTCCCTTCCTTTTTGTCTTTGTTCGGGTAAATCCATAAGACCGGTTTATTTTTATATTTTTATCAGTCGAAACAAATATTATAAATGTTAAGGTCGATCGATTATAAATTGTTAGAGCACTGCTCGGTCAAACTCGCATGCGTTGCTATCTCAAGCATGTTTGTCAATGTTAGTGATCAAAAATATAAGTCTTGATTTCTAGCCTATTTATAGATGTCTCGGACTAGGACATAGATTGTGTAGTTGAGCTTAGTTTTCACGGCGATCATCATTTGAAGATGAAGAACTACTAAGGGGAGCTTGTGGAACTTCTTCGACAAAAGGTATGTATAGACTTGAACTCATCTATCACTTGGAAAGTCTATTTCTACTAAATCTCCTATATTTAGACATAAGTCGTATTACGATATAGTTTTCTCTATACACATTTGAGATTTCGAGCTGAGTATATCTCGCTTCCATATTTCTCGAAATATGTGTTGGTAAGCTTTCGCTTCGACCAAGTTCATCTTATATCATGAGAAAATTTCCGAGTAACATCTTACATGATTTGTGTGATATAATCATTTGATGTAGGCTTGGAATGTTTCGATAATGATTATTTCAATATCTTGAAAATTGCTTTGATGCTAATAGTGTGTGAAAACGGCTATTGTCATCCTCTAAGAATGTTTCAATGATTCAAATAAAGAGTTTAGAATCTTGTAACCATCTTTGGATATAAGCATAGTGTGTTCGCACATTAGTGTATAAGTCCAAAACCGGGAACTAAAAGTATGCATACTTTTGTGTATACAAAATGGTTGAAGGAGACTGGGTAAGTATGCGTACACGCGGAAGTTCACGTCCGTGAATTTTCTGCTGAGTTTGAAAACCAAAACCAAACTCAAATTCGGTTACTTAAGTACGCATACCTATACGCATACTTAAGTGGTTACTTTCTAAAATCGGCTGTGTACATGAACTTAAACATTTATTAATAAGGAATGCAATCTTTGCAAACCGTGGCTATAATGTTCATGTATTGATTCGAGTGAATCAAACCGATTTTGCTTCAATTGTGTTCTTGTATAAATCTATGAGAATATAGCAATTGAACAACTCTTTAACTAGTTTCATTTGAGTCATTTGAACTAGTTATGGTTAAGATAAATAAGGTTGATATGAGAGTAATCATATGGATAACGTCGGTTAAATATTTGTGAACCAACATGGTGTACACGTTTAGGTACGGCTACATAAACCTAAATGAGGGTACATTTCATTTGTGTATAACAAGCTAAGTTCGATATAACGGTTGAAAGATATTAGCTTGGTTAAATCAGGTTTTTCATCTAACGGTGAATATTGAATGCTTTGTTACCAAGGTAACTTGGATTGCAAACCCTGATTTGAAAACTATATAAAGGAGAACTCTAGCAACTGGGAAACCTAATCCCCACACCTCTTGTGTGTTACTAGTTGCATAACTAGAGTCGACTCTCCTTTAACCTTAGGTTTCTTCTCGAGACCACCGTAGGTTAACGACTTGAAGACTTCATTGGGATTGTGGCCGCACCCAACTATTATCTTGTAGTTGCGTGATATGATCTTGTTTGTTTCTATCTTGATTGAGTACAATTGAAATAATTGACTCGAGATTTATATCTCCGACAGGCAAGATAGAAAAGTAATCACAAACACCTTCGTCTCATCGTTTGTGATTCCACAATATCTTGTTTTGCTAGTCGATTAAGATTATTGTGAGGTGATTGATAATACTAGGTTGTTCTTCGGGAATATAAGTCTGGTTTATCAATTTGTTCATGTTCACCTTGATTTATCAAAAGCCGGAACAAAAACTCTTGGGTATTTCTGTGGGAGATAGATCTATTCAATCCTATAGACTTTTCTATGTGAGACAGATTTGTCTATCAAGTCTTCGACTTTAGGTCATAGCAACTCTAGTTGTGGGTGAGATCAGCTAAGGGAATCAAGTGCGTAGTATCCTGCTGGGATCAGAGACATAAGGAGCGCAACTGTACCTTAAATCAGTGTGAGATTGATTAGGGTTCAACTACAGTCCAGTCTGAAGTTAATTGGTAGTAGGCTAGAGTCTGTAGCGGCTTAATACAGTGTGGTGTTCAATCTGGACTAGGTCCCGGGGTTTTTCAGTATTTGCGGTTTCCTCGTTAACAAAATTCTAGTGTCTGTGTTATTTATTTTCCGCATTATATTTTGTTATATAATTGAAATATCACAGGTTATGCGTTAAGATCAATCAATTAGAATATCCAACCTTTGGTTGTTGATTTACATTGATTAACACTTGAACATTGGTCTTTGGTACCGTTCAAGTTGTTTCACATAATAATCAGGCTCGCAGATTTCTATCTCTGTTTGATTTGCTGATTACATTGTGAAAAAGAGATATTAAACTCTTTGATATACTTTACTCTAGATTGAGTCTGACTGTCTAGTTGATTCTCTAGAAAGTGTATTGGAGTAAGTCCTCTCAGATTGCCAAACGAATTGTTGGGTGTGGTTATTAGACTCCCGCATTTTCAATTGGTATCAGAGCAGGCAAACATATTAGACCTTACAAGTCTATGTTTGTAGTGATCTGATATGGACAGAACTGTTATCTCTATCAACGTACCACCAGTCTTCGATGGCTCAAATTACTTGTGGTGGAAAATTGCTATGCGTGCCTTTCTTCAAGCGCGTGATTTTCAACCATGGGTTTATGTAGTTAATGGCTATGATGCTCCCGTTGTGGCAAAGGGGAATGCGACCGTTCCTAAGGATATTGGTGCATATGACGCTGCTGAGATACTTGCTGCAAAGCAAAACTCCAACGGTTTGAATGCCATTACCCCAGATCTTCAGCACCATGTGACTACGTGCACTCGGTCTAAAGATGTTTGGGATATCTTAGAAAACGTATTCGAAGGAAATACCAGTGAAAAGGAATCTAGGCTTCAAAACCTAAATTATGATTAGGAAAACCTTCGTATGGCAGATGAAGATTCATTTGATGAGTTTAACCACAAAGTATCTAAAATTGTTAATGGATCTTTTGCATTGGGTAAGACTATTCCTGAAAATGACATTATGACGAAAATTCTCAGTTCGCTTCCATCTAGATACGATTCTAAGAAGCATGCCATCGTTGAGGGAAATAACCTTGATACTCTTTCCAGAAGTACTCTTGTGGGAAAGATTAAATTACTTGATCTTGATCAGAATACAGTCAGAACTTCTGCATTCAATGCTGTAACCATTCCAAGTGAAGCCTCGAACTTGTCATGGACTGATGAATGTTATTCTAATCATGTTGATTCTAATAAATCACTGATAACATAAAAGATCAAGGATATGGTAATAAAAGCAAAAGATCCGAGAGATCGTCTTCTCTCTATTGCTTCGATGATTCAAGTCAAGAAAAATCTCAGTGTCACTTACATACTACTGCAGTGTGTACGGAAAGTTCATCCTTCTCGGTAGAAGTTTTATGTAATTCAAACTCCAGTTTGGAATGCGAATCTGAAATTGAGATCCTAGAATTTCTGGATAAGTTTGAAGAAATTTACCAGAAAATATTTAATCGAAAGAATTGTTGAATAAACTTGAGTCATCACTACAAAGTGAAATCTCTTGAGAATGACTTGTCTTAATGATGAATTCACTAGAACCCTATTACTAAAAGAAAAGGAGATCAATTCTCTCAAGTGCTACCTGCAAAGATTGTCAGGAAGCTCAGACAAAATTTCAGCAATGTTATTTGGTCAAAAGGCTTTTGGAAACACACATGGTTTAGGGTTCAAAGGTAACACTGTGAGCACAACAAACTCAGTTGGTCCAACCGGTTTTGGATCAATCAAACTTGAGCATTTCGATAAACATGTATCATCTCTACAAAGTAAACCCTCTTTGCTCTGCTCTTTTTGTGGAAGTACAAGTCATGTCCGAGTAAGTGTTGGAGATTCAAGAGGAAAGCGTAAAAGGAATTACCAAACTTCAAGATGACATGCAAAGGATGAATCGATTATAAAAAAAGCAATGAGATGCACGGGTACAAGAAGAAATCCAAAAGAATCAGAGTTAGACGAGGTAAGTGCGTTTACTCAACAAACCTTGAAATGTCACCATGTGACACAAGATGTAACACTATGTTCACTCTATTACTATCTAAACCATAGTAATAAATCGTATCCTTATTTTGGACTTGAAAAATAAGGATTACTTCAAGCTTGTAAATCTTTTGTTGATTTTTCTGTTCCATATTGAGCAAGTAAATATTTTATTGTTAAGATTGATAATGGATCATGAACCGTGGAGATTTTTTCAAGGTCCTTTAGGGTTTTGCTATCCTGGAGTATATTTATGTTCACTTGTGAACATGACTGATCTTTACCTTCTTTTCTAAAGATACAGTCTCATGGCCCATATAACTAGAGGTACCGCAAAAAGATACTATATAAGCAGTTAATGTGTATCTGTGTGAAGGAATTTCTTCCTCAAGGAAAAGGAAGGAAAAGAACACGACTGATGATCCAGGTTCTTCCTCTAATCGCCTATTGTCAGTACATTTGTCATTCCGATAATAACTTTAGGGCTATGGTGAAGGATTTCATCGGGAAAAGAAATGATTTAAAAATCTCGAATCATTTCTTCTATAAGAGATATCTCTCACTATGAACAAATGTTATCTCTAACAAAGAACACTGAAGTGAGCCGAAAAGAGAACTTAGTGAGTTAACTGATATTTCTGAGGATTTGGAGGAATTGAATGATCCCATTATCTATGGCTTTTTCAATAATGAGAAGGAATTCTCTGTAGATGCCCTGGGAAAGCTATACAATGTCTAGTAAATCTTCTTTAGAGAATTTATTTCTTGTGTTTTTAGAAGAATAACTAGGGTTTGAAATAGCCATTATTGTGAGTAAACATAGCTATGTCCAACGATTTTCATCTTCATGTTTTTAGATTTATTTATTTAAATTCTAAGTTTTTTGGAAGATGATTTTTGCAATTTTAATCTTTATGATTTTATATATTGCAAATTGTTATGGGATATGTTGTTTATGTCCGTGAACCTGTGACTATCCCATACATGTTCAAAAGTTATCTTTATTATGTCGGTATGAAAGTATTGATAAAAGATAGAATGAACTTTTGACATTACAAAAGTTAAAGCCTTTATGTCATCATATTGATAAAAAGAAAGGATAAAACTTTTGTTTACAAGGATTAAGTTTATTATATGTGAAAAAAGCTGGTACAACAACCACACCCAACAATTCGTTTGGCAACCTGAGAGGACTTACTCTAATATACTTTCAAGAGAATCAACTAGACAGTCAGACTCAATCTTGAGAAAAGTATATCAAAGAGTTATATCTCTATTTCTCAATTCAATCTGCAATCAAACAAATAGGAATTTGCGAGCCCAGATTGAATATAAGAAATAACTTGGACGGTATCAAAAACCAATCTTATATGTAGTGTGAACTACAAAATAATTCTCCCCTTTTTGTCAATATAAATTGGAAAAGATACGAAAACTAGTGGGATTGATAAGCGCGTAAATGCTACATTTTATACCCATATTTATATTAGCTAGGACTCGATATTTTGGCTAATACCACCATTTGGAATTATTTACAGGAAATGCAAGCAATTCCGATTATCAGAGAATAAACGGCTTAAATAAGATCTAAGATAACATTTGCGGTAAAAAGAGCCAATGCACCACGGAAGGTATCAAAGGAGTCGGTGATCGGCCAAGTCCATAACTCATGCTGGCACTCCATATCTAATCCATGGTCAGGGACTCAGGGAGACATAAAAAGGATTCTCTTTGCATTGTTAAACAAAGTGATCTACGTGGCCAATTCTCCACCGCGGATTAAAAGTGAAAGAAAACTTCGTTCCTCATTCAAGCTGGTAATGTTCTTGACAAAACAAAATGGGTCTGAGCCTAAATTGCACGCGATAGAGGAGTTGTTATTGTCGGAGTTTGTCGACGTTTCTAAAGTATTTCGACTCGATTTAGAAGCTCAAGTAGGAAAGGAAGAAAGGGTTTGGTCTATAACATGATCTTAGCTGGATGAGTATGGGTGTGATGTTGCAGACGTACAAAGACTGGTGTTGCTGCCATTTGAGTTCTGGAGAGAGTTTGTTGTGAGCCGGAGTTGGATTTGATCCGGAGTGTAAAGGCATGTATGAAGATTGGGTTTGTGGTTGGTGTATACTATGAGCTCTCGGTACTGGATTGGGAGATAAATGGCAGCAAGTTAGAGTTCAGTTGACGGAGATCGACACAGCAGGGGAAGATAGCAGCGTCCTACAACAGCGCATCAGCACGTTGGGTTCCTATGGGGTCTGAAATTGGTTAGGCGAAACTATTGGTTTGCTTACTGAGAAGTGGAGCTCGAATTAAGTCGAGAGTATTGGCAGATGCTGTTGCCGATCGTGGATGGAGATGGATTGGCTGAGGTATGGGCAGGCGACAGTTAGGAATGGGGACGAGTTCAAGCTTCGAATCTGTTTGTCTATGCTACGAAGTACTGGTGCTTCCTTGGTGATGTTACAGAAATGAGACAATGGAGAGTTGTGGGGTTCAGGCTGAGATGTTGCTGCCGGTGAACAGAGGGAGCAATTAAAGAGACTGAATATAATAAAGTGAAGGAGCTCAATCGAATTGATATGTCATACTTGGGCTGTATTTTGTGCCGTGGGGAAATCGAAGCTCAAAGCATTGAGTTCGATGGGTATTATCCAATGGCGAAGAGATGTATGTATTTGGAGAATGGCAGTGATAGTCGTGATGGCTAGGTGGAGTCTAGGTTCGATAAGTTCAGAGTATATATAGAGAGTTGGTGCAGTGGCCAAATTGCAGTCGATAAGGTCAGAGAAGGGAAGTCGTTGTTGTGATTCAATAGAGCTGAACCTAGATGGACAGAGAGAAGAAGCTGGTGCTGTGACTGAGAATGATGGACATCAATAATGGAATACGAATGGTGGCGTCTACAATTGGAATTTGATTGGTGTTGACTGGTTAATGGCTGAGATGCATGTTGATAGTGGTACGGTGGTGATGTGGAAGTTTAGTCGATGGTGAGATGCATGTCGATGGTCGGTACTGCTAGATGGCTGTGTGTGGAGCTGTTCGATGAGGGAGGAGAGACTGAGATGGTTGCAGCTGTTGTGTAGGAGAAGGATAAGCTGGGTTATCGATTCTCGAAGGCAAGAATGTTGAGAAAGAATTGCACTCGATGGTGACTGTGTGGTAAGGTTTTGAAATGGAGGAAAAATGTCTTGGCCGGGTCAGTAAACTTGGGTTTGTGTTGGTTCATATATGTGCTTTGGTGTCTCGGCTATGAAGAATGTTTAGAAGGTTTGATAATCCTGGATATGGATAGTTCGTGCTGTGAACTATGGATCTCAATGGGAGTTCTCGGGACCAGAATGGACCAGTTAACATGGTGCTTAAGTTGCAGCTGCCGGTGGGTGTCGAAACTATGACTATCAGTTGGTCAAAGAACAAGAATGGTGATGGAAAGCATTGGCGTTAGTAGAGAAAATGTTGTAGCCGAAAGTGGTCAAGGTTCTGAGATGAAGATATCAGAGTTGTGTTTGAGATAGTGAAGTGGAGATAGATACTGAGTCAGTTGCTTCTCAGCTGGTCGAGTATAAAGTTGCCAGAGTGTAGAAGATTTGGAAGAATAGAAACTGGTCGGGTAATTGGACTTTGGAAGTCAATTGGTATTGGACTGGGCCTATGAGCAAAGCACTGGCTAGGTTATATTCGATGTCTGAGACATCACCAGTAAGTGAAAACTACAGGGAGACCCATTCTCACAAACTTTCCTACTGTGAAACCCACACTCCCAAAACTTCAGGCGCGCACCCATTTTTGGGGAGAAAATTATTCCCAAACCCAAAATTAAAAAATTCTGTTTCTTCGTTTTTTTGTTTCTTCTTCTTCTTCTTCTTCTTCTTCAATTCTTTTTCTTCTTCCTCTTCACTCTCCCGTGAATTCCCGACGAGTTGTGGTCGATTAAGAAGAGTGGGTATTGTGGGAAATTATAAATCGGATCTGTTGAATTGAAGACCTAATGATGCTGCTGTTGAATCGAATTTGAGTTTAAGAAGAAGAAGGTGTTGTTGCTGTAAAATCGAGATTACGGTTTTTTGATTTTGAGATGAAGAAAATTAAGAATCAGTTGAGAGGTTTGGTGAATTATGGTGGTGGTGTTAGATCGTGGGTTGATTCAAACTCAGGGAGTTACAGAAAAGGTAATTAGGGGTTTTCTTCAAATCGGTGATTGATTTAGAATTAAAGGATGGGTTTTTCGTTGTGAAGACCATAGAGAGGAATTGGTAGTTGAATTCCGAGCAATTACGGTCAGTTTTCTCTTCTTCTTTCTTTCTTAACAGTGATCTTCAAGTCAAATTAGTACTAGTGCTGGAATTCAGGCATGGATAAACGCCGGTTTGCCGGCAAACAAACTAATTCTGGGATTACCTACGTACGGAGAACATGGAAGTTGAGCGATCCAAATTGTGAATGGAATTGGTGCACCTGCAGTAGGGGTTGGTCCAGGAGCAGGAGTTCTATCTTATTCAGATGTGGTGAATTTTAATGGACTTGGTGGGACTCGAGTGGTTTATGATACGCAGACAGTATCTATGTATTCTTATCATGGAACCGATTGGGTTGAATATGATAGTCCTACAAGTATTGATGTGAAGGTTAAATATGCTCGAGATAATAGAATTGGTGGGTATTTCTTCTGGGCAATTGGCCAAGACAAGAACTGGGAACTCACCACTCACGGTAAGAAACACATTTGATACTTAGAAAAACCATCTCTCTGATCCCCATTATCTGTGGTTTGCATTCTTTGTAGATATGTGATTCTACAAAGAAGTAGTAATTGGTGTTGGTGGTATTTCCAGTTTAGGTAGAGTTATGCAGTCCAAAAATGTACTCATAATTTGTTATGCAGTCCCGAAAATGTTTGCATAACACGTAATGCAGCTATTATTGTAGGTGGATGACAAGTTATGCAGCCTTTTTTTGTTTGTATAACTTGTTATGCAGTACAGAAAATGGTTGCATACCACGTTATGCAGCTACTTTTTGTTAGTATTGAAACCATAAAAAAAATAGGCTGCATAACACGTTATGCACCTATAATAATATCTGCATAACATGTTATGCAATCAAGAAAATGGATGCATAACCTGTTATGCATCCGAAAATATGACTGTATAATGCGTTATGCATCGAGAAAATAGATGCATAACATGATATGCATCCGTAAATATGGATGCATATTGCATTATGCATTCATTTTTTTTATGTACGCACTAAAATCGACCAAAACAATGGTTAGATAACTTGTTATAGATGCATAATTTTTTATGCAGTCGAGAAAATGATTGCATAATTCGTTATGCATCTGCAGAATGTGTTATGCATCGTTTTTGGTGACTGCATAATGGTTATGTATCAAGTTTTCGAAAATTTTCCCTAAAATGAGGAGCACCTCCGATTTTTTCGTGAAAAACAAAAATTTGATATTCTTGTTTATACTCGTTGCGTAGCTCTTTTAAAAAGATTTCCAACGATATAAAATTTGTAAAATTCTAAGGCGCGGATTTTTAGATATGTTATGTCCAAGTTGCGCTTCCAATTATACCTGAAAAATTAGCCGCATAACGAGTTATGCACGAAAAGATAGTATGCATAACGAGTTATGTATTGATTCATTAATAATTTCATATAATTATGGGTGTCACCGTACCAAAAATTAATTGTGGGCTTGACAATGAGAATATTTTTTTTTTGGGTCTCCCCCTAATTTTCCCGTATGGGAATGAGAGAAGAACAGACGGGGGAGGCCGGTTTTGAGTTCTTTTGAGAGGCCGACAGCCAGAGACCAGTTTTGGAGAGAGACGTGCGGCTACGGAGGTGGAAGACAAGGATTTGGGATTTTTATATTTTCATTTCCAATTTGATTTGCTAGTGATTCTCCTTCGTATATTTATGGCTTTTGAGAAAGCCATGTTTGGCTAAATATTTTTGTAACTAGGGTTTATGGTTGAAACTATTTGGGGTATTAGGCTATTTGAATTGATGAATTTAGCAAAAGACCATTATGATATGAATAAATTAATCTTGAATATTGTTTGTTGATTTATTGAAAACTAGTTGTTGCTTAAGGTTTTAATACAAACCTATGTGCATAATGAATTAGTTTTACAAATATGTTTCTTCTTTATTTGATAATCTATGCTTCGATTAATTCCTTGATGGGTTATGCTTAGAAAAGCCGAAAAATATTTGTGAACTGAATTAGTTTCATATAACTTTCTCGCTGATGCAATTTGATGGTGCATGCTTTGGTTTTGTCTTTTGATGTGCTATGCTTAAGGTATACCAGTGATATTTGCGACGCTATTACATATAATAGGTGATGTCAATAGAACGGACAATAAACAATAATCATGAGTTAGGTTTCATTTCAGTAATTGATTATAAACAATAGTTGAAACTATAAACCCTGGTTACCGGCTCTCTCGAGTTCACTTTGTTAGTTTACTTTAATTTTATTATTATTTCATTTTCAATTATAAAAAACCAAAAATATCATTGCAGGTTAATCGATTAGAGATGCGATTATTGATATTTCCACCGCTCCTTGTGGGAACGACCGTACTTGCCTCTGTCTACTAGTTAGACAGTGCGATTGCGGTTTATTTTATATAGGCATCTCGGATCCTATCAGGGATCCTAATGAAATTTTCATAGAGGAAATTCTTGACCAAAGAAAACATATCAACTTTACTTTAGATGATATCACCAGTCGAAACTTAGTGACTTCATCAAGGAGTTTATTAAGATACAAGTTAACCCCTACATGTTCCACAACCGCTTCTCCCTCAAAGATATAGCAATTAAGCACAAGTTCAATTAAGAACTCTCCCCATAAGATGTCATTCAGAAAAAACAACAAGAGTTACCTTACTCCAGAGATAAGGATTTATATATTGGATTTTAGAAACCCTACAAGGAGATACGAGTTAAGAACCAATCATTGAAAGTCTCTCATGAGATCGTGTTACTAGAAACAATAAAACTATCTCATGGTAACAATATCACAATATGTAATCACGAAGATCAAGTATTGTGATCATCTTTTCTAAGATACAAACTTGTATAAACAAGAATTAATATGCTTAGAAGGAAGAATAACCTTTTCCACAAGAATTGATATGCTTGATATTGCTTCTAACCTGTTATGCTTAAGAATTTTTAATCGCAAATCAAGTTAGGTAATTAAGAATCATACGCGTAGTATTTAACCATATTCATCTTAACCATAACTAGTTCAAATGACTCAAATGAACTAGTTAGAGAGTTGTCCAATTGCAATGAAATCTTATATAACTACACAAGACACAATCGAAGCAAAAATAATTTGATTCACTCGAATCAGTTCATGAACTTTAGAGCCACGGTTTGCAATTTGCATTCCTTAGTTAATATAAATATAAGTTTGCAAACAATCTTCTTAGATATAACCAACTCAAGTTCGCAGACTTAGTTCGCGGACTTAAGTTCCCGGAAGGAGTTCTCAAACTCCAGCAGAAATTCTCGGGTCGAGAACTTCCGACAGTTCGCGGACTGGGTTCGCGGACTGAGTTCGCGGACTTAGTTCACGCCACTATTCCGGTTTTCTTGATCAACAAAGTTCGCAAACTTCGGTTCAATAAACAAAGGACTTATACATATATGTGTTGCCACACAATGCTTATATCCATCATTGGTTATTTAATCTAAACTCTCATTTTAATCATTGAAACATTCTCAGAGGATGTTATATGTTGTTATTCACAAACCATTTTTCATCAGAGCAATTTTCAAAGTGATTGAAACATAACATGACTTTCGTCACTAGGTAAAGATGAACTTGGCCAAAGCGAAAACTTACCAACACGTATTTCGAGAAATATGTAAGCGAGTTAGAATCAGCTCGAAACAATAAATTGTTCCACATATTCAAAAATTACCCAACACAATATGTGCGCCCCAATTCTTTCGCAATCCTCACCGCATTTACAAGGGCTTCTTGGTGAGGATGCACTTCCAACACAATCAGGTTGTGTTGAGGTGAACAAAATCTTGCTCACCACAGGTATTTGAAACAAAATCATACATGGAATCTAGGAATTCAACAACTTCCTTGAAACTTTCAATAATTGTTCCATACCTTTTTAAGATGTTATCCCTTGTCGAACTCTTGTCTGGGAGATCCTTCTTAATAGTGCTCGTTGCTTTATTGACCTTCTTTGGTACCCATTTCTGAGTAGCTTTTGGAGCAACGTATTTCTTTTTCTCCCCAATATAATTATGAAATTTCTTGGAGGGAATACTAGAAGAACTGATATTATGAGACTCAGTTTTTCTCCAGTTTGGAACATCAGATCTTGTCATCTTAACAGAATCAGATCTGGTTTTATCTCGTTTAAGATATCTGCAATTCCTTTGCAAGTGACCTGGTTTTCCACAATAAAAACAATGTTTAGTAAAATGGAGAAAGTTATGTTTAGTGTTACCTAAATGTGTATGTGCTTGCTTTGGAGCTTGACAGAATTTCCTCTTTTTGTCATCGACAGTTGGTAGAGATAATTTACTTTTGTCAACTGTGGAAGGTTTTGGTTTAAAAGAATCTTTAGCTTTGACAAATTTTACCACTTTGCAAATACCAGGAGCGTCTATTCCTTCATAGCCCAATCCTCGTGTATCACGATGAATTCTACATGCTCCCAATATCGAGGTTAATTTTTACAGTTTTTATTTCTAGACAAACTCTCTTTTAAGCTCGGAGTTTTCTTCTTCCAACCTTTTGACCTTTTCAAGTGCAATAACTAGATCATTCTTGGATGATTCATATTGAACTTTGAGATCTTCTCGCCGGAATCAAATAACGAGGTTCATCTCAATGTTCTCCAAGTTATCTAGCTTTTGCTTGAAGAATAATTTCCGATCTCGAGATTCGGCAATTTCTTCTTTAAGCTTTCGTATTTCGTTGAGATAATCTCTTCCACTACTAGAATCAAGTTGGTCTTGCAAGTATTTATTTAGACTACGGAAGTTCTGTCATATTTAACTTTCTCCTTGAAAATGGTGCTTTCAGCAATGAGAGTTTCGATGACATTCTTTAAGAAGATTATTAGCAATTTGGATCATCATGGAACACTTTTTTCGTCGAGAATCGAATCGGTATCCGAAAGAATTTTTCCGAGAAGCTAATGCAACCTCGCTTTGCCAACTCTTGGGGATTATAAAATTGGTCCATCATCAAGAGTAGGCAAAGCTGCTTGCATATCTTGGGTGTCTACGGGTCCCGGCTAGGACATGCGAAGACAAGTGCCTGAAACCACGACAGTTATAGCATTGTACATCATCATTAGGAGATGTTGCACTTTTAGAAAAACTTTTTTTTCCTATCTCTCAAGAATTTTCTAAATTGTCGTGGAGTAACATCCTTAGTATCGGCAAACCGATTTATCCTTAGAGGATTGAAATTGTTTGCGCTTTAAGAGAAATCATGTGACGGATCGAGAAAATATGGACTTCCAAATAACCGGGTTTCGGCACAGCAGCAAACTCCAACTCTCCGATACATCACTCAAGTGCTTAGGACCTTCGATTTCTTCTCAACAACTCGAATTTGATTCACCCAAACTGCATTATAAGCAAGCATACTTAGTATTTATTCTACAATTATGAGAGACGACCAGTTGTCAAAATGGGAGATGACCAGTTGCCAAAATAATAGACTTATATGACCAGTTGCCAATTCTAAGATTTCCATGGCCATTTGCCAGTACTAAGATTTCCATGGCCAGTTGCCACTACTAATAACTCTCATGGCCAGTTGCCACTACCAAGATTTCCATGGCCAGTTGCCACTACCAAGATTTTCCGTGGCCAGTTGCCACCACTAATAACTCTCATGGCCAGTTGCCACTACTAAGATTTCCGTGGCCGGTTGCCCTTTGCCAAGATTTTTCGTGGCCGATTGCCACCACTAATAACTCTCATGGCCGGTGCCCACTAAGATTTCGTGGCAGTTGCCACTGCCAAGATTTTAGTGGCGATTGCCAACACTAATAACTCTCATGGCCGGTTGCCACTACTAAGATTTCGTGGCGATTTGCCACTACCAAGATTTTTCCGTGGCGATTGCCACCACTAATAACTCTCATGGCCATTGCCACTACTAAGAGTGGCGATTGCCACTACTAAGATTTTTCGTGGCCGATTGCCACCACTAATAACTCTCATGGCGTTGCCACTACTAAGATTCCGTGGCTAGTTGCCACCACTAATAACTCTCATGGCCGTTGCCACTACTAAGATTTCCATGGCCGATTCTTAGGTGACAAGGTTGCAATCATCTCTACGAATAGATGGTATGAACTGCCAAGACAGTAACCAATCTTTCAAATGATATGAACACCCTTGTAGAGTTGTGCTGAACCGCATAGCGGCTGCCTACGTACCCTCTCCGTTGCTCGAAGGGATCAAGCACGACCGTAGTTCGTCATTTTTATTTAGATTATTTAGATAGTATGAACTACCCACGGTAGCAACTATCTCATATTAGCTATCAAATAAATTGATACCATTAGCAGTTTATCATTAATGAAAATATCCTACAATTCCGACAACTTCAATTTCCTAATAAGAAAACCAATATCGATAGGGGTATAATTTACGCTAACAATGCTCAAATTTAGCTCCATGAAAATTATAAAGGAGCGACCTGAACTATGTAATCCTAATCCATCCTAATCCTACCGATCAATTCAAAATATTTGCAAGTACCATCAGTCCACCCAATTTCATTGTCCAACAACTATCTAAGAGGTTAGCGTCGTTCCCTAGTTAATTTAGCCACTGGCGGCGCATCCATATAAATAGTATTATTAAGCAACCAAGAGACCAACTTTACAATCAAAACATAACGGAAATAAAACTCCCTACACCAACAGCCAATACATTTCGTAGTATACTAATAATTCTTGGAAGAGCCAAGTCCTTCAATCCAATCTACTGCACCCAACCCAAATGCTTATAATGGATCAATTATGATAATCCACCTATTAAATCTCTAATGAGCCAAGATGGAACTAGGTGACGATGTAGCTAGAAAATAAATAAATAATAAATATGATCAGAAGGTATCTAGCTAGGATTAACTTCCTAACTAGATATGAAAAATACTAAATTTTCATGTGAACTAAGGCTAGTGAATTTCCCATAAATCTCTGATCAAAGAAACAGGGATACATCCCAACACCGTACACCTTATTTACTTATGGATCTAGATATATATTCATTTCTTACAATTTGTTGCGTAATATTAATAATCGTTCGCAAAAATCACCAAGCTACCGAAGATCCTAGCCCAATAATTCAGTAGATCAATCAACTCAACCATATTCAAATTATGAATGGTAATGGGGACACATACATTGTACAAGCAACCTGCGGTGTCCATATTTTATGGAAGCGAATTAGTGGCGTCACAAGAGACTAACATATATAATTTCCCTTAAGCACTTACTAGAGTGTCATCAGCTAGAAGCATTCCCAAATCCTTACAGTAGTACTAAAATAATGAACAAGTGTGACGCCATATACATGAGTAATACTAGCATATTGGCTAGCTCCAGAAAGTAAGAAATTTAATAACATTTTAACAAACCTAATTGAAAGGTGTAAGAATAATCTAAACACATCATCATACCCATTACCAATCCCTGCATCAAGGAAACGCTAAATATTTTTGTCAATAAATCAAGAAGAATGCTCTTTGGATTTCAGTGACACCCACAAAAGTAGCAAACTAATTAAGGCATTACACTTTAAATAATTAAGCAATTGCACTTAAAATCAAAGAAGGCAAGTAAGTTGTATCTAGTTACATTTCCATCCATGGGTTACGGGCAGATGATTCACTAAGATGATGTTTAAGCGCCGAAAATGTGTTTGTAACCACTTACAATCGTAGACTCACATGTGCTTCGTTAGAGATCAGAAATCGACAAATACTATCAAGTTAGAAACTGGAGACATCCTTATTTCATAATAAAATGACATAAAAGAAAATGTTAGGTGGGAACGATTGCTCAAAAGTCTGCACATAGTTCATTTCAGAACTGAAATTCTGCAGTACAATTCTCTGTAATGGGGAAGTTTCTGCAACTTCCCCATGTCTGATCGTTCTGAAAATTTAACCGAGTTTTCTCAAACTACTTGAGAGTAACATATCCAAAAATCATCGAATTCTAACGGTTAGATCTTCACTTACAGTTCTAACAACACATGTCTTAATTATCAAAAATACAAGATTGAAATTCAAGTTAAGTTTTCATTACTTCGAGGTACTCAGCTGCACCTCCAAAAATCAATATACAAAGGTGATAATTTCATTAAGTAACTAAGTTCTCTAATATGAACAAGAAGGATTCACAGATTTTTTTAAAGTACGATTTAAAACGAGATCCTTACATTTAGCATTAAGGTGACAAGTAAATAAAAGGTTAGATTCCAATTCGATAACACAAACCCAACAAAAACATGAATTAGAGGGATTAACGCAAACCCATATGATTTTCTTATGCAAATTGAAGGAATAACATTGAGTTAGAAGACCCCTAAACTCCAACTTGAATCTTGATTTCATTAGATTTGAACATGAAATTGAAGCATGCAGTAGATGAAGTTGAGCTAACTATTGCAATATGTCATGAATTAAAGGAAAATAACACAAGATTGAGAAAATCCTTAATTTCCATCAAGAACCCTAATTTGTTAAACTTCCAAATCAACTTAGCAAAATATATAATTCAACATGTTTACAAATTACCCAATGTCTTACATCGATATAATTTCAGAAATCTAAGCTTACTTTCATGAAAACTTCTTAGAATCAATTTGTTTTGCATGATAGATAAGAAATAAAAAGATATGAAGCTCACATACCTCCTATTTTCCTTTCATTAAAGATTCATAGTCACAATCCTCAGATCAATTTTAAGCTCAACTTCTTTGATCTCTAAACAAATTTTCGAGAATCCTTCCTCGGAAAATCTCCAGAGAAAACAAAATAAAAAGAGAAAAGGAACCATGCCGTGAAGGAAAAATCCTTTCTCTATGTCCTAATAAACCTCTGCTTTGTTCTCTATCATTTTCATCTTCCAAATGTGACACGTGCACCCCATGCATTCAGGCCTATTAAGGCACCCATGATTCAGATTCGGACACACTCACTATTTGAAAGCTAATGTTCACCCTCAAGGCACCCAAAATTGTTAAAGGCACACAAACATTAGATTTTCATTTTCTTACTTTTAACTTACGCCCAAGGTAGGATTTGGTTCAATCCCTAATAGGTTGATTCAACCCGAGAAAGTGGTTCGAATCTTGTTACAAATCACCTCTTTTCTAGATGCGTGTTCATTATCAAAGATCTTTAACTTTCCAACAAGAGTATTTTGAGAGTATAGAAAGATCGTTTGCTTCTTGAATGGCATGTTTCTTAGACTCGTATCTTGATGGTAGAGACCTGAGAATTTTGCACACAATATCTTTCTCCGAAATAGTTCTTCCTAACACAAATGAGGAGTTAACTATTTGAGAAAGTCTTTGGTTAAACTCATCAAAGGTTTCATCATCAGACATGCGAAGGATTTCCTAGTCAGATGCTAGGTTTTGAAGCCTCGCTTCTTTCTCTGTGGCATTCCCTTCAAATACGGTTTTAAGATATCCCAAGCATCTTTAGACTTATTACACGTAGTCACGTGGTGTTGAAGATCTGGGGTAATGGCATGGATGATAGCATTTAATCCTTCAGAATTTTGCTTTGCAGCAAGAATCTCAAGATCACTATATTCACCAATATCCTTTGCAATGATTACAATCAGTGTAACTAATGGAGGATTATAGCCATTAAAAATACGAACCCATGATTGAAAATCTCGCGATTGAATAAAAGAACGCATAGCAATTTTCCACCATAAATAGTTCGTGCCATCGAAGATTGGTGGAATACGTTTATAGAGATAGCACTTTGTCCATAATGATCAGATTGCTTCAAACACGGACTTATGAGGTCTTAGCTTGTTTGCGCTTCGATACCAATTGAAAAATCGGGGTACAACAACCACACCCAACAATTCGTTTGGCAACCTGAAAGGACTTACTCTAATATACTTTCAAGAGAATCAACTAGACATTCAGACTCAATCTTGAGAAAAGTATATCAAAGAGTTATATCTCTATTTCTCAATTCAATCTGCAATCAAACAAATAGGAATTTGCGAGCCCGATTGAATATAAGAAAATAACTTGGACGGTATCAAAAACCAATATCCAAGTGTCAATCAATTTAATCAACAACCAAAGGTTGGATTCCCAATTAATTGAACTTACGCACAACCTGTGATATTTCAATTATAAAGATAAACAATATAATGCGGAAAATAAATAACACGAGACACCGAAATTTTGTTAACGAGGAAACCGCAAATGCGAAAAACCTCGGGACCTAGTCCAGAATAAACACACAACGATTATAAGTCAAATTACAACAAATTCCTACTACCTATTCGGACTAGATTGTCTTTAGGAACTCTCCTCGTAAATCTTCTAGTAGAACCAAGGCTCTCTTTAGAAGATACAACAACACGATTGATACGATTCGATATTTTATTGCACAACAAAACATAGGTTTGATTTCCCTTTAGATGTGAATCAAGGTTTTGGAAATCTTGTGTTTGTTTTGAACAACTACCAAATAAAAAGTAGTGAAATCAAAACAAACTTGTAGAATAGGGTTTTAACTTACAATCAGTATACGTACACACAAGGAGTCCGTGAACCTGATTTTCGTAAGTAAACTTGGGCGATTCCAAAGATCAATTTCCAAGTTAAGAAAACCTAACAATTCTACAACAAGAACTACTAGAATAAATCTAGATATTTCTTGTTTAAAACTTCTTAAGGATTTTTACGAGATACCTTAATGAAGTTTTCTTTCTAGCTTTCGATTTCGACTAACAAGTGTTGGTATACGATCGGGAACTGAAATCTATCAAAACGTAGGGTTTATGATCAACAACTCTTGAATGGTTTTCTCTGAAAACCTAGATTACAAGTTGTATAATCAATCACGAAGATTAATCCAACTCGGCTTTGTGATCCCCAATACAAAGACTTTTATCTCACTCTTGTTCACGAAGAACATAAGACATGGAAAACAACCTTATGAGCTTACACCAACTTTCCAAAGGGGATGAAAAACGTGTAAACTCATGAACCCTTTATTTATAATGAATAAGTTAGCTTAAAAGCTAAGCTAGGGTTTTGACTATTTTCCTTTTTCAAGAGTCTCCTAAATATGTGAGTCTTTCCTAATTTACAACTCTTGCCAAAATAATTAAATAAATAATTAATTAGCAAATATTGTATTTATGTGAATAAATCACATTTTAACTTAGGCAGGAATTAAAAGTTATCACAAACACTTTAATATGGTAATCAAATATGTTTGGATTAATAGCCATCTTGCATAGATAAGGAAACATCACCAATTTGACCAAAAATGCCTTTTAGTCACGTAATTGGGCCCAAGGCCATGAACCGTTACAAGCAGCCCATGAATTGTTTCCTACTAACGAACCTTTAATAAATCACTCATAACTTCATCGTTATAACTCGGAATTGAGTGATTCTTGGCTCTTTGAATTCGTAAGCTCATTCACTATAACCTTTCCAAGGATAAAGGTTATTGTCACAAAAGTCGTGAATCAAATAAACTCAAGTATATATACATAAATGTATATTAACCGGCATAGGAATTGTCTCATAGAGTGAGCATTTGTTTCGATAGATTAGAAAGGTAGAATTGAACAAGAATCCAAATGAAATCAATCACCACATACCTTGGTTGATGAAGTCCTTGTTGATGTATTCTTGTAATCTTCAATCTCAAATAACCTCAAGTATATATACATAAATGTATATTAACCGTCATAGGAATTGTTCCATAGAGTGAGCATTTGTTTCGATAGATTAGAAAGGTAGAATTGAACAAGAATCCAAATGAAATCAATCACCACATACCTTGGTTGATGAAGTCCTTGTTCATGTCTTCTTGTAATCTTCAATCTCCATCCTTCAAGAATAGCTCTTCTTAGACCTAATCTAGTCCAAAACTATCTTTAGTATACTAAATCAAGAATGCGTTTTGGAAACTAAATTTGACAACTAGCTTGACATACCAACGCTAGTGGGTTCAACCAAGCAATGATCTAACAACATGTCATTGTGCAAATAGTGATGGAAAATAGAATGAATCCTTGTGTATTCCGTGGTATTGGTCGATCTCGATCCAGATTTTTTGTGCATATCTTGTGTTGCTCCGTAAGTTTTCTTATGTTTGAGCATGACTAATTGAGTTGATCATTTTCTTATGGTCAACTTAGTTATAGTTCCGTAAGTTCTCTTATGACGAGCATGACCAATTGAATTGATCACTTTATTTGGCTAATTTAGTTGTGTACTTTGATTGAATTAATCATGGGTTCTCTCTTGTGAATAATTCAATTGAATTTTTGGATACAAATTTGTGTTTTCATGTGATTTGATTTTTTATCCAAAAGAAATCCTTCTTTTCTTGTAAAAGCAAGGTCTCCTTTGTTGTTCCCTCGGGAATGACATTTTATGGAGGAGAGTTCGTTTTGAACTTGTGCTTAATTGCCAAATATTTGTGGAGAGTGTGGCTGTGGAATATTATAGGGGTTATCTTGTATCTTTATAAACTCCTTGATGAATGCATTTAGCTTGACTTTATGATGGCATCTAAATAAGTTGATATGGTATTATCTTTTGGTCATGAAGTATCTGTGAAAATTTCATGAGGATCCCACTAGTTTTTCGTACCTTTGCCAATTTATATTGACAAAAAGGGGGAGAATTAATGTGTAATGTGATACTACAAATACACATGGTTTACGGATCATTATGTAAGGGGGAGTGGTTTTCATGTTGAGATGAGTATTGACTAAGGGGGAGTGATATATATCACCATAGTATTGTTGTCAAAGTTGTGATACAATTGAACTTTGATGTTGTGTAATAATACTATGACACTATATAACAATGATTGAGAATATTTTTTTTCTCATTGTTATCGCTACGAATCTTCAACAACTATGATCTTTGAACTTATAACCTTTATGATCATGGAGTACTTGGAAGTGACGAAGATTTCTAGTTGTTGAAGATGCCAAGGAGATCAAGCATTTGGATGAGAAGCTACAATTTCTATTTATTTTGTAAATTTTGTAATCCATATGTATTGATAGTTTTGTCACTAAAATTGACAAAGGGGAGATTGTTAAAGCCTTTGCTCGGTCAAACTCGCATGCGTTTCTATCTCAAGCATGTTTGTCAATGTTAGTGATCAAAACTATAAGTCTTGATTTCTAGCCTATTTATAGATGTCTCGGACTAGGACGTAGATTGTGTAGTTGAGCTTAGTTTTCACGGCGATCATCATTTGAAGACGAAGAAATACTAAGGGGAGCTTGTGGAACTTCTTCGACAAAGGTATGTGGAGACTTGAACTCATCTATCACTTGGAAAGTATATTTCTACTCTATCTCCTATATTGAGACATAAGTCGTATTACGATATAGTTTTCTCTATACACATTTGAGATTTCGAGTTGAGTATATCTCGCTTACATATTTCTCGAAATATGTGTTGGCAAGCTTTCGCTTCGACCAAGTTCATCTTATATCATGAGAAAATTGTCGAGTAACATCTTACATGATTTGTGTGATACAATCATTTGATGTAGGCTTGGAATGTTTCGATAATAATTATTTCAATATTTTGAAAATTGCTTTGATGCTAATAGTGTGTGAAAACGTCTATTGTCATCCTTTAAGAATGTTTCAATGATTGAAATAAAGAGTTTAGAATCTTGTAACCATCTTTGGATATAAGCATAGTATTTTCGCACATTAGTGTATAAGTCCAAACCGGGAACCAAAAAGTATGCATACTTGTGTGTATACAAAATGGTTGAAGGAGGCCAGGTAAGTGTAATATCTCGGTGGTGGAAGTTCACGTCCGTGAATTTCTGCTGAGTTTAAAACCCGAACCAAACTCATCTGGTTACCTAAAGTACGCGTACCTCACGCATACTGGCGGAAAGTTCACATCCGTGAATTTCTGCTGAGTTTGAAAACCAAAACCAAACTCAAATCCGGTTACTTAAGTACGCATACCCGTACGCATACTTAAGGGGTTACTTTCTAAAATCGGCTATGTACATGAACTTAAACATTTATTAATAAGGAATGCAATCTTTGCAAACCGTGGCTAAAATGTTCATGTATTGATTCGAGTGAATCAAACCGATTTTGCTTCAATTGTGTTCTTGTATAAATCGATGAGAATATAGCAATTGAACAACTCTTTAACTAGTTTCATTTGAGTCATTTGAACTAATTATGGTTAAGATGAATAAGGTTGATATGAGAGTAATCATATGGCTAACATCAGTTAACTATTTATGAACCAACATGGTGTACACGTTTAGGTACGGCTACATAAACCTAAATGAGGGTACATTTCATTTGTGTATAACAAGCTAAATTCGATCTAACGGTTGAAAGATATTAGCTTGGTTAAATCAAGTTTTTCATCTAACGGTGAATATTGAATGCTTTGTTACCAAGGTAACTTGGATTGCAAACCCGGATTTGAAAATTATATAAAGGAGAACTCTAGCAACTAGGAAATCTAATCCGCACACCTCTTGCGTGTTACTAGTTGCATAACTAGAGTCGATTCTCCTTTAACCTTAGGTTTCTTCTCGAGACCCTGTAGGTTAACGACTTGAAGTCTTCATTGGGATTGTGAAGCCGGACTCCAATTATTATCTTATAGTTGCGTTATCGATCTTGTTGTTTCTATCGTGATTGAGTACAATTGAAATAATTGACTCGAGATTTATATCTTCGATAGGCAAGATAAAAAAGTAATCACAAACATCTTAGCATCATCGTTTGTGATTCCACAATATCTTGTTTAAGCTAGTCGATTAAGATTATTGTGAGGTGATTGATAATACTAGGCTGTTCTTCGGGAATATAAGTCTGGTTTATCAATTGGTTCATGTTCACCTTGATTTATCAAAAGACGAAACAAAAACTCTTGGGTATTTCTGTGAGAGACAGATTTATTCAATCCTATATATTTTTCTGTGTGAGAAAAATTTGTCTATCAAGTCTTCGACATTGGGTCGTAGCAACTCTTAGTTGTGGGTGAGATCAGCTAAGGGAATCAAGTGCGTAGTATCCTGCTGGGATCAGAGACGTAAGGAGCACAACTGTACCTTGAATCGGTGTGAGATTGATTAGGGTTCAACTTCAGTCGATCGAAGTTAATTGGTAGTAGGCCGTACATGCGTAGCGGCAATACGGTGTGGTGTTCAACTGGACTAGGTCAGGTTTTTACGCATTTTCGGTTTCCTCATTAACAAAATTCTGGTGTCTGTGTTATTTATTTTCCGCATTATATTTTGTTATGTAATTGAAATATCACAGGTTGTGCGTTGAGATCAATCAATTAGAATATCCAACCTTTGGTTGTTGATTTACATTGATTGACACTTGAACATTGGTATTTGGTACCGTTCAAGTTGTTTCACATAATAATCGTGAGGCTGGGCATGATTTCTATCTGTTTGATTTGCGATTACATTGTGAAATAGAGATATTAAACTCTTTGATATACTTTACTCTAGAATGAGTCTGACTATCTAGTTGATTCTCTAGAAAGTGTATTGGAGTAAGTCCTCTCGGATTACCAAAAGAATTTTTGGGTGTGGTTGTTAGACCCCCGTATTTTCATAAATGCTGCGATTATACTTCAAAATTATCTCTTGTTTTCGTTAGAATAACAAGTTTGTGCATATGTTACATGTTTCCTCAAACTCGAGTGTATGTATTTACAAAGACTATAAAGGATTGCAAGAAAAACAGAAATGTTACTATTTGATCTTCCATATAATTACGATGCGTCAGAAGAAAAAATGTACGCAATAAGTGTTAGAGCATTGCTTGGTTGAACCCACTAAGCGTTGGTATGTCAAGCTTGGTTGTCATATTTTAGATCCAAAACTCGAAGCTGCTTGATTAGATTACTATAGTCAACTTTGTTAGGTTAGACTAGGAACAATAAAAATGTTGAGACTTGCTAGTGTTGTTGAAGAACCTAAAGACTAATTCGGTATCCAACGAACACATCATCCTTTGTGTCTAGCCCTTTGGGCACCCAATTCTTTGTAAATTTACATGCATATAGGCAAACATAATACTAATATTTTTCTCCTTTATTTTCACATTGTCGGTTTGATTTAACCAATAAATGATAAAGAATATCAAATTTTTATGTCTCAACCAATTGTTGTTTTTGTTATTGTGGCATTTGAAAGCATAACTTATTTTTTTCATGTTTACATAAAGATACCCCATCCCATATACATCTAAATTATATCTTTACGTTATTAAACAAAAAAAAAATTCTACCCTTGTTGGTGGTGGTTAAACTACTGGAGGTAGAGTTGATGGTGGTTTAATGTTGTGAGTATGATTATGAAATCGATTTATTTGATTTTGGTATTCTTATTGTTGATTTGAAATATGTTTATTTGATACTTTTATGGGTCTAGGAATTTAGATTTTGGTGGTTTATTTGCAACTTGACTTCGAGGAAGTCAAGTGAGGTTGACAACAACCATTTAAGTAATGTGTGTTATTGGCAAATTTAAATTGTTGGCGAGTTACTACTTGTAGGATCAAATATCGCGACATCGTAAGGTAGTCCAACCGACATGGACATGACAAGAAGACCGACACCACCCACATGGATCGGGACGCTCCAACCACCCGCATTTAATGTAGCTCGAGAATACGTGTTTAACGACTCAGCCGATGGAAACAAGGGGGCGCGTGTTGAATCGATATAGTCAAGCCGCGAGTGACATAGAAGTCCGCCACCTACGCCTTAGGATAATATTCAAGCCCGCATAAATGCACAGTAACACAAGAAGATAAGATCTCAACAGCCTCATTGTCATAGGACCCCCAAGTTTAGCTATAATATGTATCCTCCCACGAGGAGGGATCAAAAGAGAAAGGAGAGAGAATAGGGAGAAGGCGAGTTTTAGCTATATGTTCGATGATCACAAGATCTTGTGATCATCTTTGTAACCATTTATTTTATAATGTATCCCTTAGACCCGTGGATGTAGGCTTGAGGCCAAACCACGTATATCGTTGTCTCTTTCACCTTGCACCGTTAGTTTCATTTATATACTGTATTCCCGATCTATCTCGGATCCCCTAAGATGATAATGAGATCATGACAAACTAGAGGGTTTGGAATCTATGATTTATCTTCCGTCTATGCTTATTCCATACTCCTCATACCTCAAAGGCATGTATTCAACTTATGTAAAGATTGTTTAGATCACGTGAAGCCAAAACCCGATTCTCTGTTCACAATTTCCATGCGCTAGAAACAGGACCTTGTCCCAGAAAGATTTATCTTTTCCCCGTGACTTCACAGCCTCAACCTCAAAATTTTGTATTTAAAAAAAAAAAAAAAAAAAAAACGCAAAATGCATTTATTCATGATTCGCTACGCACACATCTATGTCTATTGTGTTTTCTACCAACGGATCCGAGTATCAGATGATTTAAAACAAACAGATCCGGGTTTTAGCCAATGCACTGCTTCTAGACTATAGTGTTTTTTACCAATGCATCTAGGTTTTAACTGAATTTCAAACAAAATTTCCACCAAAAGATTTGACTTTTTAAAATAACCTTCCCTCGGATTTTATCTCGGCAAGTCCGCGTCCGCTTACGCCTTCGGGTGATCACCAAACTAACTACCCGAATACACCCATTACCGCTAGAAATCTAGTTTATGAAGATAAAGTTAAACTAACTAACCCATGACTTTTGGGCCTCTTGACACCTCCTCTCATGTCCTTTGTAGCATTATTACAATGGAAAGTAACAAAGATATCGAAGACAAAGATAACTCCAAGAGATATTCCAAGGACCACACCAAGAAAAGAATAAGGAGCGCATAAAGGGCGAAGGACGCATAAAGCCGCGGATAACCCTCCGCACTCGGCTAAAGCACGCGGCTCTTGGATGCGGGAAACATCGCAATGGAGGCAAAGAGAGCTGCAGCCGCAAGAGCCGCCGCACCAAGCAAGGGGATTTCTCAAGTGGTTGCTCTCCAAAGTAACAGCTGCAACTAAGCCAGCCGAGCCTCGTGAGGCTATAGCCAATCAGCGATCTGAACCATCCCTACTAATGCCGCCGAACAATGAACAAGACGAACAACTCACCCAGGATCCAACGGAGTAATCGAGCCGGGCGCAAGCCGCTGATAGACGAAATCAATACCACGATCCCCGAGGACAAGCCCAACCACAGGAAGGAATCCCCAATCAAGCATCGAACCAAATAAGACAAATATTGGCACAACCGGAGGAGCTACAATGAATCAACTAACGACAAGGATGCTGGTGGCCCCGTTAGCTCAAGAAAACCAATGCCTAAGAGAAAGGATCCTCCGAAGCTCCGAACTAGCTTTTAATCAGCAAAGATGGCCAACCAATGCAGACATGCAATGTGTGGACCGAGGAACGATCTTCTAAACATCCCTAAACAACTAACCTGAGAAGGATACCCCAAAGAAATGCGCTAATAAGGGGAAGGTCCACCTGCACTACCAACCGAAGCTCCAGATTACTATGACACTGGAGGAAGCCACAAGGCCACAATCCACAAGAAGGACACGCCTTCCATTCAAGACGCAGCAATCGCTTGGCAACGGAAAACCTCCGCGCCAAATGCTAGCGTAAATCAATCAACTCAAGACCAAAAAGGAGGTGGAAGATTAGAACAGACAGAAGGAAGCCAACACTACCCCCTTGCACGTCACCGGCTACGGCTACCATCCCGCAAAAATGTCCGGTCCCTAACCTTTGAGTGTTACGACGGGTCCGCGATCCCCACCATCTAATATATTACAAATGAGTAATGGCCGTGGGATTACGACGAGGCTATACTTTGCATGACATTTCCTTCAAGTCCGAAAGGATCCGCATTATCTTGGTTTGATAACCTCAAGCCGTGGTGCATTGATTCGTATGATCACCACCGAAAAGTTTCGCCACCTACATGTACAACAAAGTTGTGAAACAGATGGACAAGTTTCTTCTCACTTGCAATTAAGCACAGGGAACTCCGTCGAGAATACACCGATAGATGGCACAAAGTATGTCGCCATTGACATGTGGATCCCGTGGTGAGTATTAATCAAGTTATAAATGGGGGCTTGATAGATGAGCCCGTTGTTTGTCGAAACCACTCAAAGACTTCCCCAACCACCGAGGGAGATTTAAGGATAATCATTAAAAACATGCGAGGTTGGAAGAAATTCAAAAAAGATAACCCTGAGCGCAGTGCACAACGAATCCCACGGACAAATTCCGGAACTAGTAGATGGGTGCCCAGCCCACGCCAAAAGGATCGAAAAGATTTATCGCAAAGGGAGTGACAGAAAAGTTCGAGGACCGGCCCATACGAAACTCAACACAGCCTATCCACGCATACCGAAGGAAATCAAAGATCGCGAAGACTTAGATTGGCCTCGGGGTCTAAAGGGAATAACCACCAAAGACGGCAGTAATCCAAAGAGTACCGCGATTTCCACCGGCTTCTACTGACACACGACATGAAATGCAAAATCTCAAGATAGCAAAGACAAAACCGATAGATGTCGGGATCTCAAAAATATGGAAAAGGATGGAATGGAGGATGAGCCAAACGCAGCAAACAGTCCAACACTCGAGGGCAACCGCACATTGAATCCCTATCCCGCCTAAAGCCAAGAGCCAACCTCTGACGGCACAAATAGAAAACGACCTGAGAAAACAATTTGAAGATTAATGAGCTTTACAAAGATAAACGGAAGGGAAATAAGAGCACGAGGGAGTGGATTAACGCACCTCCGATTTTGAAGCCGATGATATTGAGGACTACATGGAAGATCACAATGACCCATTAATCCTCACATTGCCAATCGCAGATGCAACATAAGGAAAATCCTCATCGATGGAGGAAGCCCAGAAATGTATTGTTTTACGATACGCTTTCAAACGCATGGAGCTTAACCACGAGCAACTCCCGACTTCACACTACACCATCTACGGTTCAACGGCACGGCCACGAAGCCCCGGGGATATTGTCCTACAAGTGGATGCAGCCCCATGAAAGTTGACACCCGCTTAGCGTGGTAAACACGCCTCACCCTACAATGCCATTATTGGACGAAGATGGTCCACAAGCTCAAGGAGTCGCAAATTACCTATCATCAATACCTTAGATTTCCCACTCCCTAGGAATAATGGAGATAAAGGGTGATCAAGCTTCCGTAAAAGAGTGCCACGCGATGCAAATACAACTCAACAACGAAGAAGATGAAAGGAAAACCCGCAAAGCTCAGAGCAAGGCGGTATCCAAAGACAAAGCCATCACGAATATCCTGAGGAAATCTCGGAAAAAGCTTATCTAAGGGAATTTCGAGGGAAGCCGCAGGCTTCCACATCAAAGGTTAATCGTGGCTAAGAACTGAGGCTACCAAATAGCAATTAAAGAAAATTCCCACTGGGGGAACTAAAGCCCACGTTCACATCCTGGAGGCAATGGAAAGAGATCAATATAGGACTGAGCAAAACCAAGAAAGATCAAAATAGGACCTAATGGACGAAAACGCGAAGTCACGATAAAACTACTAAAGGAATACGCGGACATCTTCGCATGGAAACTATCCGATATGCCGAATAGACCCAAAGACAATACAACATGAGCTGCGCAGACAAACCGGCACACCCAGATTTACAAAAGATACGAAAGGTGGGCCACAGAGCATCACAAAAGCAAGAGGAACGAGCTACGAAAGCTATTAGAGGCCTATTTATAAAAGAAGTCAAATACCCCACGTGATCTCCAACATGGTAATAGTACCAAAGAAAATGGAGGGGCCGAATTTGCACGACTTCACTAACCCGAACAAAGCGTGCCCAAAGGATAGTTATCCATTACCTAGCATCGACTACCTAGTCGACGCAGAGAAGGATATGAAGAGTTGTCATTCATGGACTGGATATTCCTAACAACCAACTATTTTTGGCAGAAGAAGACCAGAACATAACGCATTTTACACACCCCATGGTCTTTATCATATGGTAAGAATGCCTTTCGCCCGAACGATGGGAGCAACGTATCAAAGGATGGTCGATGCTATTTTCAAGCCATGGATCTACAGACTTCAGGTTTACGCGATTTACATGCTCATAAAAAGCAAAGCAAGAAAGAAACCACCACCAGGACTCGAAGGACATCTTTCGAGCTATGAGAGAGCATCACATGAAGGTGAACCCTAAAATGCACTTTCTGGGTGACTCAGGAAATTCCTTGGATACCTAGTGACAAAAAGAGGCATTGAAGTAGATCCTGAAAAAATCCGAGCCATAAACAAACATGCCGCCTCCGAAGAACCTAAAAGAGGTACAAAAGCTCAATGGATCACTAAGCATCCGGGGGAAGATTCATATCACACATCCCTGACAGATGCAAACTCTTCTTCAACATACCAAAAAAGGGACTAAATTTGAATGGACGATGTAATGCGAAGAAGTTTTTTGGGCATTAAACAATACCTAGCAAAATCCCCATCCTTCCTAAACCGACCCGAGGAGGTTTTGCACTCTATTGCAAAAGAACGGACGACGCAGTGAAGCGCAAACACTGGGCCGTAACCCAGGCACGAAGGAGGAGCAACCATCTATTATGTCAAAGAAGACCCCAACTCAAGGAACGAAACTACACGAGAATCGGTCAGCCTAATCCTAGCCTGGGCCGATGGTCTACTTTAAAGCTAAGGACGACTCTTAACGCATGATACACGATCCCATGTCGGGCACCCTTAGAGACCATCCTCAAAGGAGGGAAAGGTAGGATTTAGCAAAATGGAGCACATACCCGACCAATCTAACATCCACTATGAGCTCCAACACTCCCTAAATCGCAGTGTATTAGCAGATTTCTAGCAGACCGCCTTTGGACAACGGGGAAGAAGTACGCATACAAGGATGGAAGGCTATGGGCGCCTGCAACAGAAAACCGAGCCAAATAATATCCTAGAGCCGTTGAACCCACGGCAATGGGAGGTCTTCGTTGATGGCTCCAAAACAGAGAGGGCGCGGATAGCATCACATCACCACACCCACAGGGGACAACCGTGCACGATCTGCGATTGGAATTTCAAGGCTATACCAATAATAACATCGTAATACGGGCGGGGTGATCCACGCCTCCGCCTTGATAATTGAATTAGGTATACAAGAAGTGCGGTGACAAGCTTTCACTCACAATCGATCATACGGCAAATAATGCTACTTAATACAATGTGTATTTACGAAACACTAATGGCATACATGGCTCTAGTACAAACATTAGCCTCCCAAGTACCAAAAATCGGGCTCCGACATCTCGCGTAGGTAAAAGGAACTTAGACATGGATGCTCCGCATATATATCGGGCTCCATGCTTAAAAACGAGGATGTCAAAGCAATCAAGGTAACAAGAGTGTACGAACCATCCATCAAACTCCTGCAAACATGCACGGCTAACCAACGCAAACTGAGGAGAAAGACATCTCCACGAGGATGCCTGGAGAAACATATCGAATGCATTTTAACGAGGATATTACACGGCAAGCGGAGGGAAGACGCATTTATTATAGTCGGAGGCGATTGGAGATTAAATACACTCTTTCCCTCAAAGACGGGAAACTCCCCAAAGACACCAAACAAAGTAGGGAAGGTGCAACAAGAGCAGTGGATGCACGAACTAAAGAGACCCAAGCCTTATACCGAAAATCATTCCTGACCACTTCCACGCCGTATCCCTGGCCGAGGGACATGTCGCTTTTTAAAAGATATACACAGAGGGAGATGTGGAATCAGTTGGAATGAGATCCCAGCGGATAAGGCCAAGACGCAGGTTGCCATGCGGGCCAACCATGATCCGAGATGCAGCCTTAACGGCGAAGAGATGCGAAGAATGTCAAAGATTTGTAAGAGAATCCACGCCCCACCTACAAAGTTGAACTTTGGCCGATAGTCCCTGGATATTTCTTGGAAATGGGGTATCGACATAGAGCTCCAATTTTATCGTGTGACTTGGGAAAAGAAGATTCCTAATAAGTGGCAAACGGATTATTTCAAAGAAATGGGTAGAAGCAAAGGCACCGGCCGAATTCGGGATTCTGATGCCTTCACTTTTATTTTTCTGAAACATCATCTCGCAGGGTTTGGCATCCTCACAGAGATAGTCTCCGCTAAATTCAGAAACAGCCTACAAGGAAAAGAATATCGACTTGTTGCTCGACACCTTCAAGATTCGAAAACAAATCCACCCCCATATACCCACAAAGCAACGGACAAGGTTTCTCACAACAAAACTTTGGCACTCATTCTTAAAAAACAGCTAGATGAGTACAAAGGACGATGGTGAATAAATGACAACGTCTCTATGGGCATATAGACGACTCGAAGATCACCATGCACGGAGAATCCCCATTTCTACTCACCTACTGAAATGGCTACCATCCCCAAGGAAATTCTACTTCCAACTACAAAGACAAGCCCGGGAAAAGAATCTCACCACGACATGATGTTGGAAAGGCTCGACGACCTCAAGAAAGAAGGAAGCAATACCGCAAAGAAACGGAAAACTACCAACGCAAAATGCGCCAGAATATAACAAGAAAGTGAAATTTAGAATTTTGTAGAAGGGCAAAGATAAAGGAGGAATTCATTCCCAATACCAATGTTTAGAAAAAAATGGGGAAAATTAGCACCAACTTGGGGAGGACCACATAATACACTTACATCGCAGAAATGGCTCTTACTATCTGCGAATATGAAAGGGGAAATCCTCATGCATCCGTGGGAATGCCAAATACCTTAAAACCATACTACCCATAATCAATCACTGCTATATGTGATTTCGTAAGAAGAAAATGGACTTGCTAATCCACATGTTTCTATCTCCGACAAAGGAGTAACGCCTTAATTTTTCAATCAATACCAAGTTTTCATTTTCAAATATCATATCCTGTTCATTATCCACGCATTACTTCAATTTATTCAAAACCCACAACCTACATACAACACATCATATGAACATATGTATATACTACTTACACAATGTACATTGGAAACTATGTCACCTCATAATAAAATATTGATGCAATTGTTACCCTCGTGGGATGTAGGCCTTAAGGTCAACCACGAAATTGTTGTACAATTACTATTATTAGGAATTGACGCTTATACTTAACAAGAGGGCCATCGCACAAAGCATGGATCACACCCACTCACAATATAGCGGGCAATATCCTCAAAACACACACACGCAATATATCGGAGCATACACATGCGATCTCGAACCTCCGTAAATGTCTATAAGTGTATGACCTGGAGGCGACTTACAGAGTGAGATATCCGTGGCAATATTACAAGCCGCGAACATTAATGAAGTATATCTTTTTAACGCCGGGTTGGGAGCCCCCACCGCCCGTGCTGATCCTCCGCCAAGGAGTTAGCCGATCGGGTGCAAGGTCACAAGACGATTCTCGGATACCAACTCACGGAGTTGCATTTAACAATACACTTTATCAAACTCAAAGATTGATATCCATGCGTTACAATAACTCACGGAATTTTCCATTATAGTTAAAGATGATAGACATAAGTTCAACAAAATTCAATATCGATTTAAACACCAAAGTTTGATCTAATACATGCGCTGATTACAAGCTCAAAGCAGCAAAAATAACAAAAACGCCAAAAAGGATAAGCAACCGAGATCAATCCCTAGCATACTAACTACGGTTTACTACGAGAGGGTTATCTGCAGTTTATCCTTCAAATGCGAAGGAACGCTACCACCCGAGGAGGGCCTAAGAACTCAGACGGGAGTGCTGCATGGACGCCGAGTATAATTTTGGTTAACCCATGATTTTTCTTAAGGTCCAATCTCAATCTCACCAAGAATCTTATTAATCTCTTCACGCCTTGAGCCATGCCATTAGACCTATGGCTACGCCTCATCTCACTCTGATTTAAGGAAGTACAAAGTCTGGTCTATCCTTTGATTAGCTTGAGCCATTGCTTTCATTCCGAGACGAGGCTGATCAGCGATGGTAGCTAACTTGACTCCAAATGAACTACCTTAGCCCGAGCTTCTTAAAACTTTCCATCTCATGGCTTTAAGTCGTACTTGAGCTCGCTAATAAAAGAAGACTGAGTTATGACAGATACAATTCAAAGCACACTCGATGACGAAGACGTATACCACAATGATCAACCGCGAATCCCTCGTCACAAAGATAATCATATTCATTTGACAACTTATCATAATCTACCCTGGCATTATGACATACCGACTTCTGCGCCTGTCATTTTGAAGATTCGAAGCCCAAATGACGATGTCGATTAACCTCATCATTCTTCAATTCCAACTTTGCTGAGACGATACATAGTCACTCCCAAGTCTCTCTCACGCTCAACCCGACGAGCCACACGCCCCGAGACGCGACAGAGCACTCACCGAGAGCACTACATTTCGCCCTAGCATCGTCTCCTCAAGCAACGCCGCATATAAGTCCGCACATCCGAGGGATGTTAAGACCACGCTTGTCCAGCCTCGCCTTGTAACATTAAGTCTAATTTCTAAGGGAAGAAATCTGCGCCCGGCTTGCTCAAGATTGTCCCTGGCCCATAAAAGGGCCCCGTTAAACAAGTGGCGGTCATGGTTATTTCGATTTTGCAAATCTACCAAGCAATATTTTTTCTTACGCCTATTCTTCTATTTATCGCTATGAATATCCACGCGGGCATTCCATTTAACCGACTCACTCTTGAGTTTTTCAACTAACTCAAAGCAATGCGCCCCTTGACGAGTCCTCTCACCCAAGCCACACCACCAGACCCACACCACCAAGATAGACAATGAGGAGGGAAGAAAAAGAGAAACCAGTAATAAATAAGGAGCAGAAACTACCAAAGAAGAGGGAGCGCAGACTCAAATGGATGAGAATTTTCTCAAGAATAGCCTAACTTGGCCTTAAATCAGAGCTAACTCGTAACGTAGCTGAGCTCTTCCGTGCCTCGCTGCCCTTACGTTGCCAAACTCTTTATTTCTGTTATTTCTTCATCCTTAGCGGATACAAAAGTTTCGACACTTGAAAGCGCCTTCTTCACAATGTCGAAGCTTCCTCTAGCTTCGGTAGATTTGGGCCCTAAAGAGCGGTAAAGTCAGGTTACAATACTCACTCATCATCTATCAAAGAAACGAGGAAGTTAGCTCACATCACATTCAAAGAAGTCAGGATAAAAAGAACAGATAAACCTCCAATAACTGGGGTAAATCGATTGATACCCATCAAAGAATAGCCATCATGTCAAGAAATCTTAGGGGAGTGATCCACTACAAGATCAAGCCCGGCCGGCTACGGATTTTTACCCCATCCTCGATCTACCGCTCCCTCGTGGGTTAACTCCATGGACCTCCGAGTAAAAGCATCCGAACTCCCTTTCCCTTCAATCACGGGGCTGTGGACGAGGAACTACCAAGCAAGTTTTTCTTTCAGCCCACGCCAAAACAAAGATCATCACCATCCGTCGCAGCCTAAGGTTTCATGAAATCATCTAAGGGGAGTCCGAGGATTCCCACCATGAGCAGCACCAACATTACCTTGCACCAAGGCCCCACCAACAGCCGGGAGGAGGAAACCAAAGAAAAACCTCTGGGAGGGCACTACTAAAACCCCAAAGATCGACCACGATGGGTCACCAACGCAGCTATCCTCGAGAACACTCCAATCATCACCACCGGAAGTAGAGGAAGTCCACAAACAAGCCCCATAACCGTGGACATGTCAAATGACCTGCTCCTCGCATAAAACCTTACCAAACGAGAACTCATAACAACCCCATCCTTGTCACCACTACTAAGAACAAGTCCCTTACCTTATCTATAACATTCACACCGACTCGAGTAACCCTAAGCATGATTTCCACCACCACCAATGCAAGTCACCACCACCAATACCACCAACATCCAAATCACCTTTAACCCCACCAGCGCTGAGCCGGCCGCCTGACCACCACCAATGGCCGAATCACCTTGACCACCCCCAATGGTCGGGTCACCTTGACCACCCCCAATGGTCGGGTCACCTTGACCACCATCAATGGCCGAATCACCTTGACCACCACCAATGGCCGAATCACCCTGACCACCACCAATGGTCGGGTCACCCTGACCACCACCAATAGCTGGATCACCCGACCATCACCAATATTTGATCACCCCGACCACTCACCGGTCTGATCATCACCTCCACCGTCAACCGCCCGATCACCGGTCACCTTCGACAAAGTGAGAAGTCTCACCCGCTCTTCCCTATCAAGAGTCCTCATCACCACACACGGACTATTTACATCCTCGAAATGAGAGGAACCCTGGTGGGAGAATTCGATGATTGCTTGGGATTAATCTTCTTACCTCTACACACCTACAAACACATAATGATAAAAGCACCGTTGGATCACCTTTCTTGGCATAATTAACATTATTTAAGAAAACGAGGGGCACACATATGAAGAAAACAAACAACGCACCTTAACAACATCGTATTCCGCTGAGGAACAGAGCATCTGTGACATCTTCATCTTCCGTGCATCATCAACATCACTTCTATAAACAAAATCCATACCAAAGAAAACTCATCCGCCAGTGGGGCAGAATGCGCGTAACGAGGGAGAAGTCATGAGAAGATCACAGCAAATGGGTTCAAACCACTTGGGACCAGTGGACTCCAAACCATAGGCCCATGGGCCAACAACTTCAAGAACAAAGTCGCGGCACTACTCGTAGTCATGATCACGCTTGATTCTCTCCTCACAGAACAGAAGACCTTCGCACTGTGAATCCTCGCCATCTGGGAATCACTTACCCCGCTCAAAAGGCGAACTTCCCCTGCATTTAAGTAATGTTCCGTAGACTCAAGGCATCACCAAGCCACGCAGTATTCTCACAACATAACCTAAAAGGATCTGGAAATTCTCAGTGAGTATACCACCCTTTCTCCTTTTCTAATCTAGGGCATAGCAAGTCATCATCGCTTCCCCTTACTCACGGGCTGCAGTATCTACGAAGATGGCATAAGATAGTTTCCTCGTCAACCGTTGCACCCCGCGATTATGACTTTTCAAGCGACGCGGCTGCCAGACAAACCCGATAGAGAAATCATCACCACTTTATACAAGGGTAACATCAAACCACCAAAGCACCACGGTTGTCAAGAAATGAAAGGCATCGTACTTATAATTGGTAACCATCTCATAAGTTAGCGTCTTTATCAATGCAGATAAAAACGAACTCCGAAAATGTCAAGACCATGCTTCACCAAGGCCTCGAGATCAATGTGTCGAAAGGTAAACTTTTATTGCCCGTAGGATAAAGGACTTAAAGTACTCCGAGTCATCCTCGAAACCTTCTTCCGCAAAGATCCTCCATGTAACTCCAGCGTCTTCCTCTTAGAGAGGAACTAAGTTTCCCCCAAGACTCTATCTCCGTAGCCTTTCTCTTCGAAGTAAGAGTTTTAGATTTCATTAGGAACTAAAAATGGCACGGGTTAGTCCCGCTGAGGTCGAGTGCGAGGGGCCGACATCCAAGGGTTCATTGCTAGGATTCGCCGTTTTAGGGAGACTCACCTTGTGAACGAGTCGCGCATACCTAGATCCTCGCGAGGATCACCCTTCTGGGCGAAGGTCTCTGACCGGGAGGATGAGGATGTCTGGCCCATCCCAAGATTACCCCGAGTAGTGGGGGCGAAGCTCCACCCCTTACATTAGGATCACTCCGGGGAGATCAAGGAGGACTTGATTGAGGAGTTCGATAAGGGACCCGCGGATGGCCTGGACATGTCTCAAGGGCACAAACACGAATAAGAACTCAAATCGTATAAGTGAGAAGATCAAAATCGAGAAAATCTCAAGAATAAAAGAGTGCAAAAGAAGAAAACCCTAAACCCCATCTAACAATGCCTAAACTCGATCATTATCCGAACTCAAAAGAAGAAATAAAATCTAAGCATGACCAATGGAAAGACCCAACCTTAGAGCGCGACTCCTCAAAACCTGTACATTTAAATTTAAACTCATCATCAAATCACCGCTTAAAAATCAAAACTTGACAAGCTTAAGCAAGATGATTAAACTAATAAAAGGTCATACCGAATCACGAAGAATCAATCAACAAAGCAGCAAGTAATAACTACAAGAAGAAGAACCACGATAATCACAAGAGAACAGCAGCAGCAGAGAAGGGCTGATGGTGCTTTATGTTAAGAAGAGATGAAGACAAGAACAAAGAACAAAAATGTAGAATGTGAATTAAAGTCACATTCTCTCACCTCTTTATATAGAACTAAGGAACCGCCCACTACCCAAAGAGTGTACAGGCATTGCGACGTGGGAAACATGCACAATAAATGCAGTAGCACTTCCAGAGAAGTTATGAGGGAGATAAAGATTTACTCACACCCGGCTCTTCTTCCAACAAAACCCAAACGCCCCAACCGCAAGAAGAGGGGCAAATTGTAAGGTACACTAATTTATCTCCACTACGTGCGCTAACAGGTCCACGTGGATGACATCACCACAAAGGATGACACATAGGGGGAGCATCCGCTGCACCTGCATGACGTGCCATCTGTCGAGACCAACTGGCCGGAAATAAAAGGGCACCCAAGATAGATGAGTCCCGCGTAGCACCCAAGGATGGCCTTAACCCATCACGAGGTAAGACGTAATCAACTGGCCGAGGTAGTCCAACCGACATGGACATGACAAGAAGATCGACACCACCCGGCGCTGGATCGGGACGCCTCCAACCACCCGCATTTAATGAGCCAGAATACGTTTAACGACCAAACATGGAAACAAGGGTTGGGTCGTGTTGAACGGATATAGTCCGGCCGCGGAGTGACATAGGTCCGGACCACGCCCGCAGGATAATATTCAAGCCCGCACAATGCATGTAACACAAGAAGATAAGATCTCAATACCAATACAAGAGGGACCCCCCAAGTTTAGCTATAATATGTATCCTCCCACCGAGGAGGGATCGAAAAAGAGAAAGGAGAGAGAATAGAGAGAAGCTTGAGTTTTAGCTCATATGTTCGATGATCACAAGATCTTGTGATCATCTTTGTAACCATTTATTTTATAATGTATCCCTTAGACCCAAGTGGGATGTAGGCTTGAGTGCTGAACCACGATATCGTTGTCTCTTTCACCTTTTGCACCGTTAGTTTCATTTATATACTCGTATTCCGATCTATCCTGGGATCCCCTAAGATGATAATGAGATCATGACAAACTAGGGGGTTTGGAATCTATGATTTATCTTCTGTCTATGCTTATTCCATACTCCTCATACCTCAGCCGCATGTATTCAACTTATGTAAAGATTGTTTGTGATCACGTGAAGCCAAACCCGATTCTCGTGTTCACAAGTGTCTGACAAAATAAGAGATGTATAGTAAGATCAGACATTCTATGTATAAGATTTACAAATTTGAAAGGCTGCCAAAAGCACAGTACATACCCTATCTCCGCTCTAGAAGTGGGAATAAGCTCATATCCTGTTTAGAGAAAACATCAATGACGCGGGATACAAACACTCTGAAGAAGGAAACAATTTCTGCGTGTTCCACCAGTAGGTGAGGAACGGGGCGTAGTGAGACACTAGAATAGTCCATCGGTCTTGCACCTGTTTCAATGCAAAGACTTCTTCTAGCTAATTTGGCAGGAAAACCAGGCCACCAGCTATTAACTACTGGAGTGAAGTGCTGCTCCTGCTAACCTGTGAGTACTCCAAGGTTTTCTTATTTGAGACCATTCAAGCCAGATATACATGTATGGTGGGTAATGAATCAACCTGAAATTAAAATTTATCTACGACGTGCATCCATTTATGTTAAATAGGATTGTCTATTTCATGAAGTCGACTGATATCAGTAGGTATTGCTTTCCGCCATTAGTTATTACAATGTGCTATCTGTTACTTTCTATTTGTTTGCACTACTGTACTTCATTGCTAATATTTCCTACAGTTCAAACTAGTTGTTCTGCAAATCAAGCTTAATAAAGATAACCACGAAGGTGCATAGTTGAACTTGGCAAAACCATACCGGTGAGGGATGTATTTGAGACAGCCCCAAGTCGCCTGACTCCTCCCATAGAAAATCCAATTACATAGAATTTAGATCCTAGACTCCAACTGGGTCAGCAAGCTCTTCCACATCAAAAGCGGTACTTTATCAGTACGTTTTGGATTCGATCACTTTCTCCATACCCAGCTCTATCAAATGACACCATATATCCCTAAATCCTCAGCCAGGTCCTGCAATTACCTACACTCTTAAATGAACCAAACAAAGAGCTAAAACAAAAAGAAAAAACAAGACGAAATGAAAACAGAAAAAGTACTTGAGATAAGGGCATCGGATTAAGTCTGTATGAATCAAATCCATGAATGTAAACAATCTTATATTTGGCATCATTTATTGGAACCCCATGTTCTTTGTAGGCCAAATGTCTTCCATCACTGGAGTTTGATTCTTGGTGCGGTAATGGGCGGACCACCCGGGAGATCCACAAATCTTCGGAGGTGAGGTTGAATTGCTTGATAAGCAAAATGCCACAAACACCATCAACACGACTAGTGATATTGTCTTGCACATCCCTGATAATTACAGATCAATACTAAAAGATTTCAATCCAAAGTTGTGATTTTTGAGCTCAAGAATCTGAAAAAGGAATGTTTGAAAAAGCGATTCGGTCTATATTTCAGAAAAGAAAAAAATCCTGTAAGAAGATGAAGAGACCTACTAAATGGAAGTTTGAGTCCATTGCCCTGATTCCTTTTTCTTGTGTGAGCTCTAGCTCGATGCTGCAGAGATTTTCTTGTTTACTCCTAACATTACTGCAAACCAAACTTCTTTTTATGTATAAGGATTCAGCGAAAAGGTAAAGGAAATTCAACAAATTGCCACAGATACTACGAACCCTGTGAACGTGATTTGACGCTCAACAAATTTATGGGAACTGTTATCATATTATATTAGTAACAAGATATAGTGGCTTGATGGAATGTTAAGAAGTAATAAAATCAACAAATAAAGAACAAGTTTTGATCCTGTTATACATTCACAGCCCTCACTCACTCAGATCTCCTCATTTTTTATTTTATTTAAAAGAAGAAAACATGTTTACTGATGGAAACAACGACAAAGATTCTGGAAAAGTGGAAAAGATAAAAAAATCTTAAAAAAGAAAGAAAATAGAAGTGTGCTGGCAATAATGCCTATATTTTTGCACGTTCTCTGCATATCCTACTGGGGGTCCGGTGGGAGATTTAATGCATTTCATGAGAGTTGGTTAATCCCTGTTGTTCTTCTGTTCATGAAAAAAGTTTGTCAAAATCTTTTAA